>CM069445.1:29958006-30320639 GCA_035610835.1 Ophiura sarsii | reverse complement strand
TTGATACTCACGGAAAATATGACATGGTATGAATCTGAGGACACTGTATTCATCAGCAAACACAATTAAATGACACATTGAGTATTTACATAATCATATAAATTGAGACCAAAATATCACGCACCATTTGGCCTTGTGAATGCTGTCAGCAGTAGATAGCAAGTGAAAGTATAATGCAGCAGATAACCTACACCTAGCACATAAAGTCCCTGACCAGATGCTTTGAGGTTGGCTAATTCAAAATAGATAATCGGTACCAAAAATCCGAGATATACATTAAATGAGCAAATTCCTTTTCCGCAGTTTGATACCTCATTCAACAAAATCGATTGGATACTTATAAAGTTATGGCGATTTCAATGACCGCGCATAACAACAGCAAAGTTGCACTAGGTGTAGGAAATCATTGATTTTGTGTGATTACGCACTGAAAATGTGTGTGTAAAGACTCAAAGACATTTATTTTTCACAGCTAGTCCCGCAAATTGCGGTTATCACTCCAGACCCATTCATCCAGATACTTAGGTGGCTCGTTCAGATAGCACACAGTTATGACAGTAATCACACACGGTACAATCTATTTTCAAACCATGATTTTGAAGTAATTAGGAATCGTATCGATCTGTAACTTAGAAGATCTTTATGATTTATGATCAAAAATGCAAATCTGCAAGAAAATCGGCTTTCATAGTAAATATCAATGATAGAGGGCGCTACTTGGAAAAGATCACATAATATGCCTGATTTAATCATCTGTTTTAATATCTCCGGGCCGAAAGTCATAATTATCTCAACGACCGTTATAAAACTTCGGCAGACGCTAAAAGCTGCAATAAGTAATAAGTGATTACCTGCTATTTAATCTCATCTCATTAAAACCCTATTAAATTGTGTGGGTAATAGTTTGGATATTACTAGGTCCCATCTCTTAGTCAAACCTTCTTTTAACAACTGTTTTTTATTATTTAAAAGTAATTATCACAACGATCGCTTTAAAAGCTACATATCATTAAGTAATTACCTATATTATCTCATTAAAAAGTTTAGATATTACCACTTACCAGGTCCCATCTCTCAGTCGAACCGTGTTTTAATGACGTGATTTAACCAAAACTGTCATTATCACAACGACCGCTTTAAGTCATCGGCGGGCGATTAAGGCTGAATATTATTATTAATTGATTACCTGATTATCTCATTTAAACTCCTTTAAACTTGTTTGTGATAGTTTGGATATCACCAGGTTCGCATATCGCAAACAAACTTTCTATTTTAATGGTACAATTTAACCAAAACTGTTTTAATATCTCCAAAAATCACTATAACGTCAATATCCACCATCCTGTCATCTGACGATTGCCTTATCGGCATGAAACTCACAGTAACGATGACTCTTCCGGAAGGTCTCTAGGCCTACTTCTGAAATTGTTTACGATCTGCCGTTTCGGCATTGAGCTCTTTATTCAAAAGATAGTCAATCCACGAGGTATCGTCGATATTCATGAATTATTGTTGATGCATATGCTCCTGACCTTTTATCAGTTGAGCACTTTCTGGCTATCTCTGAGCTTAGATTGATTCGGGAAATTGGTGGAAAAACACCATGGATTGTAGATTCATATATACAATTACATGAGGTTTTCAAATGTTTAAGGGAATGTTATGCGTAGGCCCTCCTCTTTAGACGACGGTGGCCGTGATTGACCGCAAAATTCTAAATCGTCATTGGTTTCAATGTAAAAATGGCATTTGATTATTCCGAAAAATTCATCACCTGTTATTTCATCCTAGAACTGCTTGAGTTAGAAAATCAACTCCAGTGTAAGTAAAATTGTATCCTTCATTAACCGTACGCATAATTTAACCTCGACCATTCGTGACCATGTCCGGCTTCCTCTGCTCCTCTTTAAAATGAAACGTTAGTTTGTTTGTTTGTTTGGGTGTTTGTTTACACGGTCGGTTTATACGGACACACGCTTGGGTCCTGAAAGGATCAGGTTCAACCAGGTCGGTGCCACTGTACACAGACTCCCATTGCCGAGATTGAAGCCTTTCTAAGAGGTACATTGCGCGCCCTCATTATGCAAGAGGTACATTGCGCGTCTCAATGTCCCTTAAAAAGGACTTTCGTGCTGTCAATCATAGCGTTGTCAAGATTACGCTTCATTCCAAGAGTTACATCGCGCGTACTCACCCCACATGCCCATATATAGGAGGCTTCAGTTTTGCGATACGAATTTCCTCTCCCATTATATAAGCACCCTGGTTCAACCAAATTGCTCGGGCCAGGCTTCAACAGCCTAAAATAAGCATGCTGGCTGAACGTAAAGAAAGTTAGAAAAATTAGGAAGAAAAGAATGAAGTAAAAAGAGCCACTATAATACCAACAAATAAAGTTAACAATTTTGCTATCAGCCGTCAAACATAAGAAAAGAATGGTCTTGATCCAATCTCATTTGCCACACAGGCTGACGTAACACAGATTATTTGGATGAGGAAAATTGATAATGCAGAAAAACAAAACAAACCACTGAACTTGTGAACTTCTAAAAGTTAGAAGCATCAGAAACAGCTTGTCCTTAATGAGAATAAGCTTTTAGTGTAATGATGAACTACTATAATTACACAGGGCGGTTCCAACTTTCTATCGCTAAAAGGCAGAAATACCTTCACAATTTTGAAATAGAAATTACTTGTTAATGAGAATAAGCTTTAAGTGAAATTATATAAAATAAAAAAGGAAATGATAGTCATTACCATGATTACCCAGGGCGTTTCCAACTTGATATCTCTAAAAGGCAGAAATGCCTATGCCTGGAATGTGGCACCACTACTCAGCTACTAGATATAATTTAAAGGGGCATTGGGAGATACTTATGAAACTGAAACTGAAACTGAAACTTATAGGAGGGCGCCCTCAATTTCCCTGGAAATCAGGTATAACGCATAGGCCTAACTATCATATGAAACCCTTTGGGGTCGTGTTGGGGTTTTCCAGGGGGTCATGAAGGGGTCATAAAATACCTTTCGGGGAACCATTTTAATATTGCGCTCTAAAAGGCTTAGAAAAACCCCAAAGAAACGTTCAAATATGCAAAATGTCCTGCTCGCTACGCTCGCATCATACAACTAAGCAGTTACAGGTTTAATACATTTTTCAAAATTATTTTTGGGGGTCACGGTACTAACCAAGAATGTCTGATGGGGTCGTGGGGTCAAAAAGATTAAGAACCCCTGATATAGACAAATATGTTGGTGATCTTTCATCGCAGCTCGGTAAACATAACTTTTTATCTCATACGATGTGCTTTTAAAAGTCGAAGACTTCACTTGCTTTCGACATCTAGTATTACTGCTTACACGATAAGCTGATAATGTGTTTTAAGAACATTTTTTAACCGTTAAATCATATTTTAGACCGCATACCTAAATTACAGGGTATAAATGGTCCGTGTCAAGTTGAGTTTTTAGTTACTGTTAATTGACTTTTTCTTTAAATAATCTTTAACATAAACCATGTGTTCAGACAGTTACATGCGTGATCTTAGGCCTAAAAAAAAAAAGGTTTGTTTGCCCAAACAAGAGTTGAAAAAAGTGGGTCGGTAGGTCGATTACTTTTCTTTTCTTTTTTTTCTTTTTTTTTGGCTATGGACACTTTTAGAGAAGAAAAAGACTATACAAGTTGATGTTAATACACTTGAATGTTCTTTAAAACCCTAACCTTCCTACGCTCCGATTCACTAAAGCAAAAAACAATGTCCACGCGCATTCTATAGCATATGATTCGATGACGTCATCAACCAAGCTGATATGTGTGTACGAAATCACTGCCCAGGTGAGCGTTACCAGGTTAGCCGAGTGATTAGGGACGCGGCGCGGTGATCAGAGGTTCTGGGGGTCAATTCCAAGGGGTTTCACAGAGATTATTTGGTTTAAAATCATACTTTGTCCCCTTCCCCCAGTACACCGTACGAACATAGCCTGGCTGGTTAGGGCTAATACATGTATTTTGTTTTTAATAGGGCAGCTGGCAGCCTGTAGTACAAACCTTCAGATAGTGGTAGGATCTTGGATTTGCATCTCCTTACTCCTTAGTGTTTTAAAGGGTGGATGTGTGGGAATAAGTAAATAACAGGGCAGTGTAGTTGATTAAAAAAAATTAAATCTCAAAAAAAAAAAAAAAAAGGCATGGGGTTTTGAGATTTTATGGGTCGGTCGTGTTTGGGCAAACAAACCTTTTTTTTTTTTTTAGGCCTTATCATATCAACTGGGTAAATATTTACCTGTACCATAATCTTTGATCATGAAATATGCTTAAGTGGACCACTATAAAATATATCTAATCTATTTCATCTTCTAGTAAAATAAAAGTAATCAACTTAAGATCAATAGATATGTGACAAGATTGGTAATCCCCCCCCCCCCCCCACTCCCCTTTTTTTACACCATTCCAATGGGATTAACACATTTAAGAATTTAAGACATGATTGTTACGGTACCATGATAAGAGTGAGTGATCGTGGTGGCCATGTCAATGAGAGTTTCGGTATATACAATTTTATTTAATGCCCTCGCATGTGATATTCATTGCACGAGGCGAAGCCGATTGAAATGGAATAATCCAAATTGAACCGAGTGATATAGTTTTACTATTGCACAAGCAAAAGGCATTCAATATTTATTTTATATCATGATATCACATCATTATTTTACAACCATAATAATAGTAAAAACTATCACATGGTTGAAATCAAGCGTATCATGATATAAAACTAAATATCAACCACTAATATTTTTATTTTCAAATTGCAAGGAAACTAAAATTTCATTTTAGCCTATATGTTGCAAAACTTAAAGGCATATTATGTGATCTTTTCCAGAGAGCGCCCTCTATTCATTATTTTTTTTAGAAAGTAGATTTTCTTGCAGATTTACATTTCTGATCATAAATCATACATACATTCCAAGTTACAGAGCGATACGATTCCTAATTACCTCAAAATCATGGTTTTAGAGTGAATTTTGAGTAAAAATATAAACTGTCGGAGTTATCCGACAGTTTATTTTCACTCTAAAATTATGATTTTGAAGTAATTAAGAATCGTATCGCCCTGTAATTGGGAATGTATGTATGATTTATGATCAGAAATGTAAATCTGCAAGAAAATCTTCTTTCAATTTTTTTTTCGATGTTGAGGGCGTTCCCTGAAAAGATCACATAATATACCTTTAACCTTGTTAAATAATGTAGTTTCCATCACAGGTGCAATTGTTTGAATTTTAATATGCTACGTTTTATTAATTTAACTCTTTATTTCATGCAATGATTAACCACGTTTGTGTGAATATTGTCTCGTTTATACAGCAATTTTATTTATTTTTTCTTTCCAAAATTTTGTAATTTCCATCATAGATAACCCTTACACTACTACACCACACGTCAATTGTGCGGAAAAAATGTTTTTATAACCCGGCGTGCAGGTTTTTGGGGTACAAAACGGACCCAGGCTATATAACGAGGCGAATATACTCGCCGAGTGTCGACTGGCAGCGGTGATGTAGTGGCTAGGATCTGGGTTGGGGTGCTGGAGGTCCGTGGTTCAAATCCCGAGGGGGTCGGGGTGACCTTTCTGGTGACTTTTGGGTGTCGGAAAAGAAATCTGTTGCCGTGTGATGATCTCGAGTTAGGGTTAATGTCAGTAGCACAACAAATAACAGACACGTGCGTTGCTAGAGTGAAGACTGATTCCATTTCATCATGCCACAGTAACAGTCATGTTTAACTGTGTAAATTCTAAAGGGGTCAACAACAAAAAAGAAGGAAGTCACGCCCCCCCCCCCCCATAAAGTTTGATCGCGTTTGTTTGCATAACTCCACACACAAATGTACCTTTTGAAAAATAAAACGTTTATCAAAGGAAAAAACACTTTTCAAAAGCATGTTTATTTCTTCCAAAACATTCACATTTTCCCAAAATGATGTTTTCAGAAAAAGTGGCACTTTTCAAAATCTTATGCAAGAAAGTTACAAAAATGTCTCTAGTGCTGTTTAAAATTAATTTGTATTGTCGTTATTTTCAATCAAAAGAAAGGCTGGTCCTTAAAAATAACATGATTTTATTTCATTCATGGCTAGCCAATTCACCTCAATAACTTCCCTATATATCGTTTAAAAGTGCCACTTTTCGGAAAACATCATTTTGGGGAAATGTGACTGTTTTGGGAGAAGTAAACAAGGTATTGAAAAGGGGAAACTTTTTGTAGGTAGCCATGGGTTTTTCCGTTTCATAAATATTTCAATCTTTCAAAACGTTTAATTGTGAGTGGATTTATGCACACAAACTCGTATAGAATCTTGAAAAGTGCCACTTTTTTTTAAAAACATCATTTTTGTGAATTGGGACTATTTCGGGAAAAGTAATAATGATATTGAAATGGAGAAACCTTTTATGGGTAGCCAAGTGTTTATGCTTTTCATAAGTGTTTCAATCTCTCAAAACGTCTTATTAAGTGTAGAGTTATGCAAACA
Organism: Ophiura sarsii; assembly: GCA_035610835.1. Taxonomy (NCBI): domain Eukaryota; kingdom Metazoa; phylum Echinodermata; class Ophiuroidea; order Amphilepidida; family Ophiuridae; genus Ophiura; species Ophiura sarsii. Next base: position 30,314,110 of record CM069445.1, on the reverse strand, counting down.
AACGTGATCAAATTTTAGGGGGGACTTACTTTTTTGACCCTTTATTAGAAGGTTGAAAAGGGAGTCAGCTTAGAACACTTGCAAATGTTGCTTATTTTTCAATCAATTTCCTTTATCTTGGCAGATGAACTGGATTAAATGCGCTTTATATAAATAATGTCATGGTTCAATGAACATAAAGGTTAAGGGCAGTTACACTCCATGCACATTTTTGTATTCACCCTGTAATTTATTTCTAAAGTAAAAGAGATTTAGAAATACAAGATGAAAAACCGCAACAAGACAACAATTATGTGTCAAGATACAGTTGTGTGATACAGACTCTCAAGTGGTGATGAAATTGATTATACTGTAGTAGATAAATAAATAAATCACCGGTACCCTACATATACACTATTTTTTATTTAACTTCATTATGCCAACACAACACTTTTCTTTATTTGCCTTATCATAAGCTGTTTGCTGGTCGTTATACGTTTATTAAGAGTATGATAATATAATTTTAATTGAATAATAGCATCATTATCCAAAATAGTAATTCCAAATTCAACAAGAGCCTACGCTGAGGTAATTAGTCTAAATGAAATGGCTTGATAGCGTGATTACAAAACTGCAAACTCTTAAATTGATAAACGCGATTATATTATAACGACGCACCCTGACTTCATAAAAGGCGTGTCATTTCAATATAGTATATCATATGGTTGATTTTATTCGGTGTAATCATTGAATCCGCTGATGAGTTTATAAACGGCAGTAAGTAACAGACTGGAAAGCCTACCACCAGTATACATGGTATAGTGACGGCAGCATCGTAACAGACGAGAAAGCTTACGGCAGCATCTTAACAGACGGTAATAGTATAGCGACGGCAGCGGGGACGGCATCATCGTAACAGACGGGAACGCTTACGCTAGTAGTAGTATATAGTGACGTGCCAGCTTGACTATTGACAAACCAGTCTCTTGTGAAACAGTTTACAATGGCATCAACAACAGCTTCACGAAAACTGATAAACCTTATACATGTGCCGTTTGTATTGTACTTTATAACTGCATGTATCCTGCTAGTAACTACTCCGATGGTGTGTGGTGAATATGATCAGCCTATAGATTGCTCAATTGGATGTCTGTTACAGAAAATGTGGTGGCCCTACGAAAAGGTTACAACTATTTCTGCAAAATTCCAGTGTCCATCTGGGTGCATGTGTATACTAGGCAATCAGAATGTTACATTAGCTTGCCCTCATGGAACATCATCCATGCAAGTATTGTATCCACCAGATGTTAAGAGATTGTCTTGGAGTGACACGGGCATACACAGAATTGAGCAGAATGCGTTTACAGACCAACCCGAGCTGATACACGTGATTGATTTGGACCTGTCAAACAACCGGATTAGTCAGTTGGAACCGCGACAGTTTGAAGGACTTAGCAACCTGCGATACTTATATCTGTCTTACAATAATATTATGGAGCTACAACCACAGCAGTTTGATGGACCTGTCTTTCTGGGTGAGTTAGATCTGTCTTACAACAATATTGTGGAGCTGCATCCGCAGCAGTTTAATGGTACCTACCTGTTTGAGTTAGACCTGTCCTACAACAATATTGTGGAGCTGCATCCACAGCAGTTTGATGGACTTGCCTACATGTACCTGTATATTTTAGATCTGTCCAACAATGATATTGTGGAGCTGCATCCTCTGCAGTTTGATGGACGTAACTTCCTGAATAAGTTATATCTGTCTTACAATAATATTTCGGAGCTGCATCCACTACAGTTTAATGGACTTACCAGCCTGTACGAGTTAGATCTGTCCAACAATAATATTGTGGAACTGCATCCACAGCAGTTTGATGGACTTGCTAACCTGGAATTGTTACATCTGTCCTACAATAATATAGTGGAGCTGCATCCGCAAAGGTTTGATGGACTTACTAACCTGCGAAGGTTATATCTGTCCTACAATGATATTGTGAAACTGCACCCGCAAAAGTTTGATGGACTTACCAGCCTGAGCGATTTATATATGTCTAACAATGATATTGTGGAGCTTTATCCACAGCAGTTTCATGGACTTGACAGCCTGTATATGTTGCATCTGGACGACAATAATATTGTGGAGCTGCATCCGCGGCAGTTCGATGGACTTCCGTACCTTATCTACATATTTCTGTCCAACAATAATTTTGTGGAGCTACACCCGCAACTGTTTGATGGACTTCCGTACCTGAATTGGTTAGATCTGGCCTACAATAATATTGCGGAGCTGCATCCACATCAGTTTGATGGACTTCCGGCCTACTATTTTCAACGGTTATATCTGTTACACAACAATATTGTGGAGCTGCATCGACGGCAGTTTCATGGAGTTCCCAACCTATCTGATTTAGATCTGTCCTACAACAATATTGTGGAGCTACACCAACAGCATTTTGAACGACTTACAATCCTTTCATACTTAGCCTTGTCAAACAATCACATCAAAATGATATATTCAAAGGTATTACCACATTCATCTGAGCTTGCATTTCTTGATCTAAGTCACAATAATATAGTTTTCTTTCAGCTTTCGACATCCGTGCAATATGATAATCTACGGTATTTTTCTCTCTCACAAAATAAGTTGTCAAACTTCAGCCAAGGTGTATTTCAGAGCATGAATAGACTGGAATATCTTGACTTATCTGAGAACAATCTGAATGTATTTGATTCTATGAATTACTTTGTGAATAATTCTTTGGAATCTCTTAACATAGTAGATATGAGATCAAACATGCTGCAGAGAGTAAACTATGAGAGTTTTCTGCCATATAGCAATTCCACACAAATATTAGTTGACAATTCTGCTATTTGCTGCTTTGTAGAATTAGCAAATTGCACTGCAACAATACCACCTTCACAATTTCTTTCATGCGGCCGATTACTTTCAAATCAGATTCAAAGAATTCTCATGTGGATGTTAGGTACGTTTGCAGTTATTATCAATATATGTGTATTGTGTTATCGATGTCGGCAAAGACAACCACACAATAAAGTTCAGATGTTTTTGATCTCAAATCTGTGTGTGTCAGATTTGATCATGGGCTTATATATGCTTGTGATATCATCAGCTGATATTTATTATCAAAACTATTTCCCATCTCAAGCATGGCGATCAAGCATTACCTGTAAAGTTGCAGGCACCCTATCCCTCTTATCGAGTGAGGCTTCTGTGTTTTTTGTAACACTATTAAGCATAGATAGATTCATGGGTATCAGATATATGTATAGTAATAAACGTTTAGGCACAACATCATCTAGGATAGCCATAGCTATGCTCTGGCTATTTGGCATAGTGTTGAGTATTCTATCAACCGTTTTGTCAGAAATTAACCCAGACTTATACGACAATTCTGAGGTATGTACTGGTCTCCCACTCTCTAGAAGTAATACTCTTGAAACAATATACTGGCAATATAATATAACAGCAGTTACGGATAGAGGTGGCGAACCAATTATATTCCATAATACTCGTGATACTGTTAATGGAACGAAACCAGGAGTGTTTTTTAGCATAGCAATATTTACCATTTTGAACTTCATAAGTATTTGGATAATCTTGTTTTGCTATGTTGGGATCTTTATTACTGTCCGACAAACGGCTAAACAAGCTGGGAGAAATCAAAATCAAAAGGAAGAACTCCGAATGGCTATCAAGATGGGACTGATTGTTCTAACAGATATGATGTGTTGGCTGCCTATCATTATACTCTCTATCCTTGTACAGAGTGGGAGACAGACAGTCAGCCCTCATGTCTACGCATGGATTGTAACGGTTGTATTGCCAATCAACTCTGCTATCAATCCATTTCTATATACTTTAGCTACAGCAATATTTGCTTTCATACAAAAGAGTAGCGAACGAAATCGCACAGAAATAATTGCTTTGAAATAGAAAATGGCACCCGGCACTAGCCAAATCACTTCTAATGCATACGAATATTCGCTATTGAAGTAAAACATAGTTACAAGAGGCATGCACAATGGTTTAATAATTTTGAAAATGCGGAAGGTTTTGTACAAAGACGATGATCAACCACTGGGTTTTTAAAGATGGGTCACGTGCAATTCCTGAAATAGGCGGAGAAAGAGTATTTCATACAGGGGCTGTAGATGTTATAAATGACCTTTTGTTGCAGCAACTTGTTTTGTAACTAGGAATGTCAACTGCAACTTCTAGCAGTTGTAGAACCACTTTACAATCATTTTTGCCGCGAGTGTAAGACATTGAACCAGATAATTATGCCAGGTATATTTTCAAATTAAAAAGACTGAAGTTTGAGTCTACAATGATTACTCCAGTATATTCCTATGTGTATTGCTGTAGTAATATAAACAAATCCATTTTATTATCTGTTTTAGGATTTTTCTGATATTTTAATCATCAGTTTGATTCGAAATGGATGTGTTAAAAAGGTTATGCGACGCCGCGACGGACACATCATTTACAATAACTATGTGATATATTTGATAATCAGGGATAATTTCTCTTGATGTAGGCCTACGTCATGGCATTGGTTCAATAATACAGATCCTCAGAGAACAATATCATGCTATCATTACACAGCACTTATTATCCAACTGTTCACTACAAATGGAAGTTGATAATCTGTTTAAACGATGTAATACTTTTATTAATTGTAATAGCAGATTAATCAGTTAGTTTGTAGTCATAGTCATTCTATGACCATTTATATTTAAATCTATACATGAGGACCCTAGATCTAAAAGGGGGTTAAGTCACAATCTTGTGAAATTGTAGTTAAGTATCAGTTTCTGCTACAAGGAGGATATCTGCACCCTCTGTTCAAATGTTACAGTTAAGTCATGTGGTAAAGCTATGTAAGAGTCCAGGGAGGTACAACCCGAGTGGGTCAAGTCCACACATGGACACAATGAACCCAGTTTTTGCCATTTTTCTCAATGTGACTTAACCCCCTTTTAGATCTAGGGTCCTCAATTTATGATCAATAATCTTTTGCAGATACATGTAATCCGTTTTAAAGTTTTTCTTGTAATTTAAGTGTTTCAAAATGTTCCGTGTATAAATAGTTAGGTGAGAGACAAATCATTTGCGATTACTCTGGAATCTATTGGATAGTCAAGGATCATTTTTCCTGTTGTAAGTTTGGGCAACAGCGCCAAAATACAGATCACCACAGTGCCATTGCATGCAACCATATTGAACCCTTTTGGCTTATTCAATTGGTGACTCCAGATAAAAGTTGACGATCTGTTCGAACGATTTAATACTTTTATAAATTGTAATAGTATATTATTCAGTCAGATTGTAGTCGTTGTATGTAAATTTATATATGCATTTTATGATCAAGAAATATTTTGAACTATTTATATATTTCACATTAGTGTTATCAACTCAATATGCAGTCAATCATTTAATCCGTTATAGGATTTCTCAGTCACTTTAAGTGTTAATTAAATTCACAATTTATGTGTATAAATAGTTAAAGGTAGATGACCCGATCACATTTTCGTAACACAGAATTATTTCAAACATACGGAGATTTTCATATCATATGAAAGCTCGTATTTTTCTCATCATCATACTGAAATTTGACGGCCTAAATCGGTATAATTAATGAGAAATCGATGAAATAATGTCGAATTACCGCGAATGGTGGTAACCACCGATATAGTTTGTGTACTACTCAATGGGTACAGTTCACAGCATCTTGTGCGTCTAAAATAAGAACCATCAGAGCTATGCAACTCAAACTTTGGAACACGACTTTTTTAAGGATGACCTTTCATGTAGAATAGAAAACTTCAAGTTGAAAATCGGAAATGTGATCGGGTCATCTACCTTTATTTAAGTGTTTGAAAATGTTACGTGTATAAATAGTTAGGTGATCAGAGACAAATCATTTGCGATTACTCTGGAATCTATTGGATAGTCAAGGATCATTTCTCCTGTTGTAAGTTTGGGCAACAGCGCCAAAATACCGATCACCACAGTGCCATTGCATGCAACCATATTGAACCCTTTTGGCTTATTCAATTGATGACTCCAGATAAAAGTTGACGATCTGTTCGAACGATTTAATACTTTTATAAATTGTAATAGTATATTATTCAGTCAGATTTCAGTCGTTCTATGTAAATTTATATATGCATTTCATGATCAAATAATATTTTGAACTATTTATATAGTTCACATTAGTGTTATCAACTCAATAATCAGTCAATCCTTTACAGGATTTCTCGTGCATTTTAAGTGATAATTACTCGTACATTCACAATTTATGTGTATAAATAGTTAGGTGATGGACAAATCATTTGCGATCACGCTTGTAAGTTTTGGGTAACAGTTCAAAAATCCAGCTCACCGTAATGCTATTGCATGCAATCATATTGAGCCAGTTTGGCTTTTCCAACTGTTGACTCCAGGTGACTCCAGATAAAAGTTGACGATCTGTTCAAATAATTTAATCCTTCTATAAATTGTAATAGAAGATTAATCAGGATTGTAATCGGTTCATGCAATATGCATTTTATGATCAAATCTTTTGAGCTATTTATCTATTTTACATTAGTAGTGTTATCAACTCAATAATCATTTAATCAGATAATCCGTTTTAGGATTTCTATTGCACTACACTATTGCATTAAGTGTTAATTCAAATCAAACTTTATGTGTGTAAATACTTAGGTGACTGGATAGTCAAGGATCATTTCTTGTGGTGTAAGTTTGGGCCACAACGCAAAATATACCGATCACCACAGTGCCACTGCATGCAACCATTATAAGGCCCATTTGGCTTATCCAACTGTTGACACCAAATGTTCAAGTGGTTTCATGTGTGATTTGATGTAATATTTTGATAAAATAATGTAGTTAAGTTAGTGGATGGATTTCTCAAGTAGAAGGACATGCCAGGCGACCGATGTACTTGTTTGTGGCCATGTGGTTCCGTAAAATGATCGGAATATGGGCTCTGTACAGAAATTAAAGATCTGTCTGCTATTAATTCCCTAACGTAATAATCAGGATTAATGCAGATGTCCTTCTTGATCTGATTCTTGTAATCGATCCGGGACGTATTGATTTTTGGAGGGGGAAGTGTTGCGGAAATGGGTATAGATTTCAAAGAGGGCTCCTTTCGACTACTGCCAACTAGTTGTCACTACTGACGACACGTAAGTCAATCACACATTGTTTTCTCGTTGATTGTTGCCAGATTGTTACTATAGTCCGATTCAGAATCCCTTGGACACAACGTATGATTACCCAATATGTACTGTACATCTGTGTGATTCAATTACAGTTATATTTTGGCGGGCATGCACGGATATACAATACAAACATTATGTACTGTCTAAAATTATGATTCGAACTACACGCATTGTGTAACAAAGGTGTCTTGGTAGCGCCACTCTCTTGCTATACCCCATTTTCAATATTAACCTCTTCTCAATCCTTTGCCATCGGATGAACCCATCTGATGAACCCCTCTGCACTAATAAATAATGTAGTGAATATAAATTAAACGATTGTTTTTTAGTTATTTCTGAGTCCATTTCTTAGAATCCTGTCATATCGTAAGTGATTGTAAATTGTAATGGGGCCCTCACGTGAATCCGTGTGAGCTGGGCGGCCCCTTACCGTGCGAAAAATGGGTGCGACGGCGGCACACACGGTGGGCCGTTTCCCGTCCGTTGAACACGATCAGGGGACTTTGCCGGCCACCGGAGTTTTAAACATGCTCAAAACTCCTGGCGGGTGAGTAAAAGCGGCGGGGAACGATGAGAACTCGGTATTAAGACGGTATAAGGACGGCGCAACCGTTTCGCACCCATTTGGCGCCCGTTCGAAGGGTGGTGATGTGACGGTGGTGGACGTCGACCATCTTAGCGATGGGCTGCGATGGCCGCATGCAGCCTGGTAACCGTTCCCGGAACGGACTCTAAGCAGGCATGTTGTAGGGCTATTCCAGAGGATAATACCCCCCCCCCCCCCCCCCCCTCCATAGAGGACATCGGAATTCCAGACTTTTTTTCCCACCATTTTTTCAATGGAATTCCATACCTTTTTGGCACATGTTCTTGAAATTCCAGACTTTTTCAATATTTAGACGCCCCCCTCCCCCCCCCCCCCCCCCCCCCCCACCCTATAATAGAGGACATCGGAATTCCATACTTTTTTCCCACCAATTCCATACTTTTTTAAAGTTTGATCTGGAATTGTATACTTTTTTGAATGGAATTCCATATACTTTTCATAGAGGGAGTCATGGAATTCCGGACTAAAAAAATGCAATGCGGAATGCAAATGAAGCGGCGAGCTGAGCGCTCAGCTTAAAAAGGGCGGTTTGATGACGTAATCAAGACGGATCGGCTGGTACCCAGGCGTTCCGACCGCAGAGGATCCGGTATGGAGATGGTATGCACACGGTGAAGACACTTTGAGAACGGTAAGCTAGAACTGTGTGAGGCCGGTGATCCCGGGAGAAGGCCGGTGAGAACCCGGGACAGACCCGGTGTAGAACGGTATGGACCCGATCCGGTGAGGAGGTGTTATGCATCCGGTAAGAACGGTAAGCTAGAAATGTATGAGGGCGGTGAGCCCGGTACCCGACCGGTGAGGACCCGGTATAGACCCTGTATATAACGTTATGGACCCGGTGGCCACAGCAAAAGATTAATGCGCCAGTTGACATTTTTTTTTACTGGTTGATTGGACTCTGTTGTTTTTCTATTAGACGGTAAGGTGGCCGCCTACCATTACCGCCCTGCGAACGGGCGCGAAACGGGTGCGCCGTCTGTATACCGTCCTCAAACCGGGCTCTCACCGTTTGCCGCCGCTTTTACTCACCCGGCAAGAGTTTTGAGAATGGTCAAACTTCCTGCCGGGCGCGGATGGCCGGCAATGTCCCCGGCAACGTGTTCAACGGACGGGAAACGACCCACCGTGTGACATAACCGTGTGCCACCGTCTGCACCAATTTGTCACACGGAAATGGGCCGGCCAGCTCACACGGATACATGTGAGTACAAATGTATTTTACAGAGATTCCCGGAATGTGAGCGAAGCGGCGAGCTTGAGCGCTCAGCTTATACAGGGCAGTTTGATGACGCTATCAAGGCGGTTCGGTCGGTACCCAAGTGTTTCGGCCGGTGAGGACCTGGTGAGGAGGTGGTATGATATGAGCCCGGTTCCAGGCCGGTAAGGACCCGGTATACTTACTTACTTACTTTCGTCAACCTCGGTCGGAAGCCATGATGAATTTTCGCCAATTCACTCTGTCCTGCATTAGATTGCGTAGCTCTTGCTGGTTGATGCCAGCATCTTTACTAAGCAGCGTGGGGTATGTCAACCTTGGTCTCCCTTGAGTACGTTGGCCTTGAGTTGGGATCCAGAAGACTAGTTGAGACACTGGTTCATTCAGCCTTCTTACACAGTGGGCAGCAAAATTGAGGCGTCGACGCTGAACAATTTCTGATATTTTTGGTAGCCCTGCATAGATTTCCTCTCTTGTGGGATGATCCTTCCAGTTGAGGTTTAATACCATCATTAGTAGTCTGGTATAGCAGCCGTCAAGTCTTGCTTCAAGTCTGTTTGTTAATGTCCACCCTTCTGCGCCATAAAGTAGAATGCTTTCTACAGCAGCACGGAAGAAGCTGATCTTCAAGGAGGCTGACAGATTAGATTTCCAGAGGGTGCGCATCTTGTTGCAAGCCTTCCAGGCAAGGGCCTTGCAGATTTTAAAATCGCTTTCAGATTCGTCTACCCATGAACCAAAGTACTGGAAGTCATTGACCTGATCTAGGTGGTTCCCGGTATAGAACTGTATAAACCCGGTGACAAAAAACTGTATAAACCCGTTGACAAAAAAAAAATCAATGCGGCCGTTGACATTTTTTGCTGATTGTTCACCGTGTTGGACTCTTTTGTTTTTCTATAAGACGGTAAGGGGCCGCCCAGCTCACACGGATACATGTGAGGGCCCCATAACGTGATTCGAACCAGGAATCTGCATTTACTTTTAAGCTATTGGAACCAGCATACCGACGCAATCAAATTGAGGATCGCTGGCAACTTCAGTAGTATTTCATGTCCCGAAATACCCCGTCATACCTATAACTGTTACAGTGGCCTCTAGATGCTTCACACAGAAAGATTACCACAGCATTAAACGTAAGTAAGTGAATAGTAAAAGACATTTAGGGGGTCGTGGTTCACGCAACCCCCAACCTCATCCCCCTCGCTTTCACCGTCTATGAGTCCCATAATGGTTAGTCTTGAGTAAATTATCAATAGGTAGGTATGATGGGATTAATTATGGATTTGATGCAGATAATGACCCGTCATTGTATGTGGGACATCCCTGGTATAGTTCAATGCTCTGCTATATGGGGCACTATCGACCTATCACGACGGGGCAGGTTCGCCAATAGGGATTTATAAACTTAAAATGTTGCATAATTTCACAATTGTAACTCTCCTCTTACAGCATAATTGTATAATTATAAAAAATAGTTATCTGTAATGGAGTAACACTTATATTAGCGGAGAATGTTTTGAATGTGGTATTTCGTATATTACTTTCAAATTTTGAACGAGTATGTTCCGCAAAAATGCCCCCAGTCCTATATTTCATATTTCCTAAATTGTATTTTGGAATAAAATAATTATGCATAATAAATATATACTTATTATGCACTGGGCACTGGATATAGCCTGATTCTGAGCGTAGGGCGAACTTGTCCCAGCCCATGGGTGAACCTGCTCCGGGGTGGAACAAGTTCGCCTTTTTGAGACACCTGTCTTTATCCTTACTCTTGCCTTTACTGTAAGGCCTAGAGTACTGACATCATGGTCGTATGTAGCCAAAATATCAACCTTTCAAATAATGTCAATAGGTACATTCAAACTTTAAAATTAACGTCTCTAGACAATTTCAAATAAAATGGGGCGAACACTCCCCGCTTTCCCCTATGCTAATTCGTTTATATCAACTATTAAATCAGTGTTTGTTGCCAAATCAATTAAAGTAGCGCATAGTCATGGTTTGTCAACTTTGTATAAGGAGATTGTATATATCGCGTCACGGGGTACTCGGCATCATGTCCATTTACTAAGACTCTTGGTTAGTTTGGTGTTAGTTTGTTGATATCGAAATTGGTCATCTTATTGCAGACCCCTATAATATATATAGATCATTTGCACAAATTTTAAAACTGAATACATACCATTAATAACTTATTATCTCTATCTGTACCATTGCATACGGTGTATCAACGTGTATAAAAGATACAGAACTCATAGTAGCTAGACCACGCCTCTTTTACAAGCTCAGCTACTCGTCCTTCATCTAATCATGGAAATAGTAGCATAGATAATGAAGGTATGGATGGCGAAGTATTAGTACTTTCTATTGAAACTATGCTCGTCTCGGATTAAATACGCGCAACACAACAGCTCGTGTCGTCTTTTGCACTGTCATGAAACAACTTCTCACAATGTCCTCTTTTGCACTGTCATGAAACAACTTCTCACAATGTCGTCTTTTGCACTGTCATGAAACAACTTCTCACAATTCATAGATAAAACGTCACGCTCGTTCCCATATGCGTTAACTACTGATTTGAAAAGACATGCTCGTTGTCCATCGAACTCATAAGTTCAAGTTTAAGTGTTATTAAAAACTGGGTAAAGAAGATGTCTATAAAACTTCACAAAGATTGTTACATCAATCGCATCAGTGAATGTGCGTATTAATTTAATATATTTAAAGGTCTATGAATCGATTCCACTAGGACCACTTTGTTCAACTGATTTATTTCCTTTTGTAAAAGTTAGGGTTGACACATATTCTAAGTCCACCAAGTGTGTGGTTCCTACCTAGCCAACCCCGGGTAGACAGTCATGAGGGTATTTCCATTGCTACCCATAAATATATTGGATTTAAATAATAATGCTTTACATTTGGCATGAGATTTTTGACGACTAAAATACACGTTATGAATATACAAATGTATAATCACAGTGTTTAATGCACCGCTAGCACCAAATACTATTTGGTAGTTAATCCAAGTAGACCTAAATAAAATACCATTTAACAAAGTGTATAATGATTTTCTGTCATTGTGAAAAGACTGATAAGAATAACCTCTTCCAAATACTATTGTAAACAAGAAGTTTCTAATTTACTGCTTTAAGGACGATATTACAGATTGACAGATGCAAAATAAAACTATTTTTGTATTTAAGTCCGATCTCTTTAAAGAAAGTGATTGTAGTGCAAAATTCTGAACGATAATTACTCCAAATATTTATCGTATGTTGTGATGCACTGCTTTTTAAGATTTATAGTTGTCCCTATGTTGGTTATGATCTGATGATGTTCAGAGAAGTAATCTAGTATAATATCAGCTTTAGAGTAGCATAATGAAGGTTTCCCAAAACCGGGCGGACCTATGAGGACAATATCTCGCCTAACTATGATATTGACAATAGCTTTTCTAATTTTATTTGTTCCTCCTATTTCATATTTTCATGTAATTAAAGATTGCCAATATAAAACCTGGTTAACCCAAACAAACAAAAGTACGTTTTACCCAACTCGGGGGTTGGTCTCTGACAAAATCTGAAAATCAAACGACGAGTAATTATACAGGTACTGTCATCATAGGTACAAGGAACCTACATTGTGATACTATAGAACCAATGTCACTAAGACTTTTATAGTTGTCCCTATGTTGGTAATGATCTGATGATGTTCAGCAGGCCCGTAACTAGGGGGGGGCGGGGGGGGGGGGCGGACGCCCCCCCCCCCCCCAAATCTGAAAAAAATCTTTTTTTTGGTACCAATGTACCTTTTTTTTTGTACCAATGTACCTTTTTTGGGTACCAATGTACCTTTTTTGGGTACCAATGTACCTTTTTTGGGTACGAATGTACCTTTTTTTTGTTACTAATGTACCTTTTTTGTGTGAAAACGCCCCCACCCACCCCAATTTTCCGAAAAACGCCCCATTTTCAATTATGTAAAGCGTTTTTTCGGGCCGTTTTGGACTAAAACATGTCCTAACCCCCACCCCCCCCCCCCCCCCCCCCCCCCCCCCCCCCCGCTCTCAAAATTGTCTTATATGACTAAAAAAAAATATGGGTCAACCTTTTACGATTTTTTGGGTACCAATGTACCTTTTCAAAAAAATACGCCCCCCCCCCCTAAAAAAATCCTGCTTACGGGCCTGAATTGTTCAGAGATGTAATCTAATAATTTCAGCTTAAGAGTAGCATAATGTAGGTTTCCAAGAACCGGGTGGACCTATGAGGACAATATCTCGCCTAATAGTAGTTATACAATGTACTCATTGTCCCAAGCGGAATTTAATCCTGATTTTAAGACTACTACTTATACCATAGTAACTTAGTAAGTGATTATTTCAGATTTGGTATAATTGGAGAGTTAAACGCAGCAGCCTATTATAGATATGCAACATATTATGAACATATCACGAAATGTTAGGCGATTGAAAAACATATCTGAACACTTTTTGATGTACATTATATTTTGAATCGGGCATTACCGCCATAACAGTCCATACATGTTCAGTATAGGCGCGTATCATGGAACGATATCAGGTACATCACTCTATGATTTTGAACATTGAATTTAAATTTTGCTACATGTAAACCTTTGTGAATTTTTCGGTGGTTACTGTCTGACGACTTTCCTCGCAGTTTAAAATAAAAACAGCTCATGCAGTACGTGTCTATAAGGTGCCTTAAGTGAAAAATATAAAAAGTGTACGTGAAATAGTAATAATCATGTTTAAAGCTTTCCACGCGGCTGCTAGTTTTACCATTATGCAAAACAGATTTTTCAGAAACCTTTCCCAAATTTCAAAGGCTATCTCAAGAATTACTGAACCAATACTAGGAATGTTTGTACTTATTTCAATGCATTTCTCATGATGATTCCAAATTTAGTGATGAAATTCAATAATTTTGATATTTTTGAAACATTTTGTGAAGTGTTAATATGTTGAAGTGTTAATATGTCATGAGAATTTTCTATCTATTTTGGCGCTTTCGTTATCAAATAACGGCAAGTCTACTAAAGCATGTCATATTCAGCTTTGGCCACTTTTCATGCGCAGAGAACTCTTTTATTAGAATCGTCATTCAGTGTGTAATTGAATGTAATCAATAAAATGAATAATAATCTACCTACTATAGTCGCTGTCATAATACCTTGGACAAAATTCTACTAATACGTGCGTGCTTGCGTACATTCGTATTAGCGTACATGCGTAAACCCGGTAGTGCGTACCGGGCGATTTTAAAATGATCGCGCGTCCTCATTGGTCAATCGCGAAGTCAACACGCGCATACATGCAAACTTGTACGCGCTTTTCATGCATTTGGATGCAGCTCCGCGAACAACAACAAAATACGCTCGCGTGAAATAGCGCGAATTATGTCCAAGAAATTATGACAGGGACTATACATGTTGATAGTTCAATTTGAGCAGACAAATATTTCCATCCATATTAGCCATGAAAAACCTCAGAATATTTGAATATTAGATGTTTTTTAAACAATACATTGACGAAGCCTATAAATAATCATAGGCATCTTAAATGCAGATTTTATTTTCCAGTTGAATTAATGTTCAAAAGTGACCAAATTTGAAGTTGCGCTCTTGTTACTAAAATAATCATACCGCGGGCGTAAGAAGGGCGTAAAATTTAATTGATTAAAGTGTATGTGGTAGATATAACTAATAAGGCTTGCAAACAGTCTAGGCCTATTTTATGAAAGTAGAAAAACGGGATGTATTTTTGTTTATTATTGTCCCTATGGGACACTTTTTTGAAACGCCCTGTAGGTTCGATGTCCTTGTGGTTATACAGTTTTAAAAGGCTTAATATTATCAATATTAGCTAATCATGCTAATGGTTGGTTGTTATACGTTTATAAGTAAAATGATTATAAGTGAATAATAGCATCATTATCCATCCCATCACGAGCCCACGCTGACCGGACCTAATTAGCTCAGCATGGGATGGATAATGATAAGTGAAATGGCTTTATAATATGATTACAAAACGGCAACAGTAATTTTTTAAAAGCGATTATAATCAGGCGTAAATATCATTTATACTGGACTCCATTAAGAGGCATTTCAATTTAGTATATATCTTATGCTTGATTGGCACAATTGCGTAATGCAGCATACATCTTATAGACTAGATACAATTCTTGCTTAGTGCTGTGGACTCGATTACAATCTAGCATCGTGTCCATGAATGTATATTGGATTCAACAGTCGCCCCGGTTGATTGAAATCAGAGCAATCAGAGAATCCGCTGAAGAGCTTGAATACGGTAGTATTGTAACATACTGGAAAGCTTTCGAGTATACCGATGGCCCAAGCGATTGCAGCATCGTAAAAGACTCGAAAGCTATAGTGACGTGCCAGCTTTGACAACCCAATCTCTTTTGAAACAGTTAACAATGGCATCCACAACAGGTTCAAGAAAGCTGATAGACCTACATGTGGCGTTTATATTACACATTATAACGGCATGTATCCGACTAACAACCATCCCGATAGTGTGTGGTAAATATGATCAGCCTATTAATTGTACTGTTGGATGTCAGATATGGACAAATTCGTGGCCTTTTGCAGCACCCATTGCTATTTCCACTCAATTCCAATGTCCATCTGAGTGCACGTGTGTACTAGGCAATCAAAATTTAACATTAGCTTGCCCTCGTGGAACAACATCTGTGCAAATTTTGTACCCGCCAGATGTTGAGGAATTGTCTTGGAGTGACACGGGTATACACAGAATTGAGCAGAATGCATTTACAAACCAACCCGAGCTGATGAACATGATTGCATTGCACTTGTCAAACAACCGGATTAGTCAATTGGAACCGCGACAGTTTGAAGGACTGAACAACCTGTTCAAGTTAAATATGTCTAACAACAATATCGTGGAGCTGCATCCCCATGCGTTTGATGGACTTGCCAACCTGAGAATGTTGTATCTATACCATAATAATATTGTGGAACTGTATCCGCAGCAGTTTGGTGGACTCACCAGCCTGAAAGTGTTATATCTTTCCTTCAATAATATTGTGGAGCTGCATCAACATGTGTTTGATGGACTTACCAACCTGTTTGAATTATATCTGTCCTACAATAATATTGTGGAGCTGCATCCACAGTGCTTTGATGGCCTTAACAACCTGTACCGGTTAGATCTGTCCTACAATAATATTATGAAGCTGTATCCACAGCAGTTTGATGGACTTCACTACCTGAGATGGTTATATATGTCCAACAATAATATTGTGGAGCTGCATCCACAGCAGTTTGATAGAATTGACAAACTGGGTGTGTTAGATCTGTCTTATAATAATATTGTGGAGCTGCATCCACAGCAGTTTGATGGACATACCTACCTAACTTGGTTAGATCTGTCCTCCCACAATAATATTGTGGAGCTGCATCCACAGTGCTTTGATGGACTTAACAATCTGCTTCGGTTATATCTACCCTACAATAATATTGTGGAACAACTGCATTCACAGCAGTTTGATGGACTTGACAACCTGGATTGGTTAGATCTGTCGTACAATAATATTAAGGCAATGCATCCACAGCAGTTTGATGGACTTGACAACCTGAGAATGCTAGATCTGTCTTACAATAATATTGTGGCGCTGCATCCACAGCTGTTTGATGGACTTGACAGCCTGATATGGTTAGATCTGCCCTACAATAATATTATGGAGCTGCATCCACAGCAGTTTGATGGACTTGACAACCTCTACCGGTTAGACCTGTCCTACAATAATATCGTGGAGCTGCATCCAATTCAGTTTGATGGACTTAAAAACCTAGGTAACTTATATCTGTCCAACAATAATATTGTGGAGCTGCATCTAATGCAGTTCGATGGACTTAACAACCTAGGTAACTTATATCTGTCTAACAATAATATTGTGGAGCTGCATCCCCAGCAGTTTGATGGACTTGGCAACCTGAATCGGTTATATTTGTTCAACAATGATATTGTGGAGCTACACCCGCAGCAGTTTGAAGGACTAACAGGCCTTACTCATTTACGCTTGTCAAACAATCACATCGAAGTGATATATTCAAAGGTATTGTTACATTCATCTCAGCTTAAATTACTTGATCTGAGTCACAATAATCTGTTTTTATTTCAGCTTTCAACATCCGTGCAATATGATAATCTACTGTATCTTTCTCTCTCTAAAAATAAGTTGACAAATTTCAATCACGGTATATTTCAGAGCATGGTTAAACTGAAATACCTTGACCTATCTGAGAACAATCTGAATGCATTTGATTCTATGAATTATGTTGTAAATAATTCATTGGAATTTCTTGCCATAGTAGATATGAGATCAAATAAACTGCAGCGAGTGAACTATGAATCTTTTCAACTATTTCACAATTCTACACAGATATTAGTTGACAATGCTGCTATTTGCTGCTTCGTAGAATCAGCAAATTGCACTGCAACAATACCACCTTCACAATTTCTAACATGTGGCCGATTACTTTCAAATCAAATTCAAAGAATTCTCATGTGGACATTAGGCACGTTTGCAGTTATAAGTAATATGTGTGTATTGTGTTATCGATGTCGGCAAAGACAACCACAAAATAAAGTTCAGATGTTTTTGATCTCAAATCTCTCTGTGTCAGATTTGATCATGGGCTTATATATGCTTGTGATATCATCAGCCGATATATATTATCAACATTATTTCCCGTCTGAAGCATGGCGATCAAGCATTACTTGTAAAGTTGCAGGCACCCTATCCATCTTATCGAGTGAGGCTTCTGTGTTTTTTATAACGCTACTAAGCATAGATAGATTTATGGGTATCAGGTATATGTATAGTAATAAACGATTAGGCACAACATCATCTAGGATAGTCATAGCTGTGCTCTGGCTATTTGCCATAGTGTTGAGTATTATATCAACCATTTTGTCAGAAATTAACCCTGAATTATACGATAATTCTGAGGTATGTACTGGTCTCCCACTGTCAAGGAGTAACACTTTTGAAACAATAAACTGGGCCTATAGTGATGACGACATTGTTGATAGTATGTTCCGACCAATTGTCTTTAATAATACTCTTGATATTGTTATTGGAACTAAACCAGGAGTGTATTTTGGTATAGCAATATGTTCCATTTTGAACTTCATAAGTATTTGGGTAATATTGTTTTCCTATGTTGGGATCTTCATAACTGTCCGACAAACAGCTAAACAAGCTGGGAGAAATCAAAATCAAAAGGAAGAACTCCGAATGGCTATCAAGATGGGACTTATTATTCTAACAGACATGATGTGCTGGTTGCCTATCATTATACTCTCTATCCTTGTACAGAGTGGGAGACAGACAGTCAGCCCTACTGTCTATACATGGATCGTAACGGTTGTACTGCCAATCAACTCTGCTATCAATCCATTTTTATATACTTTAGCAACAGCAATATTTGATTTCATACAAAAATGTAATGAACGAAATAGTACTGACGTAGTCTCATTAAAATAGGAAAATGGCACTTGAAACCACTTCCAATAAATACAAGTTTTAATAATAATAATAATAATAATAACCATATTTGTATAGCGCCTAACATCGAGATCCCTAAGCGCTTTAACATAAAAACATAATAACAAACACATACATGGATATGGACTACAATTAAAAAGCCTTTGTGAACAAATGAGTCTTTAAAGAAGGTGTCCCGCAAGCATAAAAGTGTGCATTATATGTTAGAAAAATAACTATCGAGCCCAACTTTTGTAACTATATTGAACAAAACACCACACTTATGACAAAAACAAATAAAAACCGCAATCTCTCAACATGCACTTTTTAAAATTCGCGGCGATTGAAAGTCCCAGTGTCGATGATGTCATAATTATACAATGCACATGCGCATATTTGAGCACCGATACCCATGACGTCATCGACACCGGGTATTTCGATCGCCGCGAATTTTAAAAATTGGATGTTGAGTGATGGCAGTTTTTATTCATTTTTGTGACTAGTATGGTGTTTTGTTCTATATAATTACGTAATGTCGGCTCGATAATTATTTGTTTAACAAATAATGCTCAATGTTGTGCTTGCGGGACCCTTCCTTTAAGGATTTCTTAAACTGAAATATGGTCTCTGCATTTTTCACATGAAGTGGAATATTATTCCAGAGTTCTGCAGCTGACACAGAGAAGGAACGTTGACCATACTGAGTGGACGTTGAAGAGCAGACAAGACGCGATAGAGATGAAGAACGAAGATTGCGTGAAGGTGTATATTGTTTGATTAGATCTTGAAGATAGATTGGCGCAGTACCATGAAGACATTTATAAGTCAGAAGTAATATTTTATACACAATACGATACTTGATAGGCAGCCAGTGCAGATCACGGAGAGTTGGAGTTATGTGATCATGTTTGCGTGAAAGAGTGATTAATCTTGCAGCAGAGTTCTGAATTCTTTGAAGCTTGTTTATCTGCGAATTTGGAAGGCCGTGTAAAAGACTGTTACATTGATCTAAGCGACATGTAATAAATGCATGTACCAGCATTTCAGTTGATTTTCTGTCGAGAAACTTTCTATTCTGTCCAATACGATACAGAGCAAATGAAGCAGAACGGCATATGTTTTTGACAAAGACATCCATTTTCAAATCATTCTGAACAATGACTCCCAAATTGCGAGCACTCTTTACTGGTTCAATCAAAGAGTCACAGATTTGAACATGTTCCAAAGGAGATGAATTTCTGAATCGGGATGAAATATGGAGAAACTCAGTTTTATCATCATTAAGTTTCAAATCATTGGCAGTTGACCACAGTTTAATAGCATTGATGCATGTTTCAAGTTTTGGGATGAGGGATGAGTGGTCATCCTTGTCAAAAATGATATAAACTTGTGTGTCATCGGCATAAATCATTTTGCCAGGATCATGTAAATCAATGACGTCTTCCATGATAGTGGTCCAATAACTGATCCTTGTGGGACGCCTTCCAGAGGAGTATGATGATTAGAAATTTTGTCATTTACAGAGATAAATTGAGACCTATTTTGAAAATAGGAGGAAAACCAGCTTAGCACACATCCTCTAATACCATATCTGTGAACAAGTCGGTTAAGGAACACATCATGGTTGATGGTGTCAAATGCTGCAGAGTAATCAAGAAGTATTAGGGCAGCCTCTTTTCCTTTATCTACAGCCAATAACAGGTCATTGTAAACACGAAGTAATGCTGTTTCTATACTATGCCCAGATCTGTATGCTGATTGCATTTTTCCACGGAGATTGTTCAAAGTGAGGTAGTCCTGAATTTGCGATGCAAACGCACGTTCAATTGTTTTGGCAAGGAACTTTAAGTTTGCGACAGGTCTATAATTCTTCAATTGTTCACAGTCAAGCTTAGGTTTCTTTATGAGTGGTGTAATGACTGTTGATTTGAGAATATCTGGGAAATGACCATTTTGCAGAGACAAGTTGACGATTTTTGTGATAATGGGATCCAGGTTACATGACGTAGAAGGCGATTTCATGATAAGTTTTCTCACTAACTATGATAATGCTGGATGGTTTGTATACGAGGGGGTATCAAAAAGTTCTTGACATCACCAAGAAGTAAAGGAGCCAGACACTTTTTTTATATATGTGACCCTTCAGACATCTTTAAAAAGTCACTGTGCAAAGTCACACATTTCTCCCACTTCTTATTATCTGTCCACAGACCGCCATTGTAGAGATCTTCAGATTGACCGCGATTGATTAATCCTCAGATTGCCACAGATTGCGTTATTCCCAAAACAGCAATAAATTATTTAAAGTGTTGACAGAAAGGGGTCAAAGGTCATATATTAGAGGTCAATCTGTTTACACCCCATGTTACCCATAAGATTATTGTCACTAAGCTGGTTTGTAATGACCTTTGACCCCTTTCTGTCAAAACTTTAAACTATTTATTGCTGTTTTGGTGAATAACGCAATCTGAGGATCAAGATGATGTCAAGAACTTTTTGATACACCCTCGTACATCGTTTTTTAAGCTGGACCACTTCCCATTCCTAGATTTCATACAGGGGCGCTAGATGTTAAAAATGACCTTTTGTAGCAAACTGTGTTGGAACTAGGAATCTATTACAAACCGATGTGTTCAATCAGGGAAGTTGACTGTCTCCGGTTCAATCAAACCGCATTTGTCTTAGGCTTTTAAAGAAAAGAGGCAAATAGTTGGGGACATTTTGATTCATTGTTAAAAGGGTAAAATGGTTATCATGACGTATAACAATTTAAGGCCGACTCTTGAAGGCGTAGGATCCGGATAAAAGGGAGGGTCAGTGTGTTCTCAGGAAGAAGTTACCGTATATAAAAGACGCGTACAAAATGTCTTTAGAAGTGAATAGGCACAATCTGTTCAAACGATGTAATACTTTTATAAATTGTAATAGTAGATTAATCAGTTGTGGTCATTATATACAAATTTATATATGCATTTTATGATTAAATAGTCTTATGCACAATAAATGTATGTGTTTAAATAGTTAGGTGACGGACAAATCATTTATGATTACTCTTGGATCTATTGGATATTCAATGATCAAATCTCCTGATGTATGTTTGGACAACAATGCAAAATATACCAATCATTACAGTGTCCAACCATTATACTAGAGCAAGCATGTGCAACCTTTTCTACCACGGGCCGCATTGTGATTTTGAGATCTATTCATGGGCCGCAGTGATTGTCAAACATTCCAAAACACGTCCTGAGGAGGAGTAATAGGGAGAGGGGAAGTCCATTGCTCATGGAATACTCGCTTCTCTTCGTGTAATTTCCTCTTTATACTCGCTGTTGCTGCTGCAAGCGCCATTTTAACCAGGATTTTATTACGCAATCATGCCTTGAGTTATATTTACTAAACGCAGCGCGTCACCCTACTAGAGAGTTCCGGTTAAAACGGGCCGCATCAATGGGAATTTTAGGATTGCTTCGCGGGCCGCAGATTAGAGGTCGGCGGGCCGCATGTGGCCCGCGGGCCGCAGGTTGCACACGCTTGTACTAGAGCCCTTTTGGCTTATTCAACCGTTGACTCTAAATGACAGTTGATATCTGTTCAAGTGATTTCTTGCGTGATTTGATGTAATGCATAAGGTAGTTAAGTTAGTTGAATGGATTACTCATTTAAAGGGGCATTAAGAGATGTGGTGGAGGCAGCGCCCTCAATTACAAAAATATATGATAAAAAATGGGATTTGTATATTTTTACCATTGTATTACATGTATGAACTTACACCTATAAGGATTAAGAAAATCAGCCCTCTTTGTTCAACAAAACGTTGATTCAAAAATGCTGGTAGAGCCGCAACCAGCATTTTACATGGTAAGGGGTGGTAAAACATTGTTTTACTCAAGTTTTGCTGGGTGTTTTTTAGTAGAAACAACAATAATGGCAATTTTTAATGTTCATCTTGAATTCTGAAGTAAATTAATTAAAATTTAAAAAAATTCAACATGACATTGTGTCCCTTTAAGCATAAGGACATGCCAGGCGACAGATCATGCCGATGTACTTGTATGTGACCATGTGGTTCCGTAATGATTGGACTATTGGCTCTGTACAGAAATAAAAGATCTGTCTGCTATAAATGCCCTAGCATAATGCAGATGTCCTTCTTCAGATGTCCTTCTTGTCCTGATTATTGTAATCGATCTGGGACGTATTGGCTTTGGGGAGGGGGTAGTGTTGCAGAAATGGGTATAGAGATGAGGAGGGCTTCATTCGACTACTGACAACTCGTTGTCACTACTGACAGAAAGTGAGTCAATCACATATTGATTTTCATTGATTGTTGCCAGATTGTTACTATAGCCAGATTCAGAATCCCTTAGACAAAACGTATCGTAATGCTTACTTCGATTCTGTGTGATTCAATTACATTTTTATATTTTGGTGGGCATGCACGCATAGACATTATGAACTGTCTAAGGGATAGTGATTCAAACTACAGGCATTGTATAACAAAGATGACTTGGTAGCACCACTCTTGCTAACCCCATCTTCAATAATCGCCTCTCCTCAATCCAATGTCATCGGATCGAACCCCTCTACCCTAATAAATGTAGAGAACATAAGTTGAACAATTGTTATGGTGTTAATTCTGGGTCCATTTCTTAGAATCCGGTCATAACATTTATGTTTGTCACATGAATTGTCAACAGCATACTGATGCAACACAACTGAGGATCGCTGACCATTTCAGTTGTATTTAATGTCCTAATAATTGTAATAGAGTTTACTAATACCGTATGGATGTTGCAACGTCAGCCTGATGACCTCATTATCCCGCAAACGGGAAAAAACGTAAGTGAAATGAAAATAGATATGACATTTGTGGAGCTGTCTTTTAATAACAACTTGCACGTAGATGGTACTTCACATTGAAGAAAACCGCAGCACATAGAGAAAGTACTTATAGTAGGGGCGAGCTTCCTTGAACCAGCAAATGAATACAGAAGGGCACGAGTGCGCATGAAGGCAACAAGCATAGCCCGCTCACGACGCTCAACAAGTTGAAGCCAACTAATGCCGTCGAACCATGACAACAACATCAATTTCACTCCTAATTGGTGCCCAAGGGCGTCCCTGCGTATTGATATGAATTGACGGACACGTTGATAGATAATGTGAGTAACATTTTGATTTGTTAAAAGAACTTCCAACCTTTCCATCTTTATATCAATCCAAATAACCTTATTCAAATAAGCAAACGCCGTTGAAACTTCAAAAAAGTTTGAAACAATTCGAGTTTGTCAACTTATCTGTTTTTATTGTTTGTTGAATACAATTTAAAAACAACTACACCTGTAGCATTTATGAAAATATATTTACTACTCTTTTACCTGATTGGTTAGTCATAAATCAAATCATATGAGTAACCAATCAGAATAAAGTTTATAAATGATATAGAATAATCGCCCCACCAGCCTCAGCAATAATTCAACAGTGTCTCTGATTGGCTTAATTAAACACTTTGCCCTCTATTTAACCAATACAAATAATTTTTAGAGTGGGGGTTCTTAATTGTGGCCAAATCCGGCGTTTAAGCATTAATGTCTGGCAATTGTAAAGTTTAAAAGCAAAGAAAATATGAGAAAACCAGGACAAAATTTGGCCCCTGAGAATATTTTTTGAAATATTTGTGGCCCTCCATGACCCTTTCCACGCAGCAGTCGTCTGCAGACGACAGTTCCAAAAATTTAACAAAATATTTCAATAATGTCAAAATTATTGAATTTCATCACCATAAGAAATGCTCTCAAATAAGTACAAATATGCCTAATATTGGTTCAATAGTTCTTGAGATAGACTTTGAAAGTTGGGAAAGGTTTCTGAAAAATCTGTTTTGTATATGGTAAAAATAACAGCCGCATGGAAAGCGTTAAGCAAAAACAAAGTGAACTCCTGTTTTGGAGCCTTGAAATAAAACAGATTGTCTGAGGTGCCTTTCTCACACATTGCAAGACAGCAGAGTATGGTGACAACAATATCACTTTAAATCAAATCCTTCCATAAACAAGGCAAATTTT
Organism: Ophiura sarsii; assembly: GCA_035610835.1. NCBI lineage: Eukaryota > Metazoa > Echinodermata > Ophiuroidea > Amphilepidida > Ophiuridae > Ophiura > Ophiura sarsii. The sequence goes on along the minus strand of CM069445.1, from coordinate 30,289,414 downwards.
GTGTTTCACATTGAAAGTACCATGTTAAGAGCTGCTAATAAAGGAGGGGCGACTTCAATATATTGAGAGTAAATAATGACAGTTCTAACTATGCAGCAGGGCATACGATATGGATCCTGTAGGATTCAATAGAGACAAACAAACAAGGTTTATAAATAAAGCCATAACTGCAAGTCTATCTGTGTGTTGTACATTTCTGTATACACCCAGCCATTTCTCTGAACTTAATTTGTATTGTGCATATCTGCATATACTTTTGTCTTACTCTATTTTGATTTGTTCAAACTTGATAAAGATTGGTTTACCCAGTCGAAACGCCGACCCATTTTCTTTTTTCTCTTGCCATCCTCCACTTTTACCTCTCCCACTCACTATATATTGAGACTTGCAGTTTTGCCTTTATTTAACATATATTGGCAGTAAAAAAACATGTGTTGCCCTTTTCTTCTTTTTTTTAGATACTTTTTTCTAAAATCATGTAAAATCAGCCGTTTTCTGGCTACAAATATGTCGAAAAAAATTGTTCACACATCTTTCAAACATTTCCCGATTTTTGCACATTTTAGGTAAAAAAATCTTATTTTAAAAATTAAAATTTAAAAAAAAATCGCCCGCCCGACTGACCCTACTTGACAGGTCCGTCCGCCCATAATATTATACAATATTTTTTATGGAACACCCTCCATCTTTTATTTCGTCCCCTGAAAGCATTTTTTGAGCAAATGACATTTATAAACATGACACAAAAATAACCTCAAGAGCAATACTTTTCTTAATTACTTGAAAATTCCAGGGTTTGATACTATGTTAGCGCTGTTAACAGTGTTTCCAGCTAAGACCTCAACTGTACATAAGTGAACACAATGTAGCAAGGAATGATTTTATGATTAAAATCGAAAACATTATTTAGTAAAGTCCTGTGATGGTTTGTTACAGAAAATATGAGCCAGATAGATTTATGAGTCCAGGGAATTATTTCCTGGTAAATCGAACTTCATATAAGAGAGAGAAAATAAGTGTACAAATTTGAAAAAGATCACATAATATTGCTTTAACAATATCCTTTCATCCCTTTACCTATGCCAAGATGCTTGGTCTTTGGAATTACTTTGCGGCGGCAATTCTCATGATTACTTTGATGTCACTTTTCAAGATACAGCAGATTCCACACCAGTAAATCATACAAATCCTTGTCAATATAAGTTGTATTTTCCGTCTTATTTTAGCATCCTGTGCTATCCCTGAGCACGTTAAAAAGGTCACAGACTCCTTCATAAAGAGTAGGGGATCATCCCGGGTCTGTATCTGTACACAAACACATAATATACACCTAGCACATAAAGTCCATGACCAGGTGCTTTGAGGTTGGCTAATTCAAAATATATATATAAAATCGGTACCAAAAATCTGAGATATAAATTAAATGAGGAAATTTCTTCTCCGCAGTTTGATACCTCATTCAACAAAATCGAATGGATACTTTTAAAGTTTAATATGGCGATTTCAATGACCGCGCATAACAACAGCAAAGTTGCACTAGGTATAGGAAATCATTGATGTGTGTGACAGTTTTGACAGTATCACACACAATTCAATGAATACCTAGTGCAACTTTGCTGTTGTTATGCGCGGTCATTGAAATCGCCATAACTTTAAAAGTATCCATTCGATTTTGTTGAATGAGGTATCAAACTGCGGAGAAGAAATTTCCTCATTTAATGTATATCTCAGATTTTTGTACCGATTATATATTTTGAATTAGCCAACCTCAAAGCACCTGGTCAGGGACTTTATGTGCTAGGTGTATGTATTCCTATACATCCACTAGGCATGGCGCACCAATGGAGTAAACAAATAGCCAAAGAAAGAATGATGTAAGCAACTAAGCTGCTTCCATTGTTTCGTCCAAGGACGACCGATGATGCTGATGATGTGGCATATACCTAATCACAGCAGTATTCAGAAAAGGCTCTTATTACTCCCTAATGATTAAAATAGGAATCATTTTCAGACTGGCTGATACCAAAGTGGAAATAAGAAAGAATTTGTTCATTTTGTAGGTTTTGAGTGGATTTTAATTGTATATTTTCTGTGAACACTTCTCAAATCTGTTGAGATGAATGGAGCCCAACACCAGTTTATTTCTCCGTACTTTCAGCATTACTCAATGTTAATTTTGTACTTAAAAAAATGAAAAGCAGAGAAATGCAGTCGGATTTTATAAGCGCAAAAATTGATGTTTTGTAACCCTCATTGTACATGTAAAAGTGTAAGGAATCTATTTACCAGTGTGAAATCGGCAGTCCAGTAACCCGGATATTAAATAATACTAAGTCTTTGGACGAGTGTGGTATTAAGTAGGGTGCTAAACCGTAAAATACGCAATTTATCAAGCGCTGTAACTTTTGAACTATTAATGTGATGTATATAAAAGTATACATTTTTGACAAAGAATCTAAGTCAGAGAATCTACTTTTGGTCTTTTGATATCACATTTCACTAAAAATGCTGATTTTTAAAATTTTGACCAAAGAAATCAAGACTTTCATGTCATGACTGCAAATGCAGAAGAGTGCAGTTCTTAATGATTCCCATCTTATTTGATGTTTGGTTTTGGATGTATGTGGTTGCCATTCTCTTCACAACTTTAATATCAAATGCAGACGTTTGAAGCTTCTGCTGCTTCATCTCTGAAGGTTTGTGGTCTTATCACTACTTCAAAGTCACACCTCCAAATACAGCTGTCTGCAACTACTGTTGCTTGGTCTTATTGGGCTATTCCAGATAATAATGACCCCCCCCCCCCCCCCCCCCCCCCATCATAGAGGACATCGGAATTCCAGACTTATTTCCTACCAATTCCATACTTTTTTAAGTTTGATCTGGAATTCCATACTTTTTTTAAGTTTGATCTGGAATTCCATATACTTTTCATAGAGGGAGTCATGGAATTCCGGACAAAAAAAAAAAAAGTTCCTCCATGGGGGGGGGGGGGGGGCATTATTAACTGGAATAGCCCATTGTCGACGGCAAAGAAGTTCAGTACTGGCCCTACGCGCCATATCTAAATAATGAGCGTCTGGGTGATAACATTCTTGACATCATAGATAAAATCGGGCCGATTGGATGCTTGTGTTGCGCAGCTCAAAGTTGTGCTATTCTATTCATCCAATGGCAAACGCACTTCAGTGTTTACGCTTAGACCGCGGTCGTAACAGAGAAAAGTGCTGAATATTGTTGCAGCTGACTATAAGATGTATGTGAAAACCATTCTTATCCAGACTTAACCCCTACAGATAGAAAAGTCTTAAAACTGCTGATGACAGTTAGTCTTTAAATGCATTGTGGAAGCCATTTTTATCACAACTTTGGAGTCACATCTTCAAACGACACAGCAGAGTGTTGTTGTTGCTGATGGCTTCCTATCATATTAACTGATGTCTTTCATGGTGTTTGAGTTGTATACAACTTCAAAATAAACAGTCTGGTCTTCAAATGCATGCATGTGGCCGTTTTCATATCACGATTTTGATGTCACATCCTTAGATTCAGCAGATTCAGATTCCGCAGACTTCTGAGGCTCCTGAAGGCTTTCTAAATATTATTTACTGATGTTCTTTGAATGTATGCTTTAAGAAGAAGCAGTCTGGAGCTGCCTAAATTTGGTCTTCAAATGCATGTAGTCACCATTCTTAATAGGACGTTGATGTCACATCTTCATAGATTCGGTGGATTCAGATTCCGCAGACTTCTGTGGCTCCTGATGGCTTCGCGCCTCATTCAATGATGCTTGGTGCAGTGATGAGGTATCGATTTTAAGTATCTCTCTGATCGCCATGGTTGCGTAGGTAGAACTAGGAAGGGAGAACTCCATCTGAATTGCCTGTTCTGTGCAATCTGTAAAAGAAAACATTGCGATCATGGTCATTATACACAATTATATTGGGTGTCCAAAAATGATTTATAATGTATTTGATAAAAATAGTAACACTTTCCACACAGCAGGCGTCTGCAGACGACATTCCAAAACTTCACACAATGTTTAAAAATGTCAAAATTATTGAATTTCATTACCATATTTGGAATCACAATGAGGATTGCATTATAAAAGTACAAACATCCCTAGTATTGGTTCAATAATTCTTGAGGTAGACTTTAAAAGTTGGGAAAGGTGTCTGAAAAAAAATCTGATTTGTAAATGGTAAAACTAACAGCCGCGTGGAAAGTGTTAAAATATATAAAGACCAGTAAATCTAATACATGCAATACACTGGTAGACATGTCCTCTACTTATTCTGTTCATTTCATGAAGAAATCTCAATTCATTTGGGTGTTTTATGACATGAAAAGTAATAAACAATTTTCCATCAAAAATTCCATATTTGTAGGGGGGGGGGGAAGAGGAAACACTGCCTCTAGATCAATCTGGAACCAATGAGAAAGACAACATATTAATTGTCAAATCCATGTGGAAATGTTGAGTAAGTTACTGGCATCAAAAATTCCATATTTGTAGGAAAAAGATGAAACACTGACTCTATACTAATCTGGAACCAATGAAGAAGACAACAGATTAATTGTCAAAATCCATGTGGAAAAGTTGAGTAAGTTACTGGAATTGTCCATCAAAAATTCCATATTTGTAGGGGAAAGATGAAACACTGACTTTATATCAATCTGGAACCAATGAAGAAGACAACACATTAATTGTCAAAATCCATGTGGAAAGGTTGAGTTAGTTACTGGCATCAAAAATTCCATATTTGTAGGGAAAAGAAAAACACTGACTCTATATCAATCTGGAACCAATGAAGAAGACAACAGATTAATTGTCAAAATCCAAGTGGAAAAGTTGAGTAAGTTAATGGAATTTTCCACCAACAAGACTGTAGGACCTACCTGTCTGCTCAGGTACATCTTGTCCTTCAAGTTTGTCTAAATCTGTCTGAAACAGATGGAGCTTGAAATTGCTATACTTCTTCATTGACCTGAAAGCATTAACAAAACATTGAAGATGTCAGGATATGATTACCGTATTATCCCTATTAAGTGCCCATGCCCTTATAAGCACCCACCCCCGTTTTTCTCAATGACTACCAACAAACGATCCAAGCGCCCACCCTTTCAATTAACGTAGCACTGTACAATAACATTTTTCCCCACGGCGTCCTTCATTAAAGCGCAGTACCAGTAAGCCTGACATCATGTAATGTGGCCACAGTGAGACCACTGCGACGTACCATGTTGATTTTCCCCAACAATTTTAAACAGTTTACTTTTCGATCGCACATGGTTTTCCGCTAGTGCAACCTCGCCGAATTCGACAGTGTTTACGATAAATTAGTTTAAAAAAGGTAACGTAATAAGCGCCCACCCAAAATGACTTTGCTAACCGCCCTGGGCGCTTAATAGGGATAATACGGTACAAAAGTTACGGTTAATCTTAAAATGACTTAGGAAGAGTGGTATTTCAAATGATTTTTTAAACCATTGAAAATTGAAATCTTCTTAAGTTCCAGTCTTATGTTAGATAATGGGTCCTACCTCACGTAGATTAACTCATGGATTCTTAACCATACTATAACCCTAACCGTGCTAAATCCGATAGAAGCACCCCGCCAGTGGACCCCTCATTGCGCAATCACGCAAAGGTACATATAGGCTCTGATCCCCGCAGCGTGATGCATGATCATCTGGACGGCCCGGATTTGATTCCTGAGGGCGGCACACATCATTTTTTCTGTCCTTATTTGTCCCATGTTTCCACCTGCTAGCTTTATTGCTGCAATTGCAAACCCCCATGATGGATTAGGGTTAAGGCGAGTTCCAAGCTTAAGAAGATGAATGAAGTACTCTTATTAATGTAAAATGGGGAACCAGTAGACACAAGAGACGGAAAACCAATGGTTAAGTGACAGAAGTGAAACATGCTGTAGTGCTCCAAAAAATATTTTTTACTCGGGTCTCTATCTATCGGTCTCGCTCTTTATATACCAAAAGAGAAATAAAAAGTAACAAATATTTACAGGTAATGACTTACCATGCAACATTGGATGGTCTAACTAGTATCTTCCTATAATCACCACCTAGGGAGTAATCTCTGAAATAAAAATGTACAACAAATTTATCACAAAGGAAATAATTTGAAATGTCCACATGCTGCCACATGATAACGGCCAAAAATATTGTTTAAAATTATGATGGTATAGGGTCGAAAGTAGAGGCTGAATTGTGTTATGGTTTCTATTCCTAAATTTAATTTTTATTGCTAATTTGATGTATATTTATATATTGAAGCTAGTCATCTTGTGTGGTTGCATATAGCCCCCTCTATGTAAAAATGAAATATACTTGGCCACAGAGACAAATACAAGCAGAATGGAAATCATGACACATATGCGATACAAGGTCACAGCTTTGTTTAACTCCAGCAGAACAATGATGACACATATATCATTTCACTTAATCAGTTAATCTTGGTCGTCTGAATTTCTGACACCGGTGGCAGAAACCATTGGTTATGTGATGAAAGTGAAGCATGGTTATCACATGGGCTTCACTTGTATGTCACATGGTTATCACATGGGATTCACTTGTAGGTCACATGGTTATCACATGGGCTTCACTTGTCTGTCACATGTTTATCACATGGGCTTCACTTGTCTGTCACATGGTTATCACATGGGCTTCACTTGTCTGTCACATGGTTATCACATGGGCTTCACTTGTCTGTCACATGGTTATCACATGGGCTTCACTTGCCTGTCACATGGTTATCACATGGGCTTCATTTGTCTGTCACATGGTTATCACATGGGCTTCACTTGCCTGTCACATGGTTATCACATGGGCTTCACTTGTCTGTCACATGTTTATCACATGGGCTTCACTTGTCTGTCACATGATTATCACATGGGCTTCATTTGTCTGTCACATGGTTATCACATGGGCTTCACTTGCCTGTCACATGGTTATCACATGGGCTTCACTTGTCTGTCACATGTTTATCACATGGGCTTCACTTGTCTGTCATATTATCACATGGGCTTCACATGTCTGTCACATGGTTATCACATGGGCTTCACTTGTCTTTCACATGGTTATCACATGTGCTTCACTTGTCTGTCACATGGTTATCACATGGGCTTCACTTGTCTGTCACATGGTTATCACATGGGCTTCACTTGTCTGTCATATTATCACATGGGCTTCACATGTCTGTCACATGGTTATCACATGGGCTTCACTTGTCTGTCACATGGTTATCACATGGGCTTCACTTGTCTGTCATATTATCACATGGGCTTCACATGTCTGTCACATGGTTATCACATGGGCTTCACTTGTCTGTTATATTATCACATGGGCTTCACATGTCTGTCACATGGTTATCACATGTGCTTCACTTGTCTGTCACATGGTTATCACATGGGCTTCACTTGTCTGTTATATTATCACATGGGCTTCACTTGTCTGTCACATGGTTATCACATGGGCTTCACTTGTCTGTCATATTATCACATGGGCTTCACATGTCTGTCACATGGTTATCACATGGGCTTCACTTGTCTGTTATATTATCACATGGGCTTCACATGTCTGTCACATGGTTATCACATGTGCTTCACTTGTCTGTCACATGGTTATCACATGGGCTTCACTTGTCTGTTATATTATCACATGGGCTTCACTTGTCTGTCACATGGTTATCACATGGGCTTCACTTGTCTGTTATATTATCACATGGGCTTCACTTGTCTGTCACATGGTTATCACATGGGCTTCACTTGTCTGTCATATTATCACATGGGCTTCACATGTCTGTCACATGGTTATCACATGGGCTTCACTTGTCTGTTATATTATCACATGGGCTTCACTTGTCTGTCACATGGTTATCACATGGGCTTCACTTGTCTGTCACATGGTTATCACATGGGCTTCACATGTCTGTCACATGGTTATCACATGGGCTTCACATGTCTGTCACATGGTTATCACATGTGCTTCACTTGTCTGTCACATGGTTATCACATGGGCTTCACTAAGAGGAGAAATCGTAGTCGGCAAACAATACACCACGATTTAAAAATATGGCATCAAAATCAAATAACATGTGTATCATTAAGTTGTACAGGTTCCCTCACATACGAGGGGGTATCATAAAGTTTTAGAAAACACCCAGAAGTGAAGGAGCCAGAAACTTAATTTTGTTATGTGATCCTTCAGACATCTTTACTAAGTCCCTGTGCAAAGTTACACATTTCTCCTACTTTTTATTACCTGTCCACAGACCGCCATTGTAGAGATCCTCAGATTGACCGCCATCGATTGATTCTCAGATTGCCTCAGATTGTGTTATTCCAAAAACAGCAATAAATAGTTTAAAGTTTAGACAGAAAGAGGTCAAAGGTCATTACAAATAAGCTTGGTGACAATAAACTTATGGGTAACATGGGGTGTACATACATTGACCTCTAATGACCCCTACATGACCTTTGACCCTTTCTGTCAACACTTAAAACTATTTATTGCTGTTTCGGGAATAACTTTTCATAATTTTGATCTGTTTATGCAATGTATTGAGGCAAGCCCTGGTACCCGATACATCTATTTTTGAATGATGATATAGCGAATGCATGGGGCAAACACACCACATATTTTGACCAACTGCATCATCTGCATTACCATGCGCAAATGTGTGTTTGGCATTTTTAGATGAGCATGGAAAAAAATTAAATCGCGTCAGATTTTGAGGCCATGCAGTGGTACTTCTACTTATTTGTTTTCTTAGCTATGACAAGCTCTACTTTTCTTTGTTGGTCTTACTTGACATGATGTTTCATCTTGTCTATGTCCAATCCATCGTCTGCTAGTCTGGTCTTGTACCATTCACCGACTGAAATGACCAAAATGTAAAGTGAATTAAAGAAGGACTGCACTATATTGCTCAGTATCCTCTATAATCGTTTCACTTCCATACAACTGCAACAGAAACGCAATGACGGGAATGGCCATGAAATGAATGGCGTACACAAGCCAGCTACTGGTATGTGTACATGTTCAATTCTTACCTTCCCGAAGATATGAAACAGCGTAATCGTCGCTATTCTTTCAAAACCCCATATCTCCATCCAACCCTTCAGCATGTATTAAGTAATACTTCCTATGTATGACCTTTAGGCGGTCTGCTCTAAACATTTTTAAGTGACAAAATCACATCTATCAAAACCTTGTAAGTTCTCTTGTCCTGGGACATGTATAAAGCAACTCTTCCTATGCATAACCGTTGGCAGTTTTACTTTATACATGCTGAAGGGCCGGAAAAACATACAAGGTTTTTAAAGAATAGCGACGGATGCTTGCACACACAAAATGGCCATTATTGTGACAATACACTGTTGACCTTAATATTTACCTTCATTCTTTGGATAGACAATTTTATATCCTGGTAATGGTAACACCACATCATAGATACTGTATTTGGATATGTTGTCTTCTGTTACATAGGTAGTCTTTGCCAAACCACCTTCCTTGTGATCTGGGAATTAGAAAGATAGCAAGATCAAATGGAGTTAACTTAACACTTTCCACGCGGCGATTAGTTTTACCATATACAAAACAGATTTTTCAGAAACCTTTCTCAACTTTCAAGGTCTATCTCAAGGATTACTGAACCAATATTAGGCATGTTTGTACTTATTTCAATGCATTACTCATGGTGACTCCAAATATATGTAATGAATTGTGACATTTTTGAAACATTTTGTGAACTTTTGGAATGTCGTCTGCAGACGCCTGCCCCTTGAAAGTGTTAAACAAGTCCATATCCCTGTGCAACAAATAGGTTGATTAGCATTGTTATTATGCATTCTTAGGATTATACTTTTCTGACATTTTACCATGAAAACAACAACCAGAAATGTTGGTTGACTCAGATTTCCATTTGGATGCAAAATAATTCCATAGGATGTAAAGGTAAAAATATTTCAAAAATGCACTTTTCTTCATATCAATATTTGTGACCCATCACATCAATACAGACAAGTTGTCTCCAGAAATGAAAAATAATATCTAAAATTCATGTTTCCAGTTTTTGTCTTTATAAAATGACACCATACTTACTAAAATTGAACATGAAAGCTTTTATGCAGTTTGAAAGGCTATTAATTCTTTCTATTTTCTGTATTTTTTATCGTCTTCATTTACTATTTTCTGCAAAAGAGGTTTGCCGACAACTGGTCTGTTTTGATGTGATGGGTCACATTTCGACAGCCTGCTTCGATAATTGCCTAACTCACTTTTCAACGAAATTGAGCTTTTCGCATTAATCATGACTTTATTACATGCTGTAATAATACCTAAGTCATTGACCAATTAAAAGTGTTGATAAATGCACAATTTCAATATTTTCTAAGTCAGCCTTGTGAGTTAGACAGATTGTAATAATGATGTAAAATGCTTAAAATGGGTCATATTAAGCCTATAACAAGCCACATTTCACTTACAGGTATATATTCAACCTAATTATACCCAACAGTTACTGCTCCTGTTGGAATTCACCTGCACTATTCATGGTGCTATTCAACATATCGTCAGCCTGCTTCGATAATTGCCAAACTCACTTTTCATATTTTTGTTGTTTTCTAAAACCTAGAAAAAATGAGTTAGGCAATTATCGAAGCAGGCTGACGATTTGTTATCTATAAATGGTTCTTGAAGATTGCCACCACCCTGTGTGGTTGGTGTGCATGAAACTGCCAGTTACTATGTATAAATAATTCTTAATTTACTGCTTGTTTTCATCATATAAATGGTTCTTGTATAAACAGACCTGCTTCAGCTGCTGACTGGTTCCCTGTCAACACCAAATCCCCAATGATTGGTTTAAGGCCATACTTCTGTAGTCTTCTACTCAGTATGCAGTTCCATATATTGCTCTGGTAACTGTGAACATAAATGAGACGCACATGTCTGGGAATCTACAAAAAGACGGAAGGGAAAATTAATGAAAATATGAAACAATGAGACAGCAATCTTGTTAAGCTTTTTTCCCGAAGAATCAATCACACAAGTGAACTGTAATATGGTTATTTTTAAATATATGTATGCGAACTAACGGAATGATACATATTCTATGTTTTATGCAAAGATGCTGCACCAAAGATTGGAATACACTCTGACGTTACAGGGTGTCCCAGAATGACTTATAACGTGTGGAGAAAAAAATAAACATATAAAAACAACATTGCAGTCCAAATCTAAAACCCATATAATTTTGGGAAAATGTTTCCTAATTACTCTGTCTGTTTCATCAAGATATCTTGATCCATTTCTTCTTAATTCGCCAAATTAAATCCCTTGCGAAATTAGGTGGTTTTACAATATCAAGGATTCTAAAATGTGCTTACAATTACATATGTACTCACCCACTCACTTATCAAAGACAAACTTATGGTATTGATGTTAAACTGAGTGATGCATACTTAAATAAAATATGCACTGATGTCACAATTCTTTTTTTAAGATTTAAATTGTACCCAATTGATCAAAATATTACTATTTTACTTGAAATGATTAAGTTTGCTTGAATATATAGATGGGTTTAAACTATTATCACACAAGAAACATTCGTCCAATTAACATTTACTAATTTTGTCTTGACGTAAACCACAGCCTGTCAGTAATATTTGTCAGCAAAAAAAAAAGAGAGAGAGAGAAAAAAAGGAAAATTGATCGACCGACCCGACTTCAAGATTTTTGGCACTTAAGGGCAACACAATAATTATATTTTGGGACCTAATTATTACAACACTTACAAATAGTAATGCTTTGAATGGATCTCCTTTAGGCTCCACTCTGTCCAGCCCTATTAACAACTGATATTCCGCCGAGGTTCTTATTACAATACTTACAAATAGTAATGCTTTGAATGGATCATATTTAGGCTCCACTCTGTCCAGCCCTGTAAACAACTGATATTCCGCCGAGGTTCTTATTACAATACTTACAAATAGTAATGCTTTGAATGGATCATCTTTAGGCTCCACTCTGTCCAGCCCTGTTAACAACTGATATTCCGCCAAGGTTCTTATTACAATACTTACAAATAGTAATGCTTTGAATGGATCTCCTTTAGGCTCCACTCTGTCCAGCCCTGTTAACAACTGATATTCCGCCGAGGTTCTTATTATAATACTTACAAATAGTAATGCTTTGAATGGATCTCCTTTAGGCTCCACTCTGTCCAGCCCTGTTAACAACTGATATTCCGCCGAGGTTCTTATTACAATACTTACAAATAGTAATGCTTTGAATGGATCTCCTTTAGGCTCCACTCGGTCCAGCCCTGTTAACAACTGATATTCCGCCGAGGTTCTTATTACAATACTTACAAATAGTAATGCTTTGAATGGATCTCCTTTAGGCTCCACTCTGTCCAGCCCTGTTAACAACTGATATTCCGCAGAGGTTCTTATTACAATACTTACAAATAGTAATGCTTTGAATGGATCATCTTTAGGCTCCACTCGGTCCAGCCCTGTTAACAACTGATATTCCGCCGAGGTTCTTATTACAATACTTACAAATAGTAATGCTTTGAATGGATCATCTTTAGGCTCCACTCGGTCCAGCCCTGTTAACAACTGATATTCCGCCGAGGTTCTTATTACAATACTTACAAATAGTAATGCTTTGAATGGATCTCCTTTAGGCTCCACTCGGTCCAGCCCTGTTAACAACTGATATTCCGCCGAGGTTCTTATTACAATACTTACAAATAGTAATGCTTTGAATGGATCATCTTTAGGCTCCACTCGGTCCAGCCCTGTTAACAACTGATATTCCGCCGAGGTTCTTATTACAGTACTTACAAATAGTAATGCTTTGAATGGATCTCCTTTAGGCTCCACTCTGTCCAGCCCTGTTAACAACTGATATTCCACCGAGGTTCTTATTACAATACTTACAAATAGTAATGCTTTGAATGGATCATCTTTAGGCTCCACTCTGTCCAGCCCTGTTAACAACTGATATTCCACCGAGGTTCTTATTACAATACTTACAAATAGTAATGCTTTGAATGGATCATCTTTAGGCTCCACTCGGTCCAGCCCTGTTAACAACTGATATTCCGCCGAGGTTCTTATTACAATACTTACAAATAGTAATGCTTTGAATGGATCTCCTTTAGGCTCCACTCGGTCCAGCCCTGTTAACAACTGATATTCCGCCGAGGTTCTTATTACAATACTTACAAATAGTAATGCTTTGAATGGATCATCTTTAGGCTCCACTCGGTCCAGCCCTGTTAACAACTGATATTCCGCCGAGGTTCTTATTACAATACTTACAAATAGTAATGCTTTGAATGGATCTCCTTTAGGCTCCACTCTGTCCAGCCCTGTTAACAACTGATATTCCACCGAGGTTCTTATTACAATACTTACAAATAGTAATGCTTTGAATGGATCATCTTTAGGCTCCACTCTGTCCAGCCCTGTTAACAACTGATATTCCACCGAGGTTCTTATTACAATACTTACAAATAGTAATGCTTTGAATGGATCTCCTTTAGGCTCCACTCTGTCCAGCCCTGTTAACAACTGATATTCCGCCGAGGTTCTTATTACAATACTTACAAATAGTAATGCTTTGAATGGATCATATTTAGGCTCCACTCTGTCCAGCCCTGTAAACAACTGATATTCCGCCGAGGTTCTTATTACAATACTTACAAATAGTAATGCTTTGAATGGATCTCCTTTAGGCTCCACTCTGTCCAGCCCTGTTAACAACTGATATTCCGCCGAGGTTCTTATTACAATACTTACAAATAGTAATGCTTTGAATGGATCATCTTTAGGCTCCACTCTGTCCAGCCCTGTTAACAACTGATATTCCGCCGAGGTTCTTATTACAATACTTACAAATAGTAATGCTTTGAATGGATCTCCTTTAGGCTCCACTCTGTCCAGCCCTGTTATCAACTGATATTCCGCCGAGGTTCTTATTACAATACTTACAAATAGTAATGCTTTGAATGGATCATCTTTAGGCTCCACTCGGTCCAGCCCTGTTAACAACTGATATTCCGCAGAGGTTCTCCTAAAATTGGGCATCATGTGTAGAGCGGTCTCTGCATTTTTGTTTTTCATCCAGTGTTCCCTCCACTTGTTGTCATCCTTCTCTGATCCTGATGTATCACAAATGAGATAAAAAGAAGTGAATAAATCAGTCAACAATTTTAAAGAATTTAATTAAAAGATTAACAGGTAGTCCTAGGTTATTAACATAAAGACATCAAAAAAAGTAACTCGGCTGTTGTAAAAGCACCTATAATTTTAAAATTGTTACTCATATTCTAAAAATGAAAATACCAGGAGACGGACAATTTAATTACGGTGATTTTGACACCTTGTTTGTTAAAATCGATAAAGTATTGTTGTCGCGGTATGTGCTTACAGATGAAAAGTGCCATTTCCATTGTTACATTAACTCCTATTGATCTCTCTGATTCAGCGTGAAGATAATAGGGGGAATTTTGATAGTTTGTCCATGGCGATGACCTGTCCTGTCTGTCTTTTCGGACCTTCTGAGCATTTGGAGTTTTAAATTCATCCTTTTTAATTGTAAAGAAGTACGCCTGTCATCCCCATTAAATTTGTCCCGGATTATGCTAATCAAGTTTACAGCACAACAAGAACAGCTAATCAAAATTCCCGCTATTATCTTCACGCTGAATCAGAAAGTTCAATAGGAGTTAATGCAACAATGGAAATGGCACTTTTTATCTGTAAGCACATACCGCGACAACAATACTTTATCGATTTTAAACAAACAAGGTGTCAAAATCACCGTAATTAAATTGTCCGTCTCCTGGTGTTCTCATTTTTAGAATATGAGTAACAATTTTAAAATTATAGCTGCTTTTACAACAGCCAAGTTACTTTTTTTGATGTCTTTATTCTGATCTTATTTCAATAATATCAATTGTACAAATGTACCAACTTTACCAAAGTTCAATACAATCCTTCCTATTGATTGACATGACTTCCTAATTTTTAGAGTCTTTTCATGATTATTCACAATCAAAATTTCCTATGGGGTCAATCTGCTTATAAAAGATCTTTAAAAAAAACCTTTTTCAATAATACCTTCAAAATGCTTCAAATCATATTTACCTTGGACTTTATCAATCCTATATGCTGTATAGACTGTGGGCTTCATACCTAGCGGGCATACATAGCGTGTGTTTTGCTTTCTCTCCCAAATGGCGGTACCAATTTCCCAAGTTAATTACCCCCACCCCCAGGGATCTGTACATGGATGCTCTTAAGCATTGTTTTCATTGTGATAGGTATGGGCGTAATGCTGCTCACACAGCGTATCCCCAACTTGCTACAGATAAATGCCACCATCTATCGCAAATTTAATTACAGTAAGGCGTCAAGAAAAAGAAACCCTGTTGTATGGGCAAACATCTCTCTCAGGTCGGTCAGGCTTTTTGGGGTTTTTTTCTTCCTATTATTTTCCCTTGAAAATGACTGTAAATATCACACAGAAAACTTTCCTCTTTTTTTTAAATCTGTACAAATTTTGCCGCCAAAAAATATATTGGGCTGGTATTTATTTGCACACAAAAATTGATCGGTCAGGCCTGTACAACAGGTTTTTTTTTTTTGTGGCCTAAAGGTGATTCGTTTGTGCTATCTAAACTTTGCTCTATTCACATATACGTTACAGTTTTGGAAGGTAAATATGGACACATTTATTTCCTCATGTTTTGATAAAATTTAACCTTACTGGTGTGCTGGTGGCAGAATTTCATTTTTTTCCCAGATTCACACAACATACACTTGCCTATATGTAATTTTGACTAAAGTATTATTATGTAGTTTATAAGCCTCTGTTAAAACTTTCCACACGGCTATTATTTTTACCATATACAAAACAGATTTTTCAGAAACCTTTCTCAATTTTCAAGGTCTATCTCAAGGATTACTGAACCAATACTAGGCATGTTTGTACTTATTTTAATGAACATCTCAGGGTGATTCCAAATATTGTAATGAAATTTAATTATTTTGACATTTTTGAAACACTTGTGTGGAAAGTGTTAAGTAACAAAAAAATTGAGTTATTCAGAGTACAAAATTGTTTAAATGTGATGCATGATTTGAAAATAACCCTTTCAACCTGCATATGAGACCTGTCACCACAAAATGAGCGTTAAGTCGCCAATGTGCATTAGGAGATATGGTCCAATGAACATGCCAAAAATCAATAGAAAACAAAGACATTTTGCAACTTCAATTTGATTTTTGACAGGGAAAACATTGAGCAATTATGACATGTTGCATATCATTTTAAAGCTTGTTTCCTGTGTATTATGAATCTGGACAAACCTCACAACTAAGTTTTCCAACTTAACGCTCATTTTGTGATGACAGGTCTCATATGTCAAGGTCCTCAAAAGCAAACTGTGTGTTACGCCTACGTCTGTGGCATAGGACACAGTTCTAGATCAGTCACCTGTGAATCAGCATAGTGAGACAGTATAATTCATGCGTGGGAGGGTGGAGGTAAGTGGGACAGTGCAGTGTAACTTGACATTTTGATATGAGGGGGCACTGAGGAACAATTCTATTTTTGAGGGGGAAATCAAAGGGTCTCTAAAATGGTGTTTCTACTGGGCACTGCAAAGTAATGGCAATTACCGCTAAGTTTTTAATCCTGGGATATGGCAGGGACTGTAGCGGGGACATACAAAAAATGTTTTCCGGCTATGATGGGGCATGTACCGGCAACGTACAAAGTGTGCCCCTGCTAGCCGGGGCGTGCAGCCGGGACGTACATCACTGAGAAACGAGCCGTGGAAGTTATCATGATTATAACCTGCCAATTATATTGTGAATTACTAATTATCACTAGATTGGATTTTAAATGATCAAATGTATAGATGGTGTGACCGGTGCAAGGTGCCCGGCGGTTTGCGTGCGCACCTACAGGGAACGGTGCTTTAATTCACACTTGATTGATCATTACTTACCATGCTTACGGTGTAATAGTGCAGTAGTCATGGTATGCATCCCTAAGCACAATGAGAGACCAGGTACTAAATCTGGTTGCCCGGCGGTTTGCGTGCGCACCATAAGGGCATGTGCTTTTAAAATTGGCGCTCAGTGATGTGTGTTTTGCTTTCATATAGTAAATGTATGTCGTAGTCATGGACTAGTACCTCTAGCATGTCTTTAGACCAGGCGCTAATCAATTTGTAAACACTACTGATGTAAACAACGGTCACCTCATCTATACAACACTGGTTTAAGATTTGGTTCTTTCCGCTATCCAAAAATAATGTTCTTCGCTTAATAATGACTGTAGCCGGGCGTACACTAAAAAATCTTGAATTTGCAGTAAAAGAAACATTTCTTCATATTCAGTTCACACAGATGTATTACAAACTAGAACATTGAACCACTTGTTCCCCCTACCCCTACCCCTAAACAAAAATTATCCCCAGGCAGTAGACATGGTAAATAGAAAGTTATGAGATAATAAATCAATTCAAATATGTCTTGATAACAATGAGTTCAAATGTTCTGACACGCATAGATTACGCATAAATCTACAATAACATAATACAATGCTTATTCAGATGTAGATCAACATGCCTATGGCCAATAGACTCGGTTGTACCAGTCTTGAAAGTCGGAGAAGGCAGGGGTTGGGTAACAATTCTGAGTTTAGAATAACATTTTCAAAAAAAGCTACTCCCATATGAAATTTTGTATCATTTTGAGATTTAAAAAAATAAATCTGGAGGTCCTCAAGCATTTTACATGCCACCTCCAACTCCATGACCAATATGGACCTGCTGAAAGATTTGGTAATGAATTGATATTTTGAGTTCAAACATGCTTTGCATTTATGTTGGAACTTGTCTTGGGTAACTTGGTAACACGGCAGCAGGCATCAATTGACCAACATCTTTAGATTGCCACCTCTAGCCCTGTAATATATATTGCACTGTCATTGAGATGCCTATTTTCAGATGCCTTACACTTTTGTTAATAAGTTCCAAATTTCCTCTATACTACTAAATAACTTAAATATGGATTATCAGAAATATCAGTCTGAAAATAAATATGATTTCATATATGATTTGATGGGGTGACTTCCTGTTACTATACAGAGTGGTCAAAAAGGCTACACTTTTTCAGGCACACATTAGTCACAATTTTGGAGGGAATTCTGATATTAGTTTAACATATTTTTAACACTTTCCACGTGGCAGGCGTCTGCAGACGACAGTTCCAAAACGTCAAAATTATTGAATTACATCTCCATATTTGGAAACACTATGAGAAATGCATTGAAATAAGTACATATATGCCTAGTATTGGTTCTTGAGGTAGACTTTGAAAGTTAGTAAAAGTTCATGGAAAATCTGTTTTGTATATGGTAAAACTAATAACCGTGTGGAAAGTGTTAATATCATGGGTGTTAACATTGAAGATCTAATTTTTAGAGAACAATGGGTTAAAACATTTTACCCACATGCAAGTCTATGGTGGTCATGCATCATTGCTCTTCTTTGTGCACACAGTGCTACCGAGTTGAATGACCTACAATCTTGGAAAAAAGTCCTTGGAACGCGAACGCTGAGCTAAGCACACGTGCTGGGTATTGTGTGCATGTATTGATACATAGTGTCTTCTGTTATAAACGGAAATTGTTCAAATTAAATTTTTTCCGTCCCCACCCCCCATCGATCAATGTTGGGACACTCTGGCAAGCTGCAGGAGCCACTGGCCTTGGTCAACATTGTACGGGGGAGTGGGGGTGACACTTTTCCGTTAATCACACGCAAGTGTTCCAAGAATTGTTTCCAGGATTGTAGCTAACCATTTTCGGAGACGCGTGTCGAGAAGAAAAAACTGTTTTTACTAAGGAGAAGAAAAAAAGTTTGTCTCAGAAAACCGCGCGCGTATGTATGTGAAATAAGATTTGGCGCGTAGCTCTACGCTGTGATGCTTTTTTCTCCCATTTTCCTTTTTTCTCTGTACGGCTTGAATCAACACTAAAATGTCTGCATATAATGCCCGATCCAAGGTCGACCATATGAATGTTTAAACTCGTCAACGACAAGTGAATGGTCTTTTGCACCGTTCATTGATATGCACATGTAATCAGCAACGCAAGCTAAGCGTGTGCCGAAGACTAGTGGTGCACCTATAAAAAGGCGTAATTTCATTGTAATACTATATACAGCTCGTGGTCCTTTTGTTTTAGTTTGGTCCTCAAAAGGTAGGGTCGGTAGGTCAGATTTTTTTTTCATTTTGTGTTTGCTAGTGGTTGTTCTGACCTAGTCCTAGCCAGCAAGCGGAATTCTGAACCATGTCAGATCTTGTGGATGACCCATACACTTGACCCAAAATAACTCACATAATACTATACATGGTACGAGGTTACATATGGGGTCAATTAAGGCCATATACACGACTTTGAAGAAGAAAAAATGTAAACACGTTACACAGTCGGACCTATAATAGACGTGGACAAACAAACAGCTTTTTTTGGGGGGGGGGCCTTATTTGCCAAATGTTTCTGAGAGGAACTTTTTTGTTGGCCTAAGTTGTCTTTAAAACCGTCACTGTTTCTTTACTTATTGTTCAATATCAATGCCATTATCAGTACATACCACTGAGATTGTGTAGCCTATGAATATTGTAAATAATTTTTGAACGTTTCCAAGAGTTTTGAGATATCTAAAAAGTGTAACATTTCTTTGTACAATTCTATAGATTTCATTGGCTTGCTTTGGGTACAAAACTGATTTTTAATGAATTTTCATTTCCCTGCTGTCATTTCTGAATTTTAGCTTTATTTTTAACAATGTTTTCACCATATACACACCAAGTTGCTCCTGTTTTTACCCCTATTTTTTATAATCCAGGGTTGAACATGACCATCAATAAAAAGCTGAACACCACTATAAAGTCTCAATCAAAGGATGGAAAGTTACGACAATATTGTTTAAAGGCATATTATGTGATCTTTTCTAAGTAGCGCCCTCTATCATTGATTTTTACTATGAAAGCAGATATTCTTGCAGATTTGCATTTTTGATCATAAATCATAAAGATCTTCTAAGTTACAGATCAATCTGTAAATCTCCAAAAAAATCTGCTTCCAATTTTTTTTCTCGAGAATTGAGGGCGTCCCTTGGAAAAGATCACATAATATACCTTTAAAGGGAATATTTAAAAAAAAAATGATAATGAAAAAAAGAAGAAAAAAATCCATTTTCGACAACTTCGGGGCCACCCAGTCATTTATTATTTACTTTTTGGGTGCAAAAGTTACTTTTTAATTTTAATGTATTTTAGAGCACTATGTACAAATACAGGTGGTCCCCCATAGCACACAGGAAAGTTATTAGAATATACGAACATGTTTGACCTTAACCACAAAGGGCAGCTATCGTGATTCTACCAATCACCTCATTTTTTTGTTGGGTAAGACAGGAAGTGAGTGAAAGTTGTTGCATTCCCAGGGTTGGTTCCAAGGGGGAAGCTGACTCATTACGTGGGTAAAATGATACATATCATACAGGTCTCAAACCAATCAACCTGTAGACTATATATAGACCAGAGAAGAGAGAGCAGTCCCAGATCAAGAATTTTAGCCTATACCATATACACCTCACACAAAAAGTCTGTTGGAGGCCTGACTGAGTCAACTCTTGAGCTATTGCTTATGACATGAAAGAGCACATTTTTAGCTTTGAAATGATACCATGTTGATTTAAAAAACATATTTGTTTCTATTATTTTCTTTATATTTCTTTATATTGGCCTCTAAAAATTGTGTTTGCCATGTCCTTTTTGATGTGACTGAAATAGCAAAGGGAATCACATTCATGTCATACATGATACAGTCCGATTTACATTTTCACATTTTTCTTTTCTACACGCAGACCCAGCTACGGATACAATTATCGATTACCGGTAGTGCAAAATGGGGATGCATGTGCAGGTTGGATAGTCAGCCGCATTGTTCCGATGGATCAATACACCACACACACGCTACCTGTCAAACTCTCCTCCGTTTTGAAAAGTAAAATGTGAAAATGAAATTGTGACTTTACCTTACATTTTGGATTGACACTTCTTTAATATTAAACGGATCCTAGCGTGTAATATCTCATATTAAAGAAGATAAATTTCTCAACAACTTTATAATCTAATATTTTTAGGTAGGATATATATTTTTAAAGTTAAAAGCCCATTTATTACCTGTATAGTTACTTTTTTGATGACTGTATAGCAATAACATTGCAAAATTGAAATGATGAACGTGTACGATATTCTATTGTAAATTGTAGATAAAGCGCAAGCCTAAAGGATGTTGACTCAAGATGCAACGTCTTTAGTTTGAATCCGGGCAGAACATCATATTCTTCATACAATTATAATCATGATAACTAGCTAAATCAAGCATAACATATGATATGGTAGGGTAAATCCTTAATTCAGAGATTGTCTAATAACACTTTCCACACGGCTGTTTACCATATACAAAATATACTATTTATCAGAAACTTTTCCTAACTTTCAAGGTCTATCTCAAGTATTACTGAACAAATACTAAGCATGTTTGTACTTATTTTAATGCATTTCTCATGCTGATTCCAAATATGGTAATGACATTCATTAGTTTTGACATTTATGAAACAATTTGTGAAATTTTGGAATGTCGTCTGCAGACGCCTGCCGCGTGGAAAGGGTTAACTGGGAGACAAATGGTGACTCAGTAAGCCCTATTCAAATGCTTTTATTTTTCACATTGTCATGAATTTTCTTTTACCACAAATACGTAAGATGGTTCTTTATAATGGACACAGTAACTTTTTGGACACCATATAAAAAAAGCTTAATATAATATTTCAATACCTCCTTCTCTCGGTTTTATAATCAACTCGACTGCCTCCGACCAATCACACAACAGCAAGGCTCTGCAAGAAATATACAAAAAATAAAGAGAATGTGTTAATATTCTGATCAATATAACTTCAGATAAGTCAGCATATTTTTCAACATAAAATTCAAAAATAAAATTTAACACATTGTGAAAATTGTCCAATAGGACACCTACAATGTCCAGTGGGGATGAAGTTGTAATGAATACATTTCCTTGATTTGCACACTGGTCAACTACAAGATATGGTGACTTAGTTAAAGGGATATTATGTGATCGTTATCAAACTTTTACACATACTTATTTTTCTCTCTTATAATGAAGTTTGACTATCAGGAAAGACATTCCCGGACTCATAAATCAATCTTGAGTGTATTTCCCGTAGACAAACCTCATAACTTTACTAAATCACAATGAAAATCTGTTTCCAATTATTTAAGGAATTTCCAACATATTTTTTTCGATTTTCATCATAAAAAAACATTTATCCCTACTATGTTTTTACTTGCGCCCGTTTGCGATCATGGCCGGGAACACTATAAACGACGTTAACACGGTGTCAAACAATGGATTTTTTTTTATTTATGAACCAAAAAACACCCGGAAAATAAGTTGTCAGAGTTTATTTTAAACCATTCAAACCATGATTTTGAAGTAATTAGGAATCATATTGCTCTGTAAGGGGGCACACCACTAAATAAGCCCCCCATTGAAATACATGCATTTCGGCCCTTTTTCAAGACCGTGTTTGGGCCCTTAGTAACAATGTTGGAAGTTTTAATTTTGCATCAATGTCTTACATATGTGTTGAATTTTATTTTAAACTTGATTTTTCGTTACCAATCTAGGTCAACATTTCCGCTACGGGCACCTTAACAGCGCCCTCACCATTTTAAACCGATAATTTCACCTCCTCACCGGTTCCGGCCACAATATCCTTCCGCAGCCTAGGCCCCCGTGCGTATTCCATTCCGACGATTTTTGACTACATTAGCAATGCTGAGGTTCTATTCTATCTTTTTCATATACAAATCAGACAGATTTACTTCTATTTGCTTCCCCTGGGACGATGATCAAATTGATATAGGTACTATTTCTCCGACCCTACACCAAACGCGCATGGATTTAGTGTAGTGCTCCCTTAGAAGCAAAACTTTTTTTGAGTTTTCATCCTTTTTTCTACATATTTCAAAAGAACAATAATTTTTAAGATAAACCCATAGCAAAAAAAATGCATGTTGCTGGGAGCTACCTGGTGGTCATCGGGTGGTCACCAGGTACTACTACGTAGACCCAAAACCATGAAGTACCAGATGTCTACCGGGTAGTAATCGGGTAGACATCGGGTAAATTTTCACATGCAAATTAGTAGGTACCGGGTGGTCACCGGATGGTTACCTGGTGGCCACCCGGTGTCTTTTATGATAATTTATGCAAATTAGTTTTCAGGTTCCTGGTAGCTACCAGGAACCTATGAAGGCAACTGTTAACCACGAGGTAGCGGATGACCACCGGATGGTTATCGGGTGGTCACCTGGTACCACTCAGTCAATATTTTTCGCGGAAATATATTTTGCACGAAAATTTAAGCTTTAAGCTTTTACAGTATCTAACATGTACCTTAATGGGGAATGCTTAGCATATAACCCATGACCCACACACCAACATTTACGACATGATCAAGACAAAACCTCTTATCCACGGTGTAAAGAGCCGCCAGTTGAGATTCCATGGACACATTCTCCAAAGTATGCCACCAACACATGGCAGAAGCTAGGAGACATCATACTTATTTAACCACACCAAATTCCAAACATCTCCAACACTTATTTAGTGTTGTGAGCCCTTTAATCCTGTCTAGGCTCTAAATATGTCACCCAATACCAACACACCCCCACCCCTCACACCAGATTCATTCAAAACATCACCCAAACACTTATCCACATCACTTCATAATTAGAGGTAAGCCAAATTTACATGGTCTATATAATGCAAGCTGTATTAAGCTTATACTTATATGTAGCTTATTAAAGCTTATTATATTTACACATTTTAGTCATCTACAGTACAATTCCAGTGACATATATTCCACATAACTGTTCTTTAGACAATAGGGATTCACAATTCACATACAAATGTCAAATACCTTCAAAAGGAACCAAAATATCCATCATATATGCTCCACATCACAACTGCCACGATCACTGCTATATAGGGCAGACAACAGCAAATTTGAAATCAGTTGGTCATCATGTGATCTTTTGCCTTGACCTTTGACCGTTTGCTGGCACCTTCCTGGGAACTCAATTTTAGAGACTAAGTTTGCTGGTACCTTCCTGGGGACTCATTTTTAGAGACTAAGTTTGCTGGCACCTTCCTGGGAACTCATTATGTTTCCTGGCACCTTCCTGGGAACTTGTGTGTGTTTCCGGTACCTTCCCGAGAACTTATTTTAGTTATCGGAAAGGTTATCAGCTAGCCGGTGTCATCGGGTGCCTTCAAAAAAGTTACCGGCATGATATCCGGTAGCCACCGGATGTCTACTGGGTGGACACCCGGTACCTTTTTTTTTTGCTATGGGAACTGCCAATGCATACCTCTGTGCGATCTGTGGTTTTCAAATTAGAGCATTTCTCTGAAAAATGATGTTGTCCCAGATTTTCGTTAATTGTGTATAAAAGCAAGAAATCACCCGATCCGGTACCATCTGGTCCGGCACCATCTGGGCTGACATCGATTTTTGTGAACTCTAGTGTGTAAATTTATCAATTGTTTTGTAAATAATGTAATAAAAACTTACTAAACATTTGATAAACATTTGATTATAATATTACATAGGCCTACAGATAAAGTCGACACAAATTCACTATTCACTTATTCAGTAATGTTAGCTCTTAGAAGAGTTGTTTGACTATATAAAAAGGGCCTGCTTGAACGATTTTCATGTGATCTTTTAATTCATGTGATGATACATGGAGGTAAACACCCGCTGCACTTCTTCAAACCGTGGCATGTGATTCTCCTCTGTGTTGTCTGTCGAAGACTCTAACAATAAGTGATCGCCTTCTACGCACATTCTTCTCGCCACATATATGGGAACCCTCCCCCCCCCCCCGGCATCATCAAGTCGGGTTTGCGATTCTCTAAAATGTACACGACTCTTGGAAGCGTGGTGTTCACCTCCCGGTATACCGCAGATGATACCTATGGTAACCATCCTTGTTTCGACACCCAACACTGTAAACCAACAAACAAGCACAATTTTTAGCGCATTTCTGGTATAGGCCCTATATACTGCAGTTTTGAAAATATTTTCAGCTCATCTGTCAGACCATCACTGCTAACCATTTGTACCGCCATTCGGTACACAGTACAATTATGTACATTTTGATAATTCGTCAAAAGTTACGTGAACAAGGCTAGCATAATTGTGTTTAGATTTGATTTAAGATACTGTATTGTACTTTTATCCTAATGGTAGTATTGTAAGACATTCATTCAAATTTATTGACCAAAAAAACCTGCGAAAATAGAGTGAAAATGAGAGTTTTTCAAGAAACAAGTACCGTAATAGGCCACAAAAACACGTCTTCGAAGGGGGCACATCAATAAATAAGCCCCCCCCCCATTGAAATACACGCATTTAGGCCCTTTTTCAAGACCGTGTTTTTGGGCCCTTAGTAACAATGTTGGAAGTTTTAATTTTGCATCAATGTCTTACATATGTGTTGAATTTTATTTTAAACTTGATTTTTCGTTACCAATCTAGATAAACTTTTCCGCTACGGGCACCTTAACAGCGCCCTCACCATTTTAAACCGATAATTTCTCCTCCTATCTTTTTCATAAAAAATCAGAAAGATTTACTTCTATTTGCTTCCCCTGGGATGATGATCAAATTGATATAGGTACTATTTCTCCGAACCCTACACCAAACGCGCAAGGATTTAGTGTAGTGCTTCCGTAACTTATAAGATATTTCACTTTCATGTTTATAAATGAAGAGGTATTTTGCAAAAGGGCTATGGTGCATTTTTTCAAAAAATGAGTTTGATATAGAAATGTATAGGGAAAAATCATATGTTTCAAGGGAACAAAGTCATTTTTTTCAAAAAGACCTACATCTCATTGTAAACAGCCATTGAAATTGTTGTTTTGTTGCAAAAGGGCCTGTATCCAGAATTATATCGGGATACTCCATCTGTTTGTAAATACCACACACAAAAAATCATTTATTTTAATCATTGAAAATAAATAAGTTTGATATTGAAATGTATAGGTCACAATCATATGTTTCAAGGAAATAAAGTCATTTTTTTCAAAAATACCTACATCTCATTGTAAACAGCCATTGAAGTTGTTGTTTTGTTGCAAAAGGCGAGTTTTGTTGCAAAAGGGCCTACATCCGAATTTTCAAAAAATGTAAACATGATTTTAAAAAAAAATTAAAACTAGCACATTTAAAATTTATATCAATTTCAATTAGTATGTAGTGTACCTCTTTCATAATCCATTCAGTTTTTCAATTGCTCAACTTGAATATTTAGAAACAGTTTTTTGACTTTTTCTCAATAAGAGCCAAAGTGGATGTATAGTCCCTTGGCACAGGGACGATTTTGACCCTAACCTCAAAATCGGGTATGCGGGACATTTTGTTGACAATTCTAGATTGCAAAAATGTGCTGATTCCGAATCCGGATGATGCCAAATTGTCACCCTTGAGCGTTTCTAGATATTTGGACCTGAATAACATTATCTTTTAAATACAAAAAAACATACAGCCCGTTTTCCAATATAAAGGTCACTCATGGTCGGTTTTTTGACAATTTTTTTAATAATTCTAGACTGCAAAAATATGCTGATTCCAAATCCGGATGATGCCAACTTGTCATCCTTAAGCGTTTCTAGATATTTGGACCTGAATAACATTATCTTTTAAATAAAAAAAATAAATAAAACAAGGTATTTAAAACAAGGTATTTAAAAAAAACTGGACGGGGGAGATAGAAGACTGTTGAATTATCCCGTGCTTTTTCTCTTACGTGACACGGGTCATTCTATACGTGCGTGTCACGGGTACCCGTATCCCGTAAGTCTCACTCTCCGTGAATTCCCAAACCCAACCCACAGTAGAGCCCAAGCCCCGTAATAACCTGCATAGTGCATACCACCACGCAGCGTTCGATTTAACCAATGTAGCATCACGAAATACGACACATATTTGAACACTAATGCACAAATATGTAGCAAAAAGTGCTACGCCAAAAGATTCCCTACTTGATCTCTGATCACGTACCATCAAAGCCAAACCTAAAGATTGAGTGTCATCTTCAAATAACTAAAACAAAGTATGGTAAATCTTGAAATATCGGCGGTTCATTTTCACTTTCGTCCAGAGTTAAAAATCCCATTGGTTTACACGTACTTGCGCAGAATTTTTCTGTCGGTTTAAAATGTGTACAAAATGGCGGAGTTCTGCGCATCTCGGAGAAGTAATAATCATGACGTCACTTCTAGTCTTGTTTTCGTGTCGCATGGCAAAGGTCGAGGGGTTGTTGCCATATCATTGGGCTAATCATATTGAAGGGTTCACACCTCTCAGCCGCCCTCTTATGTCGCTATCTTGCAGGCTCCGATATTTGTACAGCTTTAGCGTCCGTACGGTAATATTGATGACTGGGGGATGTAGCCTAGGGTTCGCCATAATCATTGGGCTAATTGCGAGACCAAGGCAACACGGAACAAAGAGGCCGTGGACTCAGTGACTCAGTATATTACTAAATCATATAATATAATACAAAATAGCATCCAAATAGCTTAGTATATTACTAAATGGCATCCAAATAGCTGAAATAACTTACTGTGTCCTCTTACCTTCATATTATAACAATATCAATTACATTTTACAACAAAATCGCTTCAGAAGATGATTAATGCAAGTTATTAATATTAGCAAATGCCGCGAATTTTAGGGGTTTGTGAAAAGGTTACGACTTAGAAACGTCGTTTCAAATGACGGGGTCGCTAATCTCCCCCGTCAAAAAATACAGCCCGTTTGCCAATAATATCAAGGTCACTCATAGTCGGGTTTTTTGGACAATTTATTTGACAATTTTAGACTGCAAAAATGTGCTGATTCCAAATCCGGATGATGCCAAATTGTCAACCTTTAGCGTTTCTAAATATTTGGACCTGAATAGCATTATCTTTTAAATACAAAACCCCATAAAATACAGCCCGTTTTACAATATAAAGGTCACTCATGGTCGGATTTTTTTTTGGACAATTGTTTTGACAATTGTAGACTGCAAAAATGTGCTGATTCCAAATCCGGATGATGCCAACTTGTCATCCTTGAGTGTTTCTAGATATTTGGACCTGAATAAATAAAATAAAAAACACATTAAAACACAACCCGTTTTACAACGTAAAGGTCACCCATGGTCGTTTTATATAGCAGATGGAATGTTTGACGATCCTCAGTGATATGCTCATGTGGATGATGAGTTGCTCAGTTATCGGGAATAGCAAAGACAACAGTGTTGAAAGTCCTCAAAACAATACAACATAACGTTGATAGCTTTGCCAACACTACCTCTTCTACCCATGAACTGGTTCAACAGGCTACCTTCTTTTATGCGAGTTGTTACAACACAAAAGAAGCCAAGCCGCAAGTATGTCAGAGCTCAGTTTCTAGGTCTGGACATCAAAGATCGGATAATACCACAAGTGCACTCAACCCAAACTACAATCAATTCCACCAACTACGGAGTCATTTACCGAAAATGTCAAACTGGCATATCTACAAACTTCAATATGGTTATCTGCAGATTCATCAGACCCTTCAACACTCGGTCCAATTAAGTATGGCTAGAACCGTGATGAACCAACAAAGAGCTCTCATCCCAGTACATTTACCACCAGACAGACCAGCAGCACCAGATGAAATTCTGAAGATGTATGTTGTGGATGTGCTCAACCCTGCGCAACATCAAGATGCGGTGTGTACGTGCACATCTAATGCACAATATTTTGTGCATGTAAGGTGATATAATAATTGTCATAGTCAGTTGTCAAAAGTGAACACCGAGGATGAAGAACAGGAGGTACCGGTTGATTCCAATGAATAGGCTCAAAATTCAATATGTTTCGGCATTCACATCCGAATGTGATCATTACAATTGTTGGAATATGCCATTTTTGATTTGAAATTGATTATTATTATAGCAATCAATTGAAAATTTAACATTAACAATTTTAGCATATCAATGCATCACTTGGATATGTATTTGTTCAAGTGAGTGCGGGAACGAGAAATAGAGGTACTCTTTGATTCCGATAACTATGCTTATGATTTTCAAAATGAATTTAATTATCGTTGATTCCCATTTGAATATTATGAGAATTGTTCGAAAAATGCTATTGTATGCATTGGTTTATCAATGTTCCATGTTTCGGGAGATTTTTGGTGTTGAAGGTAAACTATTTTGATAGAAAATTGAAGGGGTTGATATGAAATCGATGCGTTAAATACAATTTCAGTTTCAATTTGTTATCAGTAAAAATGACATGTTTTGATATGTGTATTTCAGTTACCCGTTGATTGACAATGGCGGCCATTTTATAATATGGAAATGAGGAATTGCAGCATCCATTTACAAATATATATAATCTATATATGACGCGAGACAAACAATTTGACACCTTATTTATGTGATTTGGACAGTATTTATGTTTGACCCCAACTTGACCTCTCTGCCTTATAACTTCAATAATTTTAGTCATAACAATGTCAAACTCTATATTTTTGTGATCAGTAAACAAAGAGCTACAATGTGATATATTAGCTGTGTCTGTAGAGTCATTTTGAAAATTTCCCCCTCACAGAACTGTACCCCCTTATTTCTCAAAACGCTCAATATCTACGAATTGGCATCATCCAGATTTGAAATCAGCACGTCAAAGTCACCCAGAAACAATCATAAAACTTCCCGCATACTTCATTTTGAGGTCAAATGGCTCTGCCAACGGACTAGTAGGCCCTTTTGCAAAATACCTCTTCAAATATTAGCGGCGTAGATGGTTATGCCACATTACCTACCTCTGAAACCACATAAACCCCCTACAACCCCCTCCCACACACACACAAACCAGGTTGATTAATAATCATAACCGTCATAAACCATTCCTGTGGCTACTTCATTAACCCTTGGTCCCTTGGATTATTTGGCATCCCCACTAGATGGCTATGCCACATTACCTACCTCTGAAACCGCATAAACCCCCTACAACCTCCCCCCCCCCCCCACACACACACCCCCACACAAACCAGGTAGATTTATAATCATAACCCTCCTAAACCATTTACCGTGGCTACCTTATTAACCCCTACCTCTCAAACCGCATTACTCTATTAACCCTCTGTACCTCTGAAACCACATAAACCCCCTACAACCGCCAACCCCACCACCCCCCCCCCCCCCCCACACACACACACCAACCAATTTATTTATAATCCTCCTAAACAATTTCCTGTGGCTACTTCATTAACCCTTGGTCCCTTTGATTGTTTAGCATGCCAACTTAAGGTAAAGAAATTAGGTAGCTTTATCACAAAAGCGCTACTTGTACCACATCGCTATAACCCTAGGCCTATCCTAAACCATTTCCTGTGGTTTAACCCACCCGACATGACACCACATACCCATAACAGGCCTAAACCCTCCTAAACCATTTCCTATGGCTACTTCATTAACCCTCAATCCCTTGGATTGTTTGGCATAAACTTAAGTAAAGAAATCAGGAAGATTTATCACAAAACACTACTTCAACCACATCACTATAACCCAAAGCCTATCCTAAATCATTTCCTGTGGACGTGACACCACATACCCCTAACAGGCCTATAACCATTTCCTGTGTGGCTTATATGCGCCATATGTAGGAGTGAGTGCGCATAGTGCCGCGGCAGTTAGCCCCACAGAAATCCTACACGCAAATATATAGCGGGGATTCATTTGAATTAGATTTATTTCGTCAAATCAGTTCATTTTTGGTACTCCTGTGCTCGCTAAAATGTGATATTTCACCGCGTAATGACACTTTCGTAAGCTCGCGCGACAAGTCTCCATTTAGAAATTAGAATTCATGTCATAATTTCAACAATAGATGGCGCTATAACAATAACAAACTCGATCTGTCAAGATGGCGACGCCCAGCCGATAATGAAGTGAAAATAACATTTTTCGAGCATAGGAGTACAAAAAATCCACAGATTTGACTAAATAAATGTATTTCAAATACATCTCCGCTATACATTTGCATCGAATAATCATGAATTACCCGACCACGTGTTTTTTTAAGTAAGCTTTTTTTATCTTTCTTTTTTTTCATTTTCATTTTTTTTCTTTTTTTGATTCTTGTTCCCGGGACCCGACATTTTCGGGCGGGACTCGATTTCCCGGGACTCGCGCCCAGCCTTTAGTAGTGTACAAGTTTGACTTGTACACTACTTTTTACCCCTGGGACTTAAGACGGGTGCCCATCCTAGTCTGAGATATGAGCTCAATTAGGGTGTGGGACTTAAATCGAGTATGGGACTATACACGCGTCAGTACGGTAAGATAATTTGACCCAAAAAATGCATTTAGAGGGAAAAATCAAAGATAGAGGGCATTCCATGAAATAGATCACATAATATGCCTTTAACTGCATGTGTCCATCAGGGGCATAGCAAGTGTTACATGTTAGAGGGGGTAAAATATTGGTTTCGGGTAGATTTTCTTGGTCAGAGGATAAGAAAAGGTTAAATTTGCACATAATAAAGCCCGTAACTAGAGGGTCGTTCAACCCCTAGCCCCCCTCCTAAAAGTCCAAAAAAAACCTCAAAAATGATGTTTGCGATCGTAGCAAGCAGGGGGGGGGGGGGGGGGGGGGGGTGAGTATTTATATGCTATCTTATTGATGACACATGACTATTAGTGAATTGCCCCAATCAACCCTTATCGCGGATTCATGTTGAAAAAGACACCCTCATTCTCTGAAATAATACCCTTAGCTTGGGTCCATGCGGACCTGCGCTGTGGTCGCAAAAAGCACCCATATTCCGTGTTTTCGTTCACGCAGATGATTACAACATTATACCTGACTGCCCCCCCCCCCCCCCCTGGGCACAAGCATGACTCCTGTGGGTCCTAACATTCTATTAAATGTCTAAACACAGTACATATGTGACACATAGAACAGGTAATCCGTACATCTACTAGACGTAACAGTTTATCCAAATGATCTTAAATGGTTAAACATTTATAGATGACGTGTTATTTATAGCTTATACTGGTCTTAGCATTTCATCACCATCAATGACACAGATGCATACATAAATGACACATAGTATAACTAAGCTGTATTAACTTCAAGACATAGTTCATTCAAATGACCCTAAATGGGTTATTAACATAGATAGGTTGAGTCATAACTAATACGAGTCTTAGAATACTATCACCTTTAGTGTATCATGTATAATTGAGTGGCATGTATTAGGCCGCCCCCCCCCCCCCCCCCCCAAAAAAAAAAAGTTGACTTGCCCTTTCAAGGTCAAAGTCAGGGTCGGACGGTCGGATTTTTTTTTTTTGATTTTCTTTTGAAAATTTTTGAAAATTTACTGCACAAAAACACGTTTTAAAGATGTTTTTTTGATTTTTAAAAAAAAAAAAATTAACGAGCAGATACTACTCAAAAACCCGTTTTCATCTTTCTTTATTGTTATGTGCTTCTTTCAACAACAACAACAACAACAACAAATCCTTTCTGTTTTTTGAAAAAATAAAAAAATAAAAAAATAGCGACCCTAGATTTCCGAAAATTTGGGTCGGTCGGAAAGGGCAAGTCAACTCTTTTTTTTTTTTTTGGCCTTATAGCAAAAGTCGTAACAAAATACAGATCTTAGAATTTTATCACCTTCAGTTAACGATGTATACTTGAGTGGCATGACGTATAGTAAATCCGTATAGTCCTAATCCAGGAGATGAGAAAATGTCACAGTTTATCTGAATGATTCAAAATGGTTTAGCATAATATTATCACAGTAAGATGGGTGTGAAATGATTAAGATGGCTTAGCATATGCACATATCTGACTTTTAGTTTTGCTAATCTGTTAATCAGGAGTCGTAATACAATGTAGTTTTGATCCAAAATGGCTTTTCATTATAGTAGTAAAGATTGGGCATGATGACTAAATTTCAATTAGTTCCAAATTGGCAAGCATTTTAACAGCAGCGATCGAGTGTGGGCGCATGTAATGCTCATATTACGCATAGGGCACATTTAGCATCATGTGCGTGGTGCTTGCATATGCCAAAATCACTTACTACTCTCAAATTACTTTTGCTCGCATTCACATAAAAATGCATATTTCTCGCAAATTTGGAAATAATACGACTATAATGGCATGGTCTTAACATTCAATTACATTTTAATGAAAAATGTGTTTATACACGACACATATATAGTATAGCTAATCTGTATAAACCAAGAGACCTTACAGTTTACTCAAATAGTGATATGCATTAAGCCTATATCTAATCTGTATAAACTAAGAGATGCAATAGTTTATCCAACTGATCCCACATAGGCTATCATAACATAAAGATTGGTGTCAAGACTAACACATGATCCTTTCTTTAAAATACAACAATGTGTAAATATATGTAATACCCTATAATCCCTGATCTACATGAATTGTGTAATTAGTTACAATGTTTTAATCATGTAAATGTCACAATCTGATAAAACAAGACTCCTTTTTTTATATGTGTCACGTAAATGGGTCATAAATTGATATCCGTGAAATACTGGCCCAATGCATGACATCTAACTAGGGCCCTATTGCATAAATGTTAAGATTGATCTTAAGGGGTGACTCAAGGAAGTCACAAGTGCTGTAATTATTGAACTATGACTCAAATGGATATAAAAGTATACATTTTTTGAAAGGAAATAGGTCAGTGAATCCAAATTTTGTGTCAATTTTGACCAAAAATGTTGATTTTTTGGGGAATATCACAACAACAAAAATCACTTTTTTGACCCCAAAATGTTCACGTTCACCCCCCCCCCCTCAAGTTTTTAACTTGGCGACACGCCCCCCCCCCCCTCAAGTTTCTGCCTCAGGCAGCGAATTTGATTCGTTGTTCAGGCAGCAAGGGTTCACCAATTTTTCTAAAACTCCCATATCTTTGTTTTATCTCGAATGCGATCCATATATAATACCTATACATTAGCTGTTTCCCATAGTGTTGTGCATTATGGACAAACAGTATTTAGACACCATGCATGCTACCTACGCATTGAGGTGTCACGTTGGAATAACACTCTCGACATCATGATGCATTCACACGAATGTGATCTGACGTCGCCTCCCAACTTGTGCTGACACATGGTTTAAATCGACAACATTGGTGCCATATTGAAGATGAAAAGCAAAATGTAAACGATCACTTCCTAACAAACTTTGAAACCTAGTCGAGATAGAACATTTATTTGTCACATTCAACGTTATTTCACCTTATCTCAATTTGACATAATGAAGACATATATTCTCGAGTGTTGCGCCATGTGTTTTAAAATGGATATCTGTCATCTAGTTCATACCTTACTGTACGTCAAGGCCTAGGCAAGTTGTCACCAGAAATTGTCAACAACAATGTACATGTGTCAACCTGGACAAATATGCTCAGGCTGACTAAAAGTTAATATCCATGGCGACTTGTCAATTCACAGGTGGAAAGAACACTGGTATTGATCAAAAGTGCAATCAGATACCTCTTTTTCCTTCTTTTTTTTTGTATAAGTGACCCGTCACATCAAATGGATATGTTGGAGACTCGAGTTAACTCTGAGGAATGACTTGAAAGAGCACGTTTTAAGCTTTGAAATGATCTCATGTTGAAGGTTATTACACTTTGTAATCATAGGATATGAGTTGATGAAGTGAATTTTTTTCTCTATCATTTTCTTTATAAACTGCTCAAAAGAAGTTTGGAATATTTTTTTAAGAACAAAATTTTCAAATATCATGGGATATGTTCATTAGGTGTAATATATCATTTAAAAGCTGATGTGTTCATGTTTACAATGATATCCAATTTGAAGCAATCCCTTGTTCCAGTGCTTAGCCACATGCTTCAGAACATGGGGAGGTCACAATCTGAAGTGCCAAAATCAACACTATTTTGTGCCTAAAAATCAAAAGATCATCACACGTACTACATACATGTACAACGTAGTGGTCAATGCAACACTTCATTGAACAGACGACAAAGATAGCACATAATAGTGTTGATTTTGGCACATTTGACCTAATCATAAGATTAGGATTGAATATCAAATCAAAATTGAGATTTTCTTGAAATCTTCTTGATTTGAAAAAGCAGTTTAAATTTTAACTGGAATAAGGAGAATAAGAAAAAAGAATTGCAGCAGATTGATCTCTGGTAAATTCTACCTGATTTTGTGGAAGTCACCGTCACTTTTTAGACATAATCATCAATGACATCATTATGATTATCATGGTGACATCATACTCATAGTGCACCATGTTTGATAGACACCTGTTTCAATTCAGACATTGAACAAAATGGTACTATAGTTTAATAAGTTCCAAATTGGTGAGAAATATTCGGGTTTTTATCTCTCTGCACGCAGTAGTTATTTTTATGGTCACACGCACACGGTTTTGGCCGCTCGCACGCGTCACACATATGATGCACAGTCAGTGAGCTTGTTGCCTTCAGCGTGCCCGGGTACTTCTGTATTCATTCGCTGCTGTAAGGAGACTTCGCCAATTTGGAACTGATCAAACTATAGTATACATCTTTCATAGCGTGCGTAACCAATTTACATGGTAGAGTTAGTCATGGGGGTGTGGTAATTGATGTCATTACCAGTAGTCATACTGATACTACTAAAACCCCTGGAAAATAAATATAGGTAATGGTTTTAGAGTCATAAATTTGCAATTGCATCATATAGTTACCTAATTCATCATTACAGGTTGATAAAGATGGGGATACTACATAAAGCTTGTAACCCATACATGATAGAGTTAGTAATGACAACATGACAATTGATGTCATTACCAATAGTCATACTGATATTACTAAAACCCCTGGGTAAGATATGAAGAAATAAATAACTGTTATGTCGCCATTTTATCAAATAGTTATCTAATACACCCACGGAGTAGACCATCAGTAAAGGTCAATACAAATGGGGTTTCTACATGTTGCAGGTTTCATTTAAAGTGGTGTGTTGAAAAGAACAAAATGAATGGACAAATAATCGGAACACGCCTCTCGAGAAAACTTTTGTTTTCAATTCAATATAGTATTTATAGTTTATATGGAGATACTGTTTTATAAAGATCAATCCTTGACCACTTATTCTTATTTGTTTGGGAATAACTCTTCCTTAGTTCACTTAACACTATCCTAGCGGCAGGTGTCTGCAGACGACATTCCACAATTTCACAAAATGTATCAAAAATTTCAACATTATTGAATTTCACTACCATATAAAGAATCACCATGAGAAATGCATTGAAATAAGTACAAACATGACTAGTATTGTTTCAGTAATCCTTGTGATCAGGGTTGTCTCCTGGGCAATTTGAGTGCCTGCTATTTTTACTGATGGCGAGCGGAGTGAGTGTAGCGAACGGAGCGCAGCGGATCACGGTGCGGGGTCCAGGGGCCTGCTTAGGGTTTTTTAGGTGTTTTGTAATGCAATTTGGGGGTTACTGCCACATAATTACTTATTTTATGAGGCAGTTTAATGATTTTATCCATGTAGAATAAAAAAAAAGTTTAAAAAAATGTTTTTATTTTTTTTAGTGCCG
This sequence comes from Ophiura sarsii, assembly GCA_035610835.1. Lineage (NCBI taxonomy): Eukaryota > Metazoa > Echinodermata > Ophiuroidea > Amphilepidida > Ophiuridae > Ophiura > Ophiura sarsii. The sequence goes on along the minus strand of CM069445.1, from coordinate 30,252,529 downwards.
TTTTTTGTGTGTGTGTTAGTGCCGGTCGGCCAGCGTGAGTGCCGGCTACACTTGACTGGCGCCGACCGGCGTGGAGACAACCCTGCTTGTGATAGACTTTGAAAATTTTTGAAAGGTTTCTGAAATATCCGTTTTGTATATGGTAAAACTTATCTGCGTGGAAAGTGTTGAGAAGTGCTCTCAAGGAAAAAGAACCAGATTTGTCTACAGTTGCAAGGCTTGTTTATTTCAAAACCTGAGGAAGGTTGTCCGTTTCAACATATTTCATTATGAGGGAGAAAACCACACAAAAGAAAAAGCCCCTACTGACGACCCACTGCTAGATGGTAAACCAATTCCTTCACAAATAGAGCAATTCATGCACACGTAATAAAGATGCCACATTTGATAGCAAATTAACTTAATTTCCTAAAGATCTTCATATCAAATAATCCGCTAATTTATACAACCTGCTAATCTGATCAAATCAACAATATTGCCTACTGCAACTGAATGTCAAAAAGCACTGAAAAGCTATCTAGATAGGGCTCAGTGAAAGTCATAACAGTTTTCGACTTCAGCTACAAATGTCTTCAAATTCGATTTTAATGATGAGCTGATATTCTAAGAATTTAGTGTAATAAAGATTTAATAGGATCTATAATTGTACATTAATTTAATTAATTTAATCTAATACAATCAAAAATTGTATATTAATTTTGAATTTGAAGACAAAAGAATTGATTAAAATCAATGAATTTATACATAAACTCCTGATTTTGAATGAATTAGTACTTGATCTCACATCACTTTATTAGCACATCATAACACATAAAATGTTGATACACAATAAAGGAAAAAACATGTAAACCCCATATCAGTTCTCCATTAGGTGGACGAACGCAGGGATAATGGGGGAAAATATACTGAACACATACCGCTTTGTAGTTTGGAGGATTATTTGGCTTAATGAAAACAACTCCAACTGTGCATAAAAATAGCAATTTTAATGGAAGAAAATATGTTGGCACAACTTTCCTTATATAGAGCCACTTATAATACCAGGTAATAACATTTGCGCTCTTAATTCCAAGACTGTAGCTCCTAGGTACAACTATTAAATTATAAAGTTGAAAAGAAGATTCTTCTCTTTAATTTGAGATATTACACATGTAGATTGACTGAATATTAACACGGTTATGTGTCCAAAACCAGAACAAAGTATGTTTCTCATTTTAGCATTTTGTTCTTCTACACACAGCCTCGGTGTAGCAATAGGCAGATTATTGATTAACTGTTAGTGACAATTCCCCCGATCGATGGTAAGATGAAGATTGGGGATGTTTCAATTGATCAATGAAGCCCACAAAAATACCTGTCACACTATCCTGCGTGTTGAAGAACAAAATGTAAACAGTGCACTTTGTTTTATTCTATTCGGTGTAGCGTTCTTAATTTGTTAATAACTGATCTTCACATGTAATATCACAAAATAACGAGGAAAAGTTTCTTTACAACTGTATAATTTAATATTTCTATGTACATGTGATGTCTCAAATTTAAAGAGGAAACGTTTCTTTACAACTGTATAATTTAATATTGTTATGAAGGAGCTATAGTTTGGTAGTTAAGAGAGTATTTATAACCTGGTTAGTTACTTTTTTAGGACTGTACCCCCCCCCCCCCCCCCCCAAAAAAAAGGTGGGGTACCATTCAAAGGCATGGGGAATGTCCCCCTCAATGTACCACCCTTCCATCCACCCTTCTTGTCTACATTTTTGTAGTTCATAGCCTCCTCCTTTTTGTGTTACTTCAAATTTTGAAATTTTGAATTCAAAGTAGACAAAATTAGTTTGAACATTTAAATGCTAATTTCCTAAGTAAAAGCCCTTAAAGACTAGCTCCACTTCAGACAGCTAAGTCCTGTAAGGACATGCCAATGTTAACTTTTAACCACATACATTGTGCTATGTCTTTCATCATTGGAACAGGTGTGAACCATTTGTTATGGAATTAGCAGGCTTTCCCTTTAAGCCCAAATTTTCAAACAAAAATTGGTTTCTAAGCCCTTGGATTATAATAGAGTATGCAAGCTATTTTAGCAATGAATGCAATGCAAAAGCATTATGTGCCTCCCCAGGGTGATGTAACACCCTATCTGACCATTGTTGAGATTTTGTTTCACAGTATAGCGCACTCTATAAGTTCATATCTGGAAGTTAAGCGTAAACTGTCAATCATTCGTTGTGAATGAATATTCATTCATGACTATTCATGACCTCACACGATGTGATGGTCGCGATCCAGCATCCTTCCCAACTGATCTGATTACAATATTCATAAAATGCAAATAACGCCACGTCCCTCCTCTGTCACTGTCAGACGAAGCCATCCACAATTTGAAATTCGTATTTTGTTCCACGTGAAAATTAATTTCAAATAACCAATTCTGAATGTTTCGTGTCATATAAGAACTCAATTCTGCTATCATCAAAGCAAATAAGTTTACTCTAAATCACAATCAGCTTTTTTTTACCATTGATGTACTATTTCTGTGTCACAAATCATGTTTTGAGCCGATAAAATCCACCGTGTCTTAGGTCGTCTGGTTTGTTACGACCATGATAGTGCGCCACCTTTAAGATCATCATTCGTCAATTTAAGCATAGTAAACGGGGGACTTTGCCTCCGAGATACTTGTCCCATAGTTATAGGGTCTCTGGCCTCCCTCACTCTCAGTTCAGTAGTGCCACAATCAAGATGTGTGTATTTTGCAAGTTTTTGTTCCCCCAAGAAATTATCTGTCAAAATGGTGTTAGGCTTGATTCACTGAGGAGAGAGAGTGGGATTTGAAATGAAGTCAAAATACATGACTATTATACATGTAGGAAGTAGCAATTGTAGAAATCTTTCGCTATCAATCACTTCACATCAGACATAACATGAGCCTAATTGTCATTATTGAGTCTATAAATCGATCAATATCCACAAATGACAAACATGATCCATTACTACACATGAAGATGCTAGTTATTGATGTAGCCAAATAGGGTAGGTCTAACGCTATATCGTCGCTGTTCTGTCAAACCCTCATATCTCCATCCGGCCATTTGCATGTATATAAAGTAATACTTTCTATGTACAGTCATCAAAAAAAGTAACTATACAGGTAATAAATGGGCTTCTAACTCTTCAAATATATATCCTACCTAAAAATATTAAATAAAAAAGTTGTTGAGAAATTTGTCTTCTTTAATATGAGATATTGCATGCTAGGATCGGGTGATTTTTGAGGAAGTGGCACTCCAAAATGTAAGGAGAAGTCCGAATTTCATTTTCACATTTTTATTTTCTACACGCGGACCAATCTACGGGTACCTTATCGATTACCGATAGTGCAATTGGGGGATGCATGCGCAGGCTGGACAGTCGGCCGCATTGTTCCGATGGATCAATATGCCACACACATGCTACCTGTCATTCTCTCCCCCGTGTTGAAATGTAAAATGTGAATTTGAAATTGTGACTTTACCTTACATTTTGGATTGTCGCTTCTTAAATATTCAACCGATCCTAGCATGCAATATCTCATATTAAAGAAGATAAATTTCTCAACAACTTTAACTTTAGGATATATATTTTTAGAGTTAAAGGTACATTTATTACCTGTATAGTTACTTTTTTTGATGACTGTATACCCTTTGGGCAGTCTACTATAACCATGTTCAAGGGCCAAACATACACCTGCCAAAACCTTGAAAGTGCTCTTGATGCCCCTGAACATGCATAAAGCAAAACCTCCTATGTATAAGCATCGGCCAGTTTTACTTTATACATGCTGAAGGGCCAGAAAGACATACAAGGATTTGACAGAACAGGGAAGATAAATTGCGCTGCTGTGTGAACATTAAATTCACCCACTAAATCGGTTTTTAGTTCAGTTCTAGTATGACTCTCTAGAGAGAATTAATGCTATCCCGATATAGCCATATAGGATATGAGCCACTGGCGGCCCTAATTTAAGAGCCATTTATTCCCCTGAGCACTGCCTGGCAGAGTGCTTGACAGCTGTAGAGACTGCTGTAGATGACTTCAAGGTCATGGGTTATATCAGTGTTGTAACGAGGGAGTCAGACATTGGACATAGTCATCATGCAATATTTCCGTCCATGTCCATTTATGGAAGGATTCCAGATTATAAGAGGGATCATCATGCAATTCAAGTCTATATCAGTGTTGTAATGATGGCATTGATTTTTGGCATAGTCATCATGCAAATCAAGTCTATGTCAAATTACAGAGGGATTCCAGATTCAAATATGTAAATTAGTATCAATGAAAAAGAGACAGGTTGATAAGGTTACCGGTTCGAAATCCGGTCAGAAGCAGCATGGGTTTTTTTCCCCGGGGGGTACTCGCCTAAGACGGTATACGGGGGTGTGCCGCTCTAATGGGTAGCATTTTTTGGCACAAAATCCCTAAACATGGGGTATGATTTTGTGCTAAAAATCCCTAATAATGGGGTCACTTTTTACAAATGGGTCTATTTTCGCGAAAATTTGCAAAAAAAAAGGTATATTTTCGCGAAAATTTGCAAAAAAAATAGGTATATTTTCGCGGAAATTTGCAAAAATGTGGTCTAAAATGAAGCAAAACCCCTAAAAATGGGTACCGATTTTTCCAAAACCACCCCTAAAAATGGGTAGAGGTTTTGAATCTCCAGCGGCACACCCCCGACCAAACCAAATCCGAGTACCCCCCCCCCCCCCCCCCCGGGTTTTTCCCAGTATTTATGTGCACTGGCCTACCCTGGGGGAAAATAAATAATTGATAATTCAAGTAACCCATAGAATTAAGTAAAAAATTCTCAAAGAGACAGGTTATAAAATCCTGAAAAGGTGTGCATGACTTACGGGTGAAAAGCTGTAAAATGTACCGAGAACATCAATATCGAAGACATTTTGTGTATGACATCTCTGCAGGATGTCAGGGTTTCTTTTGAGATTCAGAAAAACGAATCAGGAGTATTGTTGAGTCAAGTCAGCCCACAGTTAAGTTGAAACAGAAACATATTGCTCAAGCTGACTCAGAATAACTTGCGACCAGTTGTTTGGAACTCACTGTCAAAAAGTAGCATCTATTGCAAACTTAAAAAACTCCACTAAAACACATATCGGAACTAAACGGATTCTGTTTTGAATTTATTTACTTGATAACACTAGAATTGGGACAGTCAGGTTCCCTTAAATCACAATGGACTTCTTCCAAACATTTCTTCCAAACAGTAAGGCTCGTGTTCGCCTACATCAAGGTGTTGTGGTGGTGTGTGTGACCACTTTTAAAACAGTGTGAGCGCCCTCTGTGAAAACAGTATAATACAACGCCTTTCCACAAACAATCTTTGTGTCATGTTTTGTATTGTTTTACGGAAGATTTATACCGGGAAAATTGCGCTTGCTGATTGGTTGATAATAATGTCATTTTATATCATGAGACGTCATGAATATCAAGTGCTATCTTTAAACGTTGTCGTCAATAGAATTAGGCGGAGCTAATCGTGTGTTACGATGACGATGGTGTGTGATCGACACATACTGCTTACACGTTAGAGTAGCTATTTGTGCAAAGACAGGTCGGCATACGTCTCGCTTCGCTCGGCTCTCGACATGTAATTTTGATAGGTGTCTTTGACAAAGACTAGGCTCGTATGACTTCATCTACATCCAATTAGTTGTCATGTATGAGTAGGTCAATTTTGGTAACGCGGCTGGTCTGCAAAAAATGCTTTTATAATGCCATTTCCGATATAACCCAGTATTTGCAAGGTAAGCTGTCATAAATCATGCATACTTGTGCTCGATTGGTAGAAAAGACTGTTCTTGAAACCATCCCATGGGTTGGTTGATTGGTGATTGGTAAGGGTGGCTGTTTATGACACCCTCCCTCTAAATCAAAGGGGTCAGGTTTACTGTAAAGGTCAATGGTGGACAGGATTTGTTGGTCTATTCCATTTAAAATCCATACACCCCTTATGGCAGACATGATCTTAATCTTCTATGCAGGGAGTGTAGATTTCAAATCGAGTCACCCATGCAGGTAAACCTATTTGAAACTCACACTCCCTGTCATATCGAAAAATAATGCGCATCTGCTCAACGCTCACTTAGTCACTTCGTTAAACACGGGAATCCATCGGTGATAATTTCTACCAGGACCAAACTTTTTATCTTCGGGGGCTGGCTAGTTAATTTTCTTCATTTTCTCGCTCGATTCCATTTAGATTAATGTTTTCTCTTTTAAATGAGCCTAAATTTAACGTTATTTGATGTACGGATATAGTTGGCAATTCTGATTCATAAAATACACATTTTGTCAAGAAATCGTCGCCATGTGTCAATGACGCGTAAGCTATTTCCTGAGTGGCTACGGCACTAAATTAATCAGTAAAATTTGCTGGTTTGATGTATTTAAAAATTTCACACGGCTAAGAAATCTACGGGAACTACTCTTTCTTATGACATAAGACTCGAGATGATTTTTTCTAGAGGAAGTAGTTGGCAATTTTGATTCAATCATGTGTGTTCTATCTTTTCCAGACCAATGCTGGAAGTGTGCGAGGTCAAAAATTGATCGATCGATACCAATGTCAATAGGTAGTTCAATAGTAACCAAGTCTCTATGTATTGATGTTCATGCATGCATAGAGATGTACATAAAAGGTCACATAGAGTATATAGTAAGAGCTGGGGGATTTCTGGATTGTTTTATGCTCGTATTAGGCAATAATTTATCAATATGGGGGAAGATTAATGTGAGTGGGTGTGTGGATTTCAAATGGAATAGCCCATTTCATTGCTGAATATAAATGATGTAACCTCTATAAGACCTTCTGGACATTTTCAATGCAAAAACTTGGGCTGATTATTCAGCTCATGACCAAGCTTAAAGGTCAACCAAAATGGTGATTCAAGTATATTTTATTCAATGGGGTATGTTTAGAAGAATATTATGCAAAAAGAATTTCTTTAAAATATTGTCCAGGGAAAAATATATACAAGAAATCAATCATAATTTCCAGTGTTTCTTTTTTAGTGTGGGATGAACTGTATACGGATGACGCGTTACTACGTAACAGGTGTTACTCCCAACTCGGTATCGGTCCAGGTCTCGATCGATAAGTCTGCACAAACAAAAGTCATGAGTGGATGCTTACGCTATCGACCTATTGAGGTTCTGTGTGCGAGCCTGGGTAACACTCATGACGTATACAGGGTAGTAAGCTGCCATCGTCAATATTTATGATACAAATTATTTATGCGTAGAAACTCTATATTTTGTTTTCGGTGCAATATTAAAGGGTAATTCTTTTTGCATTTTGTTTTTTACAATATCCTCCATCGAGAACAAAAAACTTGAATCACCATTTTGGTTGACCTTTAACTCTTTCCACGCGGCAAGCGTCAGCAGATGACATTCCAAAATATCACAAAATGTTTAAAATGTGTCAACATTAGTGAATTGCATTACCATATTTGAAATCACCACGACACATGCATTGAAAAAAGTACAAACATGCCTAGTATTGGTCCAGTAATCCTTGAGATAGGCCCTGACAGTTTGGGAAAGGTTTCTGAAAATTATATTTTGTATTATGATAAAACCAATAGCCGCATAGAAAGTGTTAAGAACAACCATGACGAAGAATATTTGAACAATGGACATTGCTTCCACACGTAATACCTACTTTCCCACCATGTAAGATGCAATCACTGAGTTGCCAAACCTCTGCATACCAAAGTAGTTGATGAAACCGTCATCTTTGAAGGATGTCATCGCGTCGTCCAGTTGCTGTTTAGAGCATTGGGTATTCCTGGGAAATCAAACAATAAACAAAAGCATATCACAGGTAAGTAATGCATTTAAAACAGTGTTGAGAAAAATATAGGAAGGTCGGGGGGGGGGGGGGGATGTGGGGTAAGATGCACGCTTTGCTTTGCGCAAGAAAAGCTTTTAATACCAAAATATTTTTAAATTATAATTAGCTCAATTTGGTCCGATTAGACATTTCAGAGCAATTTCAAGCTAATTTTAGGCAATTTTGACATTAAAAGATGATACCAAATTAGCTTGAGCTAACTGGGGGAGCAAAGATTGTAACTGGGGGAGAGGGCATTTGCCACAAATGATATCTATGCCACTTTCCAACTTTTCCCCAGTTTGAAACTACAAAGAAACACTCTCAAACGTTTTAACATTTGGAGGCCACAAAAAAAACACATTATCTGTCTTCAAACTACTTCCAGATTGCCATAAAAGAATTATCATTGCGCAATATCACTCTCCAACTTATTTCTGATCATACGCCACAGAGCAATTCAAATGTTATCACTCTCTAAAAGTTTCCGATTCAAAAGCCGCAAGGAAGCATATTTGCTGCACTTGTTTTAAAAACAGAATAGAGAAGCGCAACAAATGGGCTGGCCTAAATGTTCTTGTTTCATTTCTCACTTTCCGGAACTTGCAACATCATTTGGACCTTTAGCATGTATAACGTAATATTTCCTATGTATTACCTTTGGGCAGTCTGCTCTAAACATGTTCAAGGGACAAAAACATATCTATCAACACCTTGTACGTGTTAATAAAACATGTATAAAGCAACACTTCCTATGCATAACCATTGGCAGGGCTTGAATTAATCGAAGGCATTGAAGGCAATTACCTTCGATGCCCCACCTAGTAGCCTTGATGCCCTCAATTTCTGGCTGTTTTTACTCTATTCAAAAGTACACAATGGCCTTGGATAAAGTTGGTGCCCCTTTCAAATTGCCTTTAAATTGCCTGCCCTTTTCATTTCTTTTTCAAGGCCTGACCATTGGGCATTTTTACTTTATAGATGCTGAACGGCTCGAAAAACATACAAAGTTTTGACAGAACATGCAACATAATGTAATCAGCTATATGTCTCACATAGCCTTAAATTGTTGGCATCATTTCAAACTATCAATTACTTATTAATTGCTGATTAATTACTTATTACGTAACATTGTTTCCTTGATATTGAATTCGAGAAATAACACTTTGACATTGGTCAGCAGAAATCTCTTGTTAAATTATTATAGGAAGTTGTGTTCGATTGCATGTTCTTCATGTAACAGGGTATTTATATAAAGTGCCCATCATAAGGCCAAATAAAAAACACACAGTTTGTTTCCAGTAATAGTGCGTGCGCATTTCTCTGAGACGCTTGATTCTTGCACATTTAACATTTTTTATAGACAAACGGGGAAAATATTGTTAAGGCGCCATCTTTTGTCGAAACTGTGTCCAACATGTTTCAAGATGGCGATTGGCCACATACGGCAAACGCGAAAATGAAAATCTGTGGCGAATATTACATTTTAGCGGGCATATTTGAGTAACACAAAAGCACAGATTTTACTAAATATAACCATTTCAAGTGGATCTCCATTGTGAGTATGAATTCAAGTAAAACAAATTTTAAAATGCATTTCGCATTTGACTTTTCAGGCTTGCTACTGGAAACCAACTTCTTCTTATTTTTGGGCCTAATGCTTTAGACAATATTCAAAACAGGCAAGCGTATGCTGCGTAGAAACCTGAAAGTGGTTTCCCATGCGTAACAACTATTCATTCTTAGCGCACGCTGAAATTAGGTAACGGGAGCGTGTGCGAGATTGGAGGAATTTGGTCCAACGTATTGTGACGGCGACTATAATCAACATAACTAGCGGATCATAGTGGCCACCAGAGGTCATATGTAAAAATAGAAATTCCTTGAATTAAGCCATTTCAAAATAGGTCAATAATTTCATGTCCCTATACATAGTATTTTATATGGGATATATAACACAAAATAGTTATCGATACAATGGTCAATTTTGTTTAATTAAAATTGAAAATATCACATAAAACGGGGTACCATACTTTACCAGAATTGTCCATGGACCAAAATCCCAGTTATATCGAAGAATTATTCTTGTTATAAAGGGGGATTTATTTATGCAATGTCTACACTTCTCAATTTTTGCTGTGTTCTGGAGGAGGGAATTATCCTAAAATGGCCAAGTGTTACTCTTCTGAGCATGAAACTGACAGGATTTCTTCTTCTGACACTTGCTAGTTATGCAATACATTTAGCAAATAAAAGACAATTTTAAAAAGCCTAGCCTTTACAGAATTTGGCGGGAAACCTTTCATTTTTTTCTTTTTTGGCCTTGGACAAGGCAAAAAGGTCTTTCACACAACATGTTTGTATAGTAAATGACCTCAAAGAGAGCTAAATAGGGATTCAGGAAAACCTGCCAAATCAGATAGCCAATTATTGTTGACATATACAATGGGAGGGTTAAATTGGCCGATCTAAAAGTGAAAACTGTTAGGAAATCCTGACATCTGTGGATGAAAATGTAAAGATTCCTGTTGCGGACTGTTAATGGAAGTGTCCCTTCCTTTCACATAAAATAAGTCGTTTTAATTTGTTCTTGATATATGTGCAGCAGGCACGTGGACAGAAACTTATCGTGGATGGTGTGACATGTAAATGACCAGCATGAGACTAACCCAGATGGGTGGTGTAGCTTGGTGTGTAGGAATAAAGATAACAGGGGGAACAATGGCCAAATAATGACTGAAAGAATTGATAAAAGATCGCTTGGACCTCAGCGGTGGGTGTGGGTTCAAGCCCTGGGGCGATTGTTTCTCTTCTTTTCGTTCATGATGAGTTGAGTGAAGTTTGCTTTATTCCGTTTAAATATGGAATAAAGCAATTTTTATAAAAACAAATCAACTGATTTCACTTAACTTATGTACGAAAACAAATAATTTCCCCAGGCTTCACCCACACCCACACCAACACCCACACCAACACCCACGACCACTGATGTTGGAGTCCAAGCGATAGTGTATCACCACGCTAATGCGGTCGAGCTCCCAAAAAATAAATCTTTATCAAGTCTATAGCTTTTTGTGATGTCTTCAGTGTTGGATATGGTTAGGGTTAATGATGAATCCAGTTGAAGAGTCTGAGGGTGTTTTAAGACAGACAAATGTTTACAGCAACTTGCAACTCAAACATCCTTTTTAATTTTTTTTCTATGAAACCATTTAGGGTATAATCAAGCATAAGGAGGCAAATGTTCTCCATTTTGTAAATTATAGGCCTTTGATACATTTAATAAATTTCACCAAAATATGACTAAACCTATTTTAATCCCCTTCAATAAAATTTGATCAAGTCTGATAACTCTAAATATATCCTTTTTTTTTATACCTAGTATTTTCTGGGCGACATCCTAAATAGGTCTCCCCACATGGCAGGCAATATTTTGATTTGATTTGAATTAGGAATGATAGATAGCTGCCTTTAAGTTTTTTAAGTTAATATACAGTAAAGCTGCCTTGTACTTCAATTCACATTAGAGACCTATTTAAGGATATTGTCTGTCTCTCTATTTTCCGAAGACCGGGTTTTCAAATTTCAGCAAATTTCAGGTTTGATTTTTAAAAAAACCTCTTGGGAAGTTGGTGACTGTGTAAGCACGTACATGTTCAGTTCATCGCAATGTTTAAAAGCGGATGTACACATACCAGGGTAGGGAAATGGGCATACCTAGGCTGCCCTAGGCTTTATTTCACATTAGAGACCTATTTCAGGATATTGCCCATCTTTCTTTTTGCAGAAGGCAGGGTTTTCCAATTTCAGATTTGATCAAATGAAACTTTTCTGAGGAAGTTGGTGACTGCGTAAGCACGTACTCATCAATGTTCAGTTCATTTCAATGTTAAACAGCTGAAGTACATACAGTCATCAAAAAAGTAACTATGCAGGTAATAAATGGGCTTTTAACTCTTAAAATATATATCCTCCCTAAAAATATTAAATTATAAAGTTGTTGAGAAATTTATCTTCTTTAATATGGGATATTGCACGCTAGGATCGGTTGAATATTATAGAAGTGACAACGACTATCCAAGCTACGCATGCATCCCCAATTGCACTACCAGTAATCGATTGAATGTACCCGTAGCTGGGTCCACGTGTAGAAAAGAAAATTGTGAAATTGAAAATCGGACTTCACCTTACATTTTGGAGTGTCACCTCCTCAATATTCAACCGATCCTTGCGTGCAATATCTCATATTAAGGAAGACAAATTTCTCAACAACTTTATACTTTATAATTTAATATTGTTAGGTAGAATATATATTTTTAGAGTTAAAAGCCCATTTATTACCTGTATAGTTACTTTATTTATGACTGTATACCAGGGCAGGGACTTGGGGGCATACCCAGGCAGGGCAAGGCACAAAGCCATACTACTTGAGTCATGATCAAACCTTTGATATCCCCAATTTAACATGCCCAAAACACACACCTCTTGTAATACATTTGTATGTCTGGGATTCTCCTCCGGAATTTAGTCATAGATTGTTATGTATTTAAAGAATACTGACTTTGGTTGCATTTACACTTGTGGAAAGATATATCATAAGCAAGAATGAAGTCCACAGCACTTTCCTCCTTCTTCCAAATAAGTGTTCACAAGGTAAGTACTGGTTTATTACAATTTTTATATTCGCTCTCTAAAGGTAAGATCTAATTTTGCTTAATTATTACAAAGTACAGTCCAACCTCGGTTATCCCGACATGATGGGACCAAGCAATGGCCGGATAAGTGACAAATCTGGATAAGCGAATTATGTGTAAATCTGCATTAACTGTCCTGAAGTGCTCAATTGGGACAATAGCAGGGTACTGAATGAGGAGTAATTACAGTGTCAATGTATTATTTTTAGCACTAAACAGCACTACCAACATCAAAAGATGGCCTCCAAATGCTTCAAGGTGTGAAAATAAGGTGATTAGGATGTAAAATGTAAAAAACGTATTTTCTTTTTGGATCATTCCGCCAGATAACAGAGTTATCCGGATAAAAGGGGTTCGGATAACCGATGTTGGACTGTATGATGAATAATATTGTCACTTGAGAGCTAGAAGAGAGGACTGAAAAGGAGTTAAAGAACAGATTTGAAGTTATGTCTATTTGAGTTTCAGATACATTGGGGCAAAATGAGCACACTGTAAATGAACTTTAAGAAGTGGCAGAAAACACCCAAAAAGGTTGAAAGGAGAGCACATACTTCCCTAAATGTCAGCATGGCATATACTTACACCAGTTCAATGCTAATTCCTACCTCTATTTCCCCTCCCTAATCCCTTGCGGGAAATCTACAAATATAGTATATTGCCTGGAGTTTCCTTCATCCAGGTATGTTTTCTTACCTGAGAATAATGACAAAATGTCATTTTTGGGAGTCTGACCCTGTGGTGTGATGCTCGATCACCTGGATTCCCACCATAGCATCCCAGGTTCAATCCAGGTGCCAGGTTTAAACCTCCTTGTGAGTGGATTACATTTTTTTTATCAATAACTGTTCATTTTACCCCCTGATAGTTTCATTACCACAAACACCAATGAGGTTAAGTTTATTTCACCACTGATACTCCGAAAAATACATTATCTGCCAACAACAAAGCTGACAATTTTTTGTTGTTTACCTATTAGACAGAGGTGACGTCACAGAGCCTGTTGACTTTTGAACATCTTACGGAGGCAGAATAGAGTTGAATTCAGAGTTGGAGGATGGTTCTTGAAATATTGGAAGTATTTTCGATATCATTTTCTTTTTTCTTTTGAGGTTGCTTGACTAAACAATAAATTTGTTATCCCCTGCATGTTCACACAATACGGGAAAATACTTACGGTTTGGGCCATATCACATTCGGCCATATATGGCATGCCAAACCATAGGTATTTTTCCGTATTGTGTGAACATGCGGGAGATAACTAATATTAGCCCTCCTCGTAGGGCCACTAACCAGCCTATCCAGGGAAATTACTAATATTAAATATAGAAACACTGTTGGCCATCCTAGCCAGGCGGTTCTTCGATTAGGGTGGTTCTCGGGTTGATAGCAGTTCTCGGTTCAGATAGGGTATCGTAGGACTAAGTGACTGAATAGAGAGACTCCGGTATGCCACGTACCAATATAAAAGTGTACTTCCCTAATCCCTTGCAGGAAATCTATAATAATATAGTAATTTGTCTAGAGGTTTTAAATTCCAGCTAGCACGTTTCCTCACCTGAGTATGATAACAAAATGGTTGCCAGACAGTTCACCTAGGTTCAACGCCTTCTTAACATATCTGGAAAAAAGAATGGGATGGATGAAACATATACATATACATTAGTAGGTCCATTGGGTAAAACATGACTTGATATTTTAAAGATTTCTTCATTACACAAAATACACAACCGTTAAACATACAATACATACACAAATTTTGGAAAGGTATCGTTATATCGTCAGGTGTATTACATAGTGAGGGATGCTAACAGATTATGCCAATTTGTAATCAGCAAGATAAGAACAATGGCAAGTTGAATTGTTTTAAGTTGCTGGTGATAAAATGTCTGAAGTATCTTGAAACATCTAGCACAAGCATGTGCAACCTTTTCTACCACCCGGGCCTCATTGTAATTTTGAGATCCATTTACGGGCTGCAGTGAGTGTCAAACATTCCAAAACATGTCCGGAGGAGGGGTAATAGGGGGTAATTTCCTCTTTTTACTAGCTGTTGCTGCTGCAAGCGCCATTTTAACCAGGATTTTTAACACACAATTAGGGGGCACACCACTAAATACCTCCTCCATTGAAATACACGCGTTTCGGCCCTTTTTCAAGACCGTATTTTTACCCCACGTAACAATAATGGAAGTTTTTATTTCGCATTAATGTATTAGATATGTGTTGAATTTTATTTTAAACTTGATTTTTCTTGACCCATCTAGATCAACTTTTTCGCTACGGGCACCTAAACAGCGCCCTCACCATTTTAAACCGGTATTTTCGCTTCCTCACTGATTCTGGCAACGATATCCTTCCGCCGCCTAGGCTCCCGTGCGCATTCGATTCCGACGATTTTTGACCACATTAGCAATGCTGAGGTTCTATTCTATCTTTTTCATAAAAAATAAGCCAGATTTACTTCTATTTGCTTCCCCTGGGACGATGATCAAATTGATATAGGTACTATTTCTCCGAACCCTACACCAAACGCGCAAGGATTTAGTGTAGTGCCCCCTTACGCCTCAAGTTATATTTACTAAATGCAGCGTGTCACCCTACTAATTATAAGGGAGCACACCACTGAATCAATCCGCCATTTGTGTAACCTAAGGAGTTCCGGTTAAAACAGGCCCCATCAATGTGAATTTCGGGATTGCTTCACGGACCGCAGATTAGAAGCCGGCGGGCCGCAGGTTCCACACTTGATCTAGCGTATGAAGAATTATGCACCATTAAAACATCTGGGTCAATTTTCATAAAAATAACCAAACTCAACTTCTGTCAGTATGCAATATACCTAATGAATAATTTGTCCTATTTCTAGCATTTACAATGCCCTTTTTGCAAAGATTTAAATCTCTGTATCGAAATTACACAAATTCATAAAGCCTTGGTTAAATGGGAATGTCAACATGAACATGAAAAACTCAAACAAAATTTGCTTAACACTGCACTTAATTTAACAACATGTTTTAAAATATCAACATTATTGAATGTCATCACCATATCTGAAATCACCATGAGAAATGCATTAAAATAAGTACAAACATGCCAAGTGTTGGTTCAGTAATCATTGAGATAAAGTTAGTTTCAACCTCATTCTGACTGAAATAATGTAAATTAGAATTGGTGTAAAAGCAAGCTTTCACACCAATAAATTAGGGTATAAATAAGGCTGCATATTACACTGAGAAATGTCATTATTTGGTTTAAAAAAATGGAAACGGACTGGGATTAGTTACGTTTTCATCAATTAGAAAACAGCCCCTGTCGCCCATGCAATGTTGAGAAATGCCAATGTTTTCAGCAGTTTGTCAAAGTACCCACAAATGATTGATAGGGGAGTGGCAGGAGGAAGGAAAAATCATAGTTGAGGATGTCCTATCAAGCTCAAACCAAATATTGTTGTGTCAAAATGTTGTATGTTTTCTGGCCCTTTAGCATGTTTAAAGTGAAACTGCCCAACTGTTATGCATAGGAAGTGTAGCTTTATATGAGTTTGGGGAGAAGAGCACTTGCATGGTTTTGATAGATGTGTTTTGGGCCCTTGAACATGTTTAGAGCAGAATGCCCAAAGGTTATACATATGAAGTATTTACGTTATACATGCTGAAGGGCCGGATGGAGATGCAAGGTTTTGACAGAACAGCGACGATACACATCATTCAAACATCATGTGGGAAAAATCACAGCGTTTCCCAAAAGTGAGCTCAGATTTCCCAGGATTTTGTCTGAAATTACAAATGCTCACAAAATGATTGGCATTGTTATCTGCCTTTTATCAATAGATATCTTTCTGGCTTACCGATCTTTGGACTAAAACATTCAACATCTCTGACTCATTTTCCTGTGACATAAGTGATGTCAGTCAGTGTCCTGAATGTTCTATGTTAATGCGTTATTCTGTAACCGGTTAGTTAACAGATTTATACAATGTGCCCCTGTAATAATGTCCCAAATTGGAGAGTTAAATCATAAAAATTGCTTTGTATGGCTATAACCTAAATGTGTCTTTTTGCTGTGTTGATCTACAAATCAAACGTCAACTTTTTGAGATACAGTGTTGAAAAAAGGCATGCCAGAAATCATTTCCCCTGAATTTATGGAAGGAACCACCCATGCATTGAATTAGCCTGATCCAGATTAAAGTACTAGTAATCTGTTTTCGAACTCTGAAATGCTCAAAACTAGTATGACATTAAACCAAATACTGATTTTTGGTAACTGCTTGTTATAATTGTGTAAAGCAATGCATCCAACTTTGAACCTAATGGCCCTGTCACACTGTTACGAATAGAAACCTTTCCCCAACGTTTTTTGAAAATTAGGTGTACGTTCGTGTAAGTTGTCATTCGTTCGTGTTCTACAGCTGTTCAGCCATATACATTAAGCCCATCTGTTTGTTCTGATCACCGGTAAAACAACCTGTTAGCTTAACACCTGTCACATAGTAGCAAATACCGGGTGGTTCAAAAAAAAGTTGACCCAAGTTCAAGTAATTTTTCAACCACATTTATAGTTTCAGAGAACTTGTGTTTACCTGGTCTTGATCAGCAGTAAATTTTGAAATTATCCTGAACAAATGGCGCGTTTAGCTCGTTTAGTTCTTCAGATATGGTTCATTACAGAAAGCATGCACAAAACTGACTTGTCCACGGGAGCTTCATTTAGTTTTTATCTTCAACAAATCAGCATGCTCTAGATTCAGAAGTGAAAAGCCCGCCCTGACAAAGTATCCCAATCTCTGTGCTTATGTGCCATTCAAAAATGGTACGTAGGTAGGTAATGTCATGCACAGGGCAGATGTTTCAGATGTCTCGTTTTTTCTTTTTCTTCTTTTTTCACAATTTGTGACCAATCGTTTGTAAGTCCACTTTGTACATTCTATCTCTACTAAAGGACGCTCCCGTGGACAAGGCAGTTTTGTGCATGCTCTCTGTAATGAACCATATCTGAAGAACCAACCAAGCTAAATTTACCATTTGTTCAGGATAATTTCAAAACTTACTGCTGATCAAGACTAAGTAAACACAAATTCTCTGAAACTATAAAATGTAGTTGAAAAGTTACCTAGAACCTGGGTCAACTTTTTTTTGAACCACCCGGTAGAGCTAACTTATGCCTAGCGTACTGAATTTTATCAAAACGAACCGATGGATTGGACGTACATGGACGAACAGCTGACGAAGAAGCAACCTACACAACGTGTGAAACGTTCACACAATGAATGCTCAACGTATACATAACATATTGAATATTGATCACTACGTTGTCACCCGCTCAAAATTTTGAACATGTTAAAAAAATCCTAAACCACAGCGCACTTCTGCAAAACCCTACGAAACCGCTAACGAATACAACTGATGCCAAACGTGTCATAAACAAATTACAACTTACACAAACGTACACCCAAATTTCCAAAACGTTGGGCACATGTTAGCTTTATTCGCAACAGTGTGACAGGGCCATTAGATCTTCAGTATGAGGACATTTGTTGGCTAGCTTCTGCTTAAGTTCAAGTATACCTTCATGCAATTGATAAATGATTTTCAGTCAAATTTGGTATCATATTTTACTTTGTACACATTATCCTGTATATCTGAAAAATTGGTGTATCTAAAAATGTTACAACTAGTGGTCGGGTCCCGGGGGGGTTAACTTTCGCCAAAATCGTACGTGGATGTGCCTACCGGACTTCGAAAATGTGACTTTCCTATACCTATTTTTTGGCTAATTTCCCACCCATCAATATACCAATTTTGTAAGAAAAGCACCCAATTGTGCACAAATTGGGCGCTTTTTCCAAAAATGCTTCAAAATACACCCAATTTATGCCAATTGGGCGCTTTGGTCTGTGATGAAAAGCACCCCATCGCTATACCAATTTTTTCGA
This sequence comes from Ophiura sarsii, assembly GCA_035610835.1. Classification (NCBI taxonomy): domain Eukaryota; kingdom Metazoa; phylum Echinodermata; class Ophiuroidea; order Amphilepidida; family Ophiuridae; genus Ophiura; species Ophiura sarsii. The sequence goes on along the minus strand of CM069445.1, from coordinate 30,234,003 downwards.
AAAGGCACCCCAAAAGGTAGGCACATATACGTATACCATATCAATGTGAGAACCCCCCCCCCCCTTATACATTGCATGTGATACATGAGATATTAATAAATCTTGAACCATTGCTTCATCAAAGTACACAAGTGTCCGTATAGTGTCAAGTTCATGAAATGGTACTGTTGATGTGTCTTCACCGTTTACCGTTAACAGGATATACATACTTCTGGATTGCCTACATATTTCTTAAAATATCCAGAGTTAATGAAAGGACTTTCTTGTACTTTGATGAGTCTTAACCATGATAACTATAAATGTGCAACTTGGATATGGTACATTTTCTACCCATCTTGTGGTGGGTAGGCCTATATGGTTCATTCATGCCCGTAACTAGGGGGGGGGGGGGACGTGGACGCCAAATCTGAAAAAGTCCTTTTTTTGTGTGTTATTACAATTTTATTACCAAGTTAATTGAAGGACTTGGTTGTATCGTGATCATATGTTTTATCCATGTTAGGCGGGCGGCGCCAGGGTATTTTGATAGGGGATGGGCACATTTTTGCCCGTCCCAAAATAATAAAATATTGTAAATGCATTTTTGTCAGCGATGTGCTTTTTCGAACCCATTTGGTGCGATTTGGTGTGTACTTTTGTGTGCATATATACTGATGATCTTTTCTTGATTTAAGTAAGTATATATCAGTGGTTTTTGCCCCACGACCCCATCAGACATTGTTCGGGTCAGAACCGTGACCCAAAAAAGAATTACGAACAAATCCGCCTGATATAATAAAACTGTAAGAACGTTTTTGGGGGTTTTTCTAAGCTTTTTAGACACAATTTTAAAATGGTTCCCCAAAAAGCTATATTTATGACCCATTCATGATCCCCTGGAAAACCCCAAACGACCCCCAGGTTAAGAACCGCTGGTACTATAGATGGTTTACAATGTTATGTTGCTAAACTTTTTCACGAGGTAACAGGGAATGGAAGCATTTTATAAAAAAAGATTCTTATCAAGAATAGCAAAATGAAGCAGCATTTTTACCCTTTAGGTTCGCTCGTTATTTATTTATTTTCCGACCATGATTTTTCATACTATTAATTTTAGACGAATAAGGTTTTGATTCCCCCGATTGATGTGTTGAAATTTGAAAGAATAATTTATATAAAAACCTCTTAATACCCCGAATGAATTTAGTTCTGGGGTACCTGTTTCCCAAAAAACATGCGTGCGTAGCGCACAAAAAAAATTCTATATATACTCAGTTCTGGCTATAATTATGTATATTTTGGTTTGAAATGGGCTCTTAGAATGATATTTCTGGACATATGCGCACGTAGCACACTTTCCCTTTTTTCTTTCTTTCTCCCTTTCTTTTTTCTTTTTTTCCCATTTCTTTAGGGGGGCTTTCCCCCCCCCCCCCCCCGCCCCCCTGTGGCGCCGCCGCTGACTGTGGATACAGTTCAATTATGGGTGACCAGATCAAATTCCTCATATCCCATCAAAATTGATATTTCCAATGTAGAGGAAAGTCCATGTTCTTCCCCCTCGACACTTTCCACAGGCGTCTGCAGATGACGTTCCAGAATTTCACAAAATGTTTCAAAAATGTCGAAATTGTTAAATTTCATAACCATATTTGTAATCACCATGTGAATTGCATTGAAATAAGTACAAACATGCCAAATACTGATTCAGTAACCATTTGGATAGACCCTTGAAAGTTGGGAAAGGTTTCTTAAACATCTGTTTTGTAATGGTTAAACCAATAGCCCTGTGGAAAGTGTTAACCCTTCCGAATTTTAGGTCTGGGAGACATTTCCTTCAATAGCTGTAAGTGAAAAAGTAGTGAATTACCTCTGAAAGTGGTACACAACCCCAGAAGTGTTTTCACTTTTCCATTGAAATATGACTGTATTTATGATGTGCTTTCATGTAGGCCCAAGTAGTAAACACCATCAAAGACATTTTTAGACAGACATTGACTTGCCTAGAAAGTAAAGACCGTTTATATAAAGCCCTGAGGTGAAATTGTTGATACAAAATGTCAGGGGAATATAATAAGAGCCAGTTCCTTCCCCCTCCACCCCTCCACCACACCCCTCCTCCTCATTTGGCCAATTTGTTAACCCCGATAGATTTATTCCCCAAACCACCACTAAGCTAAAGGCATGATACAATATTTAACATCACACACACTACTATTATTGATACCTTGTAGTAATGCAGTTATGTAATTTAAACCAGAGAACCAAATATAGATAAATGTATGATATAGATTTCATATCATGAGCTATTTTAAAATATTGTGGTAGGGATATTTGAAGGATAGACGCACCACATCAAGGTTGTAATAGATAGTGACTCTCAAAATGTGTATTCTGTTTTTTGTCAACGTCCTGGGACGTTGACATTTGAATTCAGATTCAGGCCTTGTGGTAGAGTCTATGAATTGCTTTCATGTATCTTGAATCAGTATTTGTACCCAGATGTCTTTAAAATGTATATTAGATCTGGATATGAAAATATGAACACATAAGTTGTTACAATTGTGGAGAAATGGTTTAAATAATATAAAACAAATGATAGAGTTTTGCAAAATCTGCGACATTCGTCGTGTTTACTATATTCTGTTTGGTATATAAATAATTTTCTACTCTCCATTTCTGTATGTAGTGGTGGCCGAGTGGTTTAAGATGCTGGACTCACGTTCTTTTTGGAAACATTTACGGGAGTTCGAGCCCGGTCTGGAGCATGTACTTTTCTTGTTTTTCTATAAAATTTGTCATCTATTATATTATTCATTTAGTTTCACATTAATGGCGGTTAAAAGTGTACAATTTTTTTTCTTCTTTCTGCGAATTAATGAAATGATAATTAAAATAAAACCCTGGACTTCTCAATTAATCAACATCAAAACATGTTATAACGTGGTGGAAAGTCGCGATTACTATGTGATGGTTGGATATTTCTTGGAAGGTGCTATATTTTCTGAAGAGAGAAAAGTGGGCCCAGCATTAAAACAAAGAGTTTTTGTTAAAATACATCATACACTGTCTAAATCTTCTTTTTCATATTTCCTTTGTCGTCTGTTAATTTCATTTTAGGACGTTGACCAGTTTTTTGTAAATACCTTGTTTCCGATCTGATTTAAATGACTGTAGAAATTTGTCCCGTTTATTGGACCACCCTGCCGCCATGATCTTTTTTAAAAGATCTCTACGATAACTAGTAGATCCACTCATTCGAGCATCATACATAAACCATTCAAAAGAACTACAGTCCAATAAAATTTATCTCTAGAAACACTAGAATAGGATTTTGGTGTGGGTGATATTCAATAATCACAGGCTTCTTGTAGTCCTCGTAAAGTAATCCCCCCCACCACCACCACCACCACCACCACCACTAGCGATCCAGATGTAACACTGACTAATTTAACTTCAGAACTCACTGTGAACTTTGATGACACAGTTTGAAACCTCTTGAAAACTTCACACTCAATGTCCACCAACCATTCCCTTACAACTCGCAACCACACTCTTATCACTAACCTCCCTGAGTGCTAAAAAGTCCATCTCCAAGCGCCTGTGCCGGCGGTTTTCAATGACGTTATCAACCGAGCCTATATCAGTATAGTGAGCGTGGTATACTGCACGAACGAGTAGCTGAGGGCCGTGGCTAAGTGGGTGGAATATAGGGCCGGGGGCCTGAGGGTCCCTGGATCGAATTCCGGCAATTTAGTTGGTGTTTTTTCTTCGAATATGTTATCCTGATTAAGAACCATAAACTGGGGTTACGGTTATGGTACTTAAAAAAAAAATGTTTGAGTTTTATTAACCCTAACCCAGATCAAATCCCAGCAGGTTCCCAGCGATTAAGTTGGCGTTTTTTTCTTCTAAAATTGTGATCCTGGTTTAGGTTAAAATAAACTCATCTAAATTGAATATATTCACTGTCATAATACTATGGGCAAAATTCAAGCTATTCTATGTGAGTGTGATTTGTTGTTCCCATTGCTGCATCCAAATGAATGATATGCCCAAACAACGCATGCACATGGTGATTTCACGTTTGATCAATCAGGACGCCAAGTCATTTTGAAGCTCCAGCACACACTTCCGGGTATACGCACATTATGCACGCATTAGTGGAATTTTGTCCATAGCATTAGGCCAACATAAAAATTGTTTGTTTGTCCACGTTCGACCGACCGTGTACTATAGCCCCGACCGTACAAAGTTGCATACATGACCTTAATTGACCCCCATGTGACTTATCATGTGACCCTATACCATATTTAGTACTATGTAAGTTATTTTGGGTCAAGTATGGGTCATCCAAAAGATCTGGCACGGTTCAGAAATCAGCGTACTTGCTAGGATTGGGCCAGAACAACCATTAGCAACAAAAAAAGAAATCCGACCTACCTTTTGAGGACCCTCTATGGACAAACAAACAACTTCTTTTTTTCCCTTATGATGCCGACTATTAGAAACTTTTCAAATTTAGAATGTGCCTGTTCCCTGACAGTGATGTGACACTGACTAATTTCATTTCGGAACTCACTGTGAAAGTGACCTAAATCGGGGCTGATGACTTCAGAGAGAATTCCCGAGGAAAGCTACTAAAAAGTCAGCTTTGAATCTCAAGTGGTGAGAAAGCAGAAATGTTAAGTGTGACCTACATGCAGTTTCAAAATATCTTGAAAAAACTTCACATTCAAGGTACACTAACAATACCCTTCACGGCTGTTTGACTGTCCGCTTTATAATTAAAATTATGGAATAAAAACAGATTACACAGTGGCCCCGTTATGGTTTGATTTAGGTAGCGCTAATGAATACGAGTATACGGTGAAAATGTCAAGAAAATTGTTCGAGCCTTTTTTAAATTATCAGCATTTTCTACTTTACACACATTTTACATGTAACTCTATGGGAAATGTGGCCGATGAGGGCGCAATTATAGTAAATAATAATATTCAAAGTTCTATTTCTCAGAAATGGCACCAACAAATGTTCTGAAATTTCTACAAAAGATGGCCAGTATATTCAGGTACTTGAATCAGTTAAAACCAGAACCGGGCCAGCAAGTAACGGTGTTCTCAGAATAAAACGGACAAATTATGTGGGATCAAACAGCCGTGCCTTACAACTGTGTGCAGCTGTCGCTCTTCTTACTCTAAATATCTGTTCTATATTTACTTTCAACTAATTATAACATGCTTTAGATTCAGGACATAAATAGTATGGGCGTTGATTGCTATACTTTAATGTTGGTTTCTAGGTCAAAGTTGCTTTCATTAGGAACAAGCGATTACCATAACACTACTTATTTTGGTTGCAGCGAATTTAAGCTGACAGAGTGTGGACAAAAAGTTCATACAAAAAAAATTAGTTCGAGACCAAAATGTCTAAAACTCAATAGTTTACATACCGTAATTGGAAAAAGTGCATTTTAGGTCCCAGATACTGGTATACCAGTATCGTTCAATACTGAGCATAAAAATTGCTAGTATCGGTCGATACTGGAACACCAAATTGTGTTCCAGTATCGACCGATACTGGAACTCTTTATGTTCCAGTATCGATCCTGCTACCAATAGTAATTTGTTCGAGTATTGAATGATAGTGGTACATTATTGTGTTCCAGTATCGCCTGACTGGAACATTTTATATGTGCCAGTATCTTCTAATACTGGAACACTGACTTTGTACCTGTATAGAGCGATACTGGGTGTTCCAGTATCGGACGATACTAGTACAGTCCAGAATCTGGGACCTAAAGTACACTTTTCCCCGTAATTGTCATATTATTGCTCCCATCAGATTCATATTTTGGCTATGTATTTATTTTGGCTACATTCTAAATACTAAATTTTGCCCATAAAATGGTATCTGGGACCTAAAGTACACTTTTCCCCGTAATTGTCATATTGTTGCTCCCATCAGATTCATATTTTGGCTATATATTTATTTTGGCTACATTCTAAATACTAAATTTTGCCCACAAAATGGTACTTATGACAAATCCATAGGAGAAGGGGGGGGGGCACTTAACCTTTTGTGGTATTGTTGTTCCATCTTGGTTCTCAAAAGAAGTGATGGCACAACTGCATAAGGCCAACAAACAAAAAATTGTGTTGCCCTCACAAGCCTAAAATCGGGAGGGACGGCCGGCCGTTTTTTTTTAAAAATTTTTTTTAATTTTAAATTTTACCAAATCAACGATTTTATACCTATTATTTCAGTCAACATGTGTGAAGATACTAAGGAAAACGCTTACTGGATGTATTTTCAACCCAATGGTGAATATTTTGGTTTCTTGCCCATCTCTTTTCACAGATTGGAAGATTTTGAGAGAAAAAAATCTTGAAAAAAATTCTTGAAAAAAAAAATCTTGAAAAAAAATCTTGAAAAAAAGAAAAAAAGAAAAAAAAAATCTTAAAAAAAAGGGATAAAAAAAAAAAAAATCTTGAAAAAAAAAAAATAAATAAAAAAATACCCGGCCCACATTCTCAGAATTTTGACCCGGCCGTATGAGGGCAACACAACTATTTTTTTTTTTTGGCCTAATGCAATATACATCCTAGACTCAGAACAACTCTTGCTTAAATAGTGTTGTTAGGCTTTATTGTGTCGTGGACTTGATTAAAATCTAGCATCATTTCCATGAATGCATTCACCACGAAGTGAGATCTTTTTTGATGAAAAAAACCGGTTACAAAATCTCCACTTTTTGCACTGTCTGTAAGATCAACAGGTGTAAGATCAGTGGGTCTATGACGAACTCTTCCAGTGGGCGGCTTCTCTTAACACTTTCCACGCGGCTATTGGTTTAACCATACAAAACAGAGTTTTCAGAAACCTTTCCCAACTTTTAAGGTCTATCTCAAGGATTATTGAACCAATACTAGGCATGTTTGTACTCATTTCAATGCATTTCTCATGGTGATTCCAAATATGGTAATGAAATTCAATAATTGTGACATTTTTGAAACATTTTTGAAACTTTTGCAATGTCGTCTGCAGACGCCTGTCGCGTGGAAAGTATTAAGGGTCTGTGAAATAGCTCTGGTCCACTGACACACACAGCATGAGAAATTTTATTTAAAAGGGTGTCCACCAAGCACACCATTGTGCATTATATGTTGGGGGAATGTTATCTAGCACTTTACCTTTTGGTAAATTAAACGCTAAAATGTTTACGAACAAAATTAAAAAATGCTCCTAGAAGTGTCTTTAGATGATTTTGGTGCAATTTCTGTATTTTTTTACCAACAACTAATTTTGTTAGGTTGTCCAAGAAAATGTGAGCCAAAAAAAGTATCACCATTTTTTAAAAATCAGCATTTCTAAGGTTAACACAGGAAGGCACTACGAAAAGCACAAAACTCCAGTTTTTGCGAAAAATGAGGGCGCCTCTCTGTGCCAAATGACTGAGTGTGCCTCAAAAAAACTGGTTTCACTCAAAATATTTTGATTCATTTACGCAGAAAGAGAGCCATGATCAGACGAATCCCCTGTTCACCCTACACATAATAACTATGCAGTGTTGCCATCCACTTCAGTCACTCATACTATTAAGGCTAACAAAACAAAAATAAATTGTGTGGCCCTCAGCGACTGACCCTAAAATTTCAAAGATCATAATCACAATTGTTTTTAAATAAAAAAAATTAAACTTAAATGTTACCCAATTTGTCAAAATATTACTATTTTCTGCTTGAAATGAATAAGTTTGCTTGAATAGATTGCTTTTAATCACACTAGAAACATTAGTCAATTGACATTAACCAACTTTGTCTTGTCTTGAACCACAGTCTGTCAGTAGTATTTGTCAGCAAAAAAAGGGGGAAAAGGCAACACCACAAATATTTTGTTGGCTAACTTAGCTTTCTCCTTAATTGAGCTCTAAAAGGTTTCAACCATCGTTTAACTTTATTCAAAATGACATAACTCGCGCGGCTACGTCAGTCATCAATTACACAGTCATTACTCATTCTATTTACAATGAAACTTTCCATTACTGATATGACCATTAATTTTGAGCCTAATCCACACTCAAGTCATGAAGTCTTATCACATACTAGTTAATGCGATTCCGTCTCTATACAACCATTAGCTATAATGCTTTTAACCAATAAACGGTTAATTTAGATGTAATCGGGAGGTTCGTTTTACTTCTGAATCAAACCCTATTTTCACGCCTTGGAAAGTGCCCGCCTCCCCAGCCAGATCAGTGCATACATGCATAGAGAACAATTCAACAGAATCGTGTGTGCAACAATTTGAAACAGAGCAGAAACAATGCAGAGCAGAGACGTTACGAATCGGATAATGTTGCCAACTGTGCCAAAATCAAAATCATAATTATAACACATGAATATATTTCTTTTGCATTTACAGGGTGTCCCCCAAAAATCTGTGCACGTGTTTACCCAACTTATTGACCGTGAAGTTCTAAAGGTTGGTGTAACATTTTTATACATATTGAAAGAGTAAGCGCTTAGCTTTCAGATGCCGTATATTTCATCTGATTTGGTTTTGTCAATCCTGAGATATGATCAATTAACTAAAGCTACCTAAAATGCTGATGCTGTGCCAATTTTACTGAAAAAATGCTTATAATATAAGCGTCAAACCGATACTAACTTGTTCTTCCAATGGGCATCAATCCATCTTGAAACATTGGGGGAGGGTGGAGGCATTCGGTCTGAATTTTTAAAATATTTAGATCTGTTTTGCTACACAGACACTCATTCTATTATTTAAACATATTCAATCGCAATACATATGATTGCATAACATTTGCAAAGACAACTATCTGCGGAATAATTCCGAATAAACCTTTCTATTCATTGCTAACTGTAAAGTGGCACAACATCAATTTTAAGTAGCTTTAGTTAATTGGTCATATCTCAGGATTGACAAAACCAAATCAGATGAAATAAACGGCATCTGAAAGCCAAGCGTTTAGTCTCTCATAATGTGTAAAGAAAAGATGTTACACCAAATCTTAGAACTTAATGGTCATCAAGTTGGGTAAACACATGCACATTTTATTTTGGGACACCCTGTAGGTCTATGTGATGAGGCTACAAATTGCAAATTGAAAAACAGGCAGTACAGTTACAAATCGGCAATGCGCGAACAATTAATCACACTAAAATACCCACACAGTTCCCAAGTCAGATGCCAAGGCTCCTATCTGCCCACTGTCTTGGCATTAGTTAAACCAAAGTACACAGCTTTCATTTAATTGCCAAGGGATCTTTACACCCACTTGATTGGCTGGCTACTCATTTGATGTTATCATAATTATAATCAACCATTCCAAAGTGCTTTTAAAAGATTTTTAGAGTGCTGAAAGGGTTAAAGGCTGAATTCAACCACTAAACCAGTCACGGATCTATAAATACTTTCATTTTACTGGCAAATTTTCAAATCTGCATTTGTTAACAAGTCTCAATTTAGCTGCATGTCGATATCACATTACGCCTTATTAAGTAATGTGGCAACTTCCCTGGCAAACCTTCAAAATGATATAATATACTTTATTTAGTTTCATGAAGCTTTTTCCAGCCTTAGGTTACACATATTTTAAGTTGGATATTCTCTCAATCTGTAAACCGGTTAAAAACAAACACCCCAACAATTTACACACACTCCAACCAATAAATTAACAAACAAAAACAAAAAAACATCTAAAGCCCCAGCAATATATCAAACAGCGAGTTAAAGGGGCATTGAAAGATTGCCGAGAAAAATGAAATTTGAAAAAAGGGAATTGTTTCAATAGATAGGGTACGTAGGAACCCTGAAGTGTAATTATTTATGGGAAAACGGTTGACTATATGGCGCTAGATTAAAATTTATTTGAAGCAAGTTATGTGGTGAGTGATGCTGATAATTTTGATCTACATCGAAATTACCAAATCGTCAAATTTTACATGATAGACGGTGAATTAAGGTAAACAGTTTCAGATGATAGTTAGTTATACAGGGCTCGAATTAACTAAAGGCCACCAAGGCTATGGCCTCTGGTGCCCTTAGACTTGGCCTTGATGCCCCAGAACTGCTTCAAGATTTGAAGTATTCTTGAGCACTGAATGCCCCTGCAAAGGATTGCTTGTTGGGTCTTGAAATGGGTGCCCCTCAAAATTCCTAATTCGAGTCCTGAGTAAGTATATGGCCAAGTATTACGTAGGTGCAAAAAACCTGATTACAAGGAAAATTGAGGACACTCTCCTCTACATATCTCTCAGTGCCCCTTTAAACACTGGGGTTAATGTACTTTTCAAGTCGACTAACAGTGAATATGTGTTCTATCTAAATCAAAGCATTGTGGTACAATGTCATTTCTAATTAAAGCCTACTACCCAATCCCTTGAACGCAGATTCTGAAACCTTGCATCACAGAGCCAAACGCTGGTACATCCAAAAGACAGACCAGCTCGATTGACATAAACAAAGCCATGTTATTTATACTATACACAGACTTGCACCGTAATAAAGTGAATACCAAGCATCCCATAGACAAGCAGATATACGAACAGATAAGTCAGATTCATCTAAATGGCAATGATGCTTCTGTACATACCGCTCTCAAGTTTACCAACCACACATTAACCCCTAACCTGCCTACACACTACAAATCCCTTTGGTGCTTCAATCTTGTACTGCGCGATCGGCCGATCTATCTCATGCAAACATAGTTCGTAGCTGGCAGGGGTGATGACCTTGCAAAAACTTTTACTAAATTTTATTTTTATAATCTTATTTCAAAGATAATTAAATAATAAGGACATTTAGATAGCCACTTGCCAGATTGCCAAATAAGTACGCTTCGCTCAGCTTCTCCAAGGATAGACATCATTACTATCGTGCAGATGTGCAGGGTGCAAAAAAACAAAGATGTGCGAGTAAAAAGTAGCAAGACCGGCTACAGGTGTTAATGGGTCGCAGTGGGCTGTAAGAGCTGCAGTCTGGAAAATTGGCAAATGATGGTGCTGTTACGGCTTAGACTAGCGGAAGGTACCAACAATCAAGGAAAAAAAGGTTGGCACACTTTGTCTTAATTACGGGAAAAAACCTGCCCCTCTCCCCGGAGGCAATGTTGATCCGAGTCATATTATCAGAAGCCATGGTAGGCCCGCCAACATTGATTGATGGGGGATGGGGAAGGATATAAGAAAGGGGGAGACTTTTGCTTTCTATTAAACAGTGCTATGTCCCAAGTCTGATCTCAATTGCGAGCACAGGGATATTGGTAATAAGTTGCGTCAAGTGTGCCAACTATTATTTTCCTTGATTGAAGGTACCAGATTGTGACGGTGTTATGCTTGGGTGTTTTCCATATTCTGCACAGATGAATCTCAACAGCTTGGCGCTGGATGGCCTCAAGGGACTTGATGTTGCTTTTGTGTGTGCAGATTCCATGCTGCTGCTGCATATTCCATTTGTGGGCATACTAATGCTTGGTAGGCTTTTAATTTAACTCCTTTGGCACATGGACCCAAGTTCATCCTGATAATACCCAGAGTGCTGTAAGCTTTTGCTCTTATTTTGGAGATGTGATCAGTCCACTTACGGTTGTGAGATATGGTGACACCTAAGTATTTATAGTATAGTAGACAGTCATGAGCGAACAGTTTTATGGTTGAATCTATGTTGTCCCCGATGTCATTGATATATAGGAGGAACATTAATGGCCCAAGTACTGAGTATTATTAGTTATCCCCTGCATGTTCACACAATACAGACAAATACCTATGGTTTGGCAGGTGATATGGCACAAATTGTAGGTATTTTTCCGTATTGTGTGAACATGCAGGGGATAACAAATTTATTGTTTAGTCCAAAGGCCACAATAAAAAATGGTATTTAAGCACTCACTGAAAATGTAACTCACTTCAAACAAGGTGCTGAATTCTCTTCCCTTCCTACCTCCGTAAAATCCCCCGAAGTTAACAACCCTTCGCCTTCGCCGTCACCTCTGTCCATAAAATCATCGCGAAAAACATGTCTTGTTATGTTATATGCAGATCATTTATTTTTCGGTGTGGATTAGACCTTTTTGCGGTCTATTCGGCCTCAGAATGTAACAGAAATCGACTCACTTGCGTTTAAATCATCCGCCATTTTAATTGTTTATTATTTACGTGTCATATTTTAACCACTTGGCCGCGACTCGCGTAAATATACGTTACAGACCCTGCACACGAGTGTGCGGTGGCCGTATATATACGTTGACGAGTCGGCAAATTACTTGATTTGTTCAAACTCGCCCACACAGCTCTTCACAGTATCGCTATAGGACAATCGCATATCGGTATTTTCCTTAGAAAATTTGCCAAAAGATGGCGCTATTTTGTAAAGGCTGGCGAGAATATTAACCTCGTTATAAGCAATCAAAGTTCAGCTAAATATTGAAAAAGAACAGTGCAACGACAGCACGAGCCCCGGGCACGAGCGGTCCCCTTTGCTTCGGGTTCTTACGCTTCACTGAAAGTGTAATAAAAATAAACGGAAACCAGCGACACGCGTAGAACTGAATAAAACCCGGAAGCGAAGAACATACGATATTTTGGTTACATCTGGAGCTATTTCTTCAAGATATATGCGGTCATATAATGCTCAGACTACAGTTCTAGTTTGAAATATAAACTTGTATGTTAGTTCAAATCGTACAAGAGTATATTTCACAAGAATAAGTTGCCTGAAATCAACACGAATTGTGAAGAATGACGTAGTGGTTTTGCGTGAGATATACAGCCGCCTGTACCATGTGAATAAATCTACAGCAAACTCCGGTGAACGAGTGAGACTGATAGCGTGTTGAATTTGGCATGAAATAGTAAAATTAGTAAGGACAAATAATATATATCGTAGTTACTATGATTCTCATGATATTTACATATAAATAAAATCAGTGCTTTGTTTATTTATTGGGAATTGGGATGTGTGTGAATCAGTGAATATGTACTATGTATGCATGTACTCGTCGTATGCATGCTGCTGTTGTTACACGTAGCCTACTGTACCTGCATGGTGCGTGGTTGTATGCAGGTATACGGAGTAGTGCTGTGTGTGAGTGAGAAAAGTTACCTCCATTTATATCGTAGCACAGGGGTGCACAGACTAATATTTAATAATAGCAGCGAACTGGTTAAGCAACTCGTCCACAGACGCAAAGCAATCGCTTTATAAGTAACATCTTACCGATCATACCGCGTTAATCGGCGATATAGAATATATCGTGAGGTTTGACTTTCTTGTTTAATAAAAGATATGGATCAGATTTCATGCGTGTTAACCAATGAAATTGCAGTATTTACACCTACTAAATGATAAATGTATGGGTTCTAGATTTTGTTTACAAGTGATGGTCAGGAGCTGGCTTTTGAGAGTGTATATTTCAAATGGAGTCCTGTGCAGGTATCCCTATTTAAAATTCACACTCCCATAGAGAGGATGTATGGATTTTAAATGGAATAGCCCAAGCTTTGTCAGTCTTCTGGATGTTGTGTCATCCTACCCATCCATCACGGTAGAGGTCTTATCACCATAAAGTCAGGAAACGGCTAACATTTCCCCCATCACAAATCACAACACAACATTCATTATACAGGGTGTTTCAGAAGTTAATGTTTTAAAACGTCAAAGAAAAGCTTTGTCAGTCTTCTGGATGTTGTGTCATCCTACCTATCCATCACCATAGAGGTCTTATCACCATAAAGTCAGGAAACGGCTAACATTTCCCCCATCACAAATCACAACACAACATTCATTATACAGGGTGTTTCAGAAGTTAATGTTTTAAAACGTCAAAGAAAAGCTTTGTCAGTCTTCTGGATGTTGTGTCATCCTACCCATCCATCAACGTAGAGGTCTTATCGCCATATAGTCAGGAAACGGCTAACATTTCCCCCATCACAAATCACAACACAACATTCATTATACAGGGTGTTTCAGAAGTTAATGTTTTAAAACGTCAAAGAAAAGCTTTGTCAGTCTTCTGGATGTTGTGTCATCCTACCCATCCATCAACGTAGAGGTCTTATCGCCATATAGTCAGGAAACGGCTAACATTTCCCCCATCACAAATCACAACACAACATTCATTATACAGGGTGTTTCAGAAGTTAATGTTTTAAAACGTCAAAGAAAAGCTTTGTCAGTCTTCTGGATGTTGTGTCATCCTACCCATCCATCAACGTAGAGGTCTTATCGCCATATAGTCAGGAAACGGCTAACATTTCCCCCATCACAAATCACAACACAACATTCATAATACAGGGTGTCTCAAAAGTAAATGCTTTAAAATGTCATCAAAGAAAAGCTTTGTCAGTCTTCTGGATGTCGTGTCATCCTACCCATCCATCAACGTGGAGGTCTTATCAACATAAAGTCAGGAAACGGCTAACATTTCCCCCATCACAAATCACAAACACAACATTCATTATACAGGGTGTTTCAGAAGTTAATGTTTTAAAACGTCAAAGAAAAGCTTTGTCAGTCTTCTGGATGTTGTGTCATCCTACCCATCCATCATCATCAATTTGACGCTACTCATGTCTTTTTTAGAGACACAAGGCGTTGTGTCCATTGTTAATTCAATGCCTTTACACGTCCATCAACGTGGAGGTCTTATCACCATTAAGTCAGGAAACGGCTAACATTTCCCCCCATCACAAATCACAACACACCATTCATTTTACAGGGTGTCCCAAAAAGTTTATATGATAAAACATAACATCTTTTGTACAAAAATGGCATTGTAAAATAATTTAAGATATTTGGATAGAAAACACCTGTCGAAGTTGTTGGATACCAAACTTTAAACCATTTTAACACTTTCCACGCTGCTATTATTTCTACCATACACAAAAGTCTATATCAATGATTACTGGCCCAATACTAGGCATGTTTATACTTATCTCAATGCATTTCTCATGGTAATTCCAAATATGGTAATGAAATTCAATAATTTTGACATTTTTGAAACATTTTGTGAAATCTTGGAGTGTTGTCCGCAGCTGCCTGCAGCGTGGAAAGTGTTACGACACTAAGAGCTAAAACATTTGTCAGCATCATATAAAACACATGTCATGCTGCAGTAGTCCCCAAATGACGATATATACATTGAAGCTTCAACAGTGTTTTGTTACAAATACTTTCTAGTGTATTTTACTACTGCAAAACAACTTAATTTCACAGCAAACTTAATTAAGCGAATTAGCATTTAGTCGACTATTTGCGGCAATTTAATTTCACTTATTTGTATCATCTTCCTATATATAACCATTATATATAATGTAATTGGCAGCAATTTCATATGGCGAATTGGATCTCCTAGCGAAATTAGCTAAATTAAATTGCTACAAAATTAGGTTGTTTTACAGTATATGCTATGAAAGTGCAATTACAAAGTTGGTGACAGTGTTCATTTTATACTTCCGCAACAAAGATATCTGTAATTGTAAGTTAAAACATAATTTTACCTGTGCCTTCTTCACATTGCCACTTTTGTATCAGACATATGCCTATGTGAGGATGTTTTAAAGAACAAAATACAGTAGCTTTTGGGACACCCTGTATATTACATATAATAACATTCATCCTTGCATCTATACTGACAGGCAGTGTTTCCTGCTAATGTTACCATCACATAAACCATGGTAATATCAATACACAATTGAGCCCTTCCATGCATAATCCAATTTGCGTCCCAACGCCTAAAATTGACAGTTGCTGCACATAAGACACAAGAAATGTTTGTGCTTATTATAATTACATAACATAGATCATGGTAATATCAATAGACAATATAAATTAACCTCTTCCACACACTAAGACGCAAAAAATGCAGTCTTAACCAAAATGACTATTTAGATTTCCAGATAAGATTTCCTCAATAGTCCAAGGTAACAACAAACAGATATGATAATGTTATGATTGCGTAAAAAATAGTCATCAACCTTACAAATCTTTTTGACAAAAGAAACAAATTGGCATGCCATCTTATAGCAGCAAATTACTACAGAAGAGCACAAGCACACATGAGACCTCGCAACAGGATGCAGTGTGCGTCATATTCTGTGATGTGTGCATACGCCAACATTGAGCGCATGCGCATGGAATATGTTTGTGCACAGAGAGATGTAAACTGTATATTTCTCATCAAATTGGAACCAACAAAACTACAGACAATTCTATGACGAGAGGATTTAGCAGAGGTCAAAGGGCAAAGAAATCTTATACCATGAATTGAAGAGTGAACCGGAGTCCAAACTTACCATACTTTTTCATAAGCCTATCTATCCCCAAGCGCATGTGTGGATGGTTTTTGATGACGTAATCAACCGAGCCTATATAGTGTGCACTGCACGAACAAGTAGCTGAGGGTTGTGGCTTAGCTGGTGAGACGACGGGCGTGAGGAGGGTCCCCATATTGATTCCCGGTCAGTCCCCGGCAATTTAGTTGGTGTTTTGTCTTCCAAAATTGTGATCCTGCTTAAAAACCTGGTTAAGGGGTTAGGGTTATATAGCTCACAAGGCATGTTAAAATTGAAAACGATTTTCATGCAAAAGGTATTAGCTAGAGATAATGAAAGAACTCAACAGGGATTTTCATGCAAAAGGTATTAGCTAGAGATAATGAAAGAACTCAACAGGGATTTTCATGCAAAAGGTATTAGCTAGAGATAATGAAAGAACTCAACAGATGCAAAAGGTATTAGCTAGAGATAATGAAAGAACTCAACAGGGATTTTCATGCAAAAGGTTGGTACATGTGCACAGTAAACTGAACTAATCTAGTAAAGTACCTCCGTCCAACTTTTCAATAACCCTAACCCTACCGGCAAAAAAGGGACCCAAAATATCGCCGCAACCCCTCCCCCTGGATTTGAACCATGGACCACAGTCACACGGGGCAAGGAATTTTTCTGTACACCACGGGTGTCAAAGCTACTGCGCCAAGTGTATAGGCTGGGTCCAGAATTCCTTCCAAAAACTTCCACGCCGGGTTATACAAACGGGCTGGATCATTGGATTCTGTTGAATTTGGCAGTACCTCCGTCCAACTTTTCAATAACCATAACCCTACCGGCCAAAAAGGGACCCAAAATATTGCCACGACCCCCCCCCCCCCACCCCCACCCCACCCCAGATTTGAACCACGGACCGCAGTCACACGGGGCAAGGATTTTTCAGTACACCACGGGTGTCAAAGTCAGAATTTATTCAAAAAACTTCCACACCGGGTTATACAAACAGGCTGGCTCGTTGGATTCTGTTGAATTTGACAGTGATAGGGTTTTTTAGTAATCCATTTGGTTACCAAAAACAAAAATGTGACCTAAAAAAGGAAATCTCAAGTGCTTTGAAAATCCCACCATCCGATTGATTCCCCCATCCAGGGTCTACTCATGTCTTATATATGTCCTCGTATTGACCGAACTGGCCTGCCTGCACTTTTAGATCTATATTTAGTGGAAAGATACCAGGTCCTGTATAATTAACCCTAAACCCCTCAGGGGTTTGGGGAATAAAACCGATGATACTATCGTGAGGAAAATATGGACCAAATACAGAAAACATGGGCTCTGCCGGGACCAGAGTGGCTGTTTGAAACTTCAAAAATAGTTTACTGTTACACCTCAGGGGTCTGACGGTATCTACTATTCTTGAGATCCCTTTTCAGTCACTTATTAAGGGGGCACATCACTAAATATACCACCCATTGGATTACGTGTAAAATACAGGGTGACCCAGAAAATGTTGAACCCAAAAATCACAAACTTAAAAAATAAAAAAATGAAAATGAAAATAAATAAATATTGCATTCTGTTTTCAACAGTTATGTAAACAATTTATTTAGCTTTCTGGAGAACTTTAGATCATGTTAATTGGCCTTACCAAACTAAAGATACACTTGATTGTGTGACAGGGGGTGTTTTCGCCCTTTTGTAAAAGTGAAACAATTGTAACTTGGTTCGAATATGAAACTTAATTCTGTTCTAAGTACGATGAGTTAAGTAATCTTTCTTTTGATCTGTATTTATCAAATTAACATTTTCAAATGAAGTCAAGGGGACTTCAGTTTTTGTTTTCAAAGTCTCTTATATAATAATAATATTGATTTACATAATAAACGAATATTGATGAGAAAGAAAGAAATGGTTTCAAACAGGCGCTTGTTCTGCTCATGTAGCATGAAACCATTTGTTTGCACTTCACTTACACTACAAAACAACACTTCTTACAAAATTACACGTATTTTAAGTTTCGTGTGGCCTATTTTTATGATCTAAAATGTTTCAGAAAGTTAAATGTATGGTGCACATAGCTGGTGAACGAGTTATGCAATATTTTGTTATTTTAATGGTAAACAAAATATTGAATTTTGTGATTTTTGGGTTCAACATTTTCTGGGTCACCCTGTAGAGTTAAAAGAGTCGCGATTTTGGGTCCTTAGTAACTCTTTTTGGAATGTCTCAAATGCTTGCTTTATTCTAACAAACAAATATTAAAATATCATAAAATCGTCAAGAACAGATACCCCTTCCAATTAGATTTTACGATACGATCATTTAAACAGCGCCACCTCTAATTTCAGCCCGGTTGCTTACCTTCTGACCGCCTCCGAGCATGTGTGTTCATCCACGTGATACATTTTTGGTACAATCAAAATCATTATTTTGCAATATCCTGAGCAAAGTACAAGAGTTTATCTTTCATTTTGCTACCCTCACGCCAAACTTATCCCCAAAGGACCCCAATTTATCACAACCTCGGTTTTGTATACACAAAATGAGGAGTGATTTAGTGCTGTGCGCCCTTAACTCTTACATATTCTTATGCCTAGATAAAGCCCGGCAGAGATCTTGTACTTATTGGTTTTAGTTTTCAATCTCCTTCTTCTCCTCCTTCAAATGCTTTATAAAATCTTTACCAGCCGAATAACTACAGTAGCCAGAGGGGTTATATTTAGTACACTTATAGTCCATGGTCCCTAGATGGGCCTTTCCTTTTGGTAGTATTGGGCCCAGAGGACTAACGTAAAGGGCCCAGGGGCCCAAAATGTAAATGCTACATAGTGTTAGAACTTGATGTAAAAATTCAATGTGATTTTGTCCAGAAAATATGTACAATACAAACTTATTGAATAGCTAGAGATAATGAAATAACTCAACATTTTCATGATTTCTAAAAAAATTAAGTTTTGACAAATTTTAATTTTAATCTTCTTCAAATCTATCCACTCAAAGTGGGCAGCAAAATGTACACACGGGTATTCATATTCAAATGAGATTAAAGCCCGGGAGTTTCAAACACAGGTGGGAATGGTGTGCATAAAATAAAAAATCAGTGACAACAATAAGAAAATTAATACACATTGAAGGCCCACTTAAAACAATTAAGACACTTTAGAGGACAAACATTAGCAATCATTTTGCTGCCCACTTAGGGGGCTGTCATTTTCTTCGGGAGGGGGGGGGGGGGGCCACAAATATGGTGGGGGGTCATAATTTTGTAAAATCTAAAATAGGGGGGTTATAGTTTTGTGTAGCAATTCAGATTCTAACATTTCAAAACGGCAATTTTGTTCGCGCTTCGCGCGCATTCATCTAAGCATATCCATTATAAATTTACATATTTACAACACCTTTCCGGTTTATTTTTCATTATTTGCTATTTTAGTCATTAAAAAATCTAACTTCGATAGGCCGGGGGGGGGGGGGGGGGGGGGGGGTTTGGGGTCATAAAATTATTTTTTATCGGATAGGGGGGGTTATAAATTTATTAACACAGGCCATTGACATATTTGTGACCCCCCCCCCCCCCCTCCCGAAGAAAATGATAGCCCCCTTAGAGTGGAACGATGTGAATTGTGGCATGACACTTGTGTGTATGCTAAAATAGCGCATATACCTTTGGATTCCTTTTGCACATGGAGAGATTGAAAAACCCAGCATAAGTCTCACCAATTTGGAACTGATTAACCCATAGCTTATCCAGGGACTTTTTCATGTTGCTTATGATCGTGTGCCGATTGAACAGCATTGCACTTTTTAAAGTCCTTTATTGGCTAAATTTAGATGTTTGGCTAAATTTAGATATTAAAACATCTAAATTTAGCCAAAAAGACATCGTTCCTGTCATTTTTCTCACCTAAAGTTGCCGATTCGAATGCCTCGTAAGACGTCATTGAGTCTGCCCAGTCGTGATGCTTCAATCCTGCATAGCATATAGGAGGAAACAAAGGAGGAAATACTGATTAGCTACAGGCGAGAAAAAATAATGTGAACAGTTTTATTGCAAAGCATAGTTTATCCATTATTTTCTCAATTTGAAATATTTGGCAAATCTTGGAGTGCTATAAATATAAAGTGAGTAAAGTAAAATAGAAAGTAGATGCTACTTTGGATCAAATTTGCATAAGTTTACAATAAAAGATAAAAGAAATATATCATCCGAAAAATATCACCTCAAGTTCGGGGGGGGGGGGGGGGGACATTGTTAGTTATCCCTGTTTGTTCTTAAAATATGAAAAGATATGAATTGTTTGGGTTTGTCGGCCTCATGTGATACAAACCCAAACCATTAAACAAAATCATATTTATCCTTCAGTAGGCCTAGACATGAAGTGAAAAAATGCTTAGCTTAAGGTAATAACATGGAAAACAGAAAGGAAATAAACCTTCAAAATTTACATATTTAAAACATAAACGCAACATGACTCTCGCGATAATACTGAGCACTTATGCTTGCACAGCAGCATGCATGATCCGGATATGTGGCGCTTGCGTTAATCGACTATGCACAATATGCACTGAGTGATATGAGATAAACACTATATGTTATAAAAAAAATCAACACACTCAAGTCTTCTCATATCAAATGCAACAAGCTCTGAGGATATGTCCCAACCTGTCATATTTTACACACTCTATTAGGTCTTCAGGGGTGTTGGAAGCAAGCCAAGCATCTCATACCAATGGTCCAAAACAAACTTTGTCGGTGCTTGTCACAACCAACATAATCTTATACAACATGCATAACAGCAAAGGTAGAATATAACACGCCAAATGTGTATTGGGGAAGGGGATAGAAGGGGCGGGGCTTCTTTAAATGATGTTGATCTTATACTTGGTCTGCAGACGACATTCCAAAATTTCACAAAATGTTTCAAAAACATTGAAATTATTAAATGTCATTACCATATTTGCATTCACCATGAGGAATGCATTGAATTAAGTACAAATATGCCTAGTATTGTTTAAGTCATTCATGAGTCTGATACTTTGAAAGTTATGGGAAAGGTTTCTGAAAAATCTGTTTGTATATGGTAAAACTAATAGCCGCGTGAAAAGTGTTAAGGCAAATATTCATCCCTAAAAGATATGGAAAGTGACAACTTCGATGAGCCCTTCTTTAACCCTAACACTCTTGAGTACTACGAATTACTACGATGCGGTGTGCTTGTGTCACCCGGCTCGGCAGTTTTTCGATGAAATAATGGCCCCAGGGTACATACAGGGGGAAATATACTCCCCCATGTATGAATTCCCCCCGTGGCCTAGCGGTAGATCGTCTGCCTCTGAACCCAGAGGTCCGGGGTTCGAGCCCGGGGGAGTGGGGGCACTTTTCCCCTCGCTATTTGGCCGCGAATTTTTTGTTGTTGAAAAGGTGCCTCGGGGGTTAGGGTTAAGAAGGAAAAACTTGTTTGGTCGTATTCTACACACTGAGCTGGGTCTATGGGTATTCACAGCAAGCAGAGAGTCTCAAATAAAACCATGATTCAGTTATTAACTGGCCAGAATGGTACTTGTATCAATTGTACCATCATTCTTTGGTTTAAAAGGTCTTCAATACATCTTCTGAAAAAGAATTTTACAGAGAGTAAATATTTCAGACTTTTGATACCAGTTAATATAATAATATTTTCAAGCAGCAAATCAATCACTTCAGGATTTTTGTGTTTGTTATATAAGAAATTCTGCATTTTGCTGGAGTTCTAACCATTAACTGCAATTTATTTTGATTCCATTAATATTTAAGTAGTTTTTTCTGTCAACAGAGGTTGCAATATTAGGTCGTTCTAAATATAGATTGGACTTCTTCCTCTTCTAATCACAAACTGGGTAAAAATAGAATCCAGCTAAGGGCACCAGAAGAATGAGCAATGGTTTGCGATGGTTTCCAGTTTTCAATACGATTTATTTTCCGTCAATCAATTATTTCCTTTCATCTTGTCCGCTTCCGTTAGGCAAAAAAAAAAAAAGAAGTTTGATTGTCCTCGTCCGCCCGACCCTCTTTATCATTCCGACCTTAAAACTTTATTTTATTTTATTTTATTTTTTTCTTATTTTTTGTTACAAATATTAGTCGATTTTTGTTCTTCTTTTTTCAAGTGTTAAGAAATTAACAATACTCATTAAAATATTAAAGATTTTGTTCCCCGTTTTGGTTACCACAACAAGTACATCTCATTTTACTTTTGGTACCTGGAAAAAGGGCAAGTGAGAAAAAAGAAAAAGAAAAAACAACCTTTTCCCGACCGACCTACCCAACTTTTAAAAGTGATCTATGGACAATCAAACAAAAAAAAATTGTTGCCTTATCGAGGTTCGTAAAAATATCCAGTGACTCATATGACAGATAGTGCACTAGGAGTTGAAAACTTGGAACATTTACAGAACAATTTGGATTGCAGACTTGACAAATCTTGCACTCAATTACAATTAAACGTGGGGCAATTAATAGTATTGTAATGTACACAGTGGTACAAAAGTGTTGTGCCTGCCAAACGAGTTGTTAAAACAGCCAATTAACCTTGTTATTTACATGTGTTTAGATAGACATTGGCCTTATTAAGAATCTGAGTATTCTGTATTTGTCCTATTGCAAGGTGACTTTATATTTTCAGAAAATTGAATGGACTTAGATGCACTTTTACAATTACAAATGTGTTGGGAGCTGTGTTTATATACTCAGATTCTCAAAAGAATCTGAGTATTCTGCATTTGTCCTATTGCAAGGTGACTTAACATTTTCAGAGAATTGAATGGACATATATGCACTTTTACAATTAGGCCAAAAAAAAGAAGTTTATTTGCCCTTTCAGGGCCAGAGTCTGGGTCGGACGGTCGGATTTTTTTTTGATTTTTTTTTTGATTTTTGATTTTTTTTTAAACAAGCGGACACTTCTCAAAAACATGTTTTTATCTTTCTTTATTGATATGTGCATCTTTCAACAACAAAAAAAAAAAATTACGTTTTATTTTATTTTATTTTTTTTGAAGAAAAAAAAAATAGCGACCCTAGATTTCCGAAAATTCGGGTCGGTCGGAAAAGGGCAAGTCAACTTCTTCTTTTTTTGCCTTAACAAGTTATTACAAATGTGAGCTGTGTTTGGATAGACATTGGCCTTATTAAGAATCAGAGTATTCCGTATTTATCTTATTGCAAGGTAACTTTATATCAGAAAATTGAACGGACTATAAATGCACTTTTACAATTAACAAGTTATTACAAATGTGCTGTGAGCTTGAAAAGCCATCGGATCTGAAGTTGAAGAGCCAATAGTGGTATGATTAGCCATTCATTAAAGGGACACAAAGTAGTGTAGAATAATTTAATAAATGAATTTACTTCGGAATTCTAGATGAACATTAATAATTAGAGAATAAAGGTAATGTTTTTAGACCGTACCCGTGTTATATTGTCCGACATAAATGCGGACGATAGTATTATTTTAAGTAGAACAACGACGCCGCAGGCGGAGTTGTTCTACGCAAAAAAGAATACTATCAAACTTCTTTAAAAAAGTATGATTCATTCTTAAACAATCATACTTGAGACATTTATCAAAGAAATAAGTACATTTTATTGTCCACATTTGCCAACTTTTACCCCTGCTAGGATAGAATAACCCACAAACATTCCATCCAATCACATGCGATGAGTAAACCATGCGTAAGCGTCGCGGCGCCGGCATAAACGCAGGAAAAGCGCTAAAGACGCACTGCAGAAGTGCGCGTAATGGAGCAAACCACGCATTGTGAAGGTCGGACGCACTGTTAAAACGTAGGCCCCACCTCCCCGTGTTATGTTGTCTCATAGAGATGTCGCCGATTTCTCTGAGAACCAATGAGATTGCTTAAACTTTCTTAGCTGTTTAAGAATTACCATTATTGTTGTTTCTACTCACAAAAACACAGCAAAACTTGATTAAAACAATACCATCGCTATTTATTGCACCTTTTCTTAAAAACGCCCTCTATGTAAATATGGTTCGCGTGATTTTCCAACCATACAAGTATGCCTTATTAATTTATTAGAAAAAAAATCTACACCAAACTACCCTACTTTTTCAGGCCATTATCTAATAGTAATACATAATGGATTTTCACTCTAAATGCCCACTCTTTTTCATTTTCATTTTAATGCACATATGGGGAAGTTTGGGCTTATCAGTTGAGGAAATTGGTTAGATTTACAATTGTAAGTCGACGGGGGAAAACCCCCTGTTCTACCGGCGGACGGACCTGTCAAGTAGGGTCAGTCGGTCAGGGGTGTTTTTTTGTTTCGTTTTTTTTTAACCTAAAATGTCACCAAAATCTGCAAAAATCAGGAATGTTGTGAAAAATTTGTGGAAAAAAAATTATCGGCTGATTTTACATGATTTGAGAAAAAAAATTCTAACAATTATTTTTTTACCCATAATCCCTAGTTCACATCTGATGACATCCGACAGGTTTTCACAGATCACATCACATAACAAACTAGATTAATGACCTGCATGTAATAACGCACATTTCCTTTATCTTACATTTACATACTCTGCAAATATCTGAGCTGGGAAAATGTGTATTTCATGGAAAACAAGTCAATACTTTTGAGTACAAAACAGCTCAATATCCTTCAAATTTGCCCCAATTCCCCTCAAACTACAAACATTTCCCTACAACTATCAACATTTCCCTGTAAAGATTTCCCAGATTCCCCATTTTCCCTCTATAGCAAATACACTGAAAATGTGCGATTTCATATTACCCTGAAATAAATACTAGCCCCCACACCCATCACCCACTCAGTGCCTTTGCAAAGCCCTTGGATGGGGTGTTTGTTTTAAACAAAATGGCAACTTCTTTCTTCTACAGGGTGAGTCAAAAAAAGTTTACTCAACTTCAGCGATTTTTTTAGGTAAAAGCATTCGTTTGTTTTCAAAACAATTTACTACGGTATAAAGACAAGTTAATTAGCTTTAATATGAATTTTATCTGGTTTAGATTGGTTGAGGGAAACTTATTTTAAGCTGTTTTGAATGAAAGTGACCAATTTAACGTCCGAACACGCTTCCAGATCTTGACCATTATATTTCATAAGATACGACCAATAACAAATTACAATACCGACAGCGAAAGGATCAATTCCTTTGTTATGAAATGATTAAAGTATTGTAATTGTGTCATAAATAGGCCTTATAGCTGTCTATTGTCTCTCAGTGCAACCATCCTAAGCACACTCTCAAAGATCAGGAGAAAGACCAAACAAGATGCTGGATTATTAAGTGGGTTTCTATTCATTAACAGGAATAAATTTTACATGTAGAGAGAGAAAGAGAGGGATAGACTATTACTTACAAGTCTTACTGTGGACATTGGCAATTTTTGATTGGTTCAAGGATAATGTTTACTTAATCGGACATATTTACGAAAAATAAGTGCAATATTATGTTTATTTGTTTATTAATTTTATCAAAATACTATATCGTTTATTATTCACATTATCAGATAGTCACTGGTGACAATTTTTATTCAATATCCTCATATAGTTTTATCATGTTTATGAATATCCCTTGCGGACTATTTAATCCTTGCAATTATTATTTATTAACTGACAGTGGTGATACGATTTAATCCATATTTCAGGTTTTAATCTATTAAGGAGACAATTTTGAACAAGTCTATTGTCTACTTAATTCTTTTAATAAACAAGATATGTAATGCTAAACATCATAATCCTTGTAAACATCATTAAGCTCGTTAAGTCATATTTACTTAAC
The DNA here is from genome assembly GCA_035610835.1 of Ophiura sarsii. Classification (NCBI taxonomy): domain Eukaryota; kingdom Metazoa; phylum Echinodermata; class Ophiuroidea; order Amphilepidida; family Ophiuridae; genus Ophiura; species Ophiura sarsii. The sequence goes on along the minus strand of CM069445.1, from coordinate 30,207,932 downwards.
GGTATCATCAAAAAGCGTGATTTTTTTCCAGACGATAGCAAAGAAACGGCGCAATCATTTAAAGTGTTGTTTGTCTTGATTTTGTGGTCAGAAATATTTGTTTCAATTTTTTCAATTAGGGTAAACTTTTTTTTGACTCACCCTGTATAACTCTAACTCTATAACACCACACGGCAACCAATTTTTTTTTCCGACGGAGAAAATTCACCCGAAACGTCACCACGACCCCCTCCCCCTGGATTTGATCCATTGACCTCCTGCACCAAAGCCTATCTCCATTCCACTACACCGCGGCTGCCAAGGCTACTCGGCTCAGTAAATTCACCTCGTAATATAGCCTGGGTCCATTTTGTAGCCCCAAAACTTGCACGCCAGGTTATAGAAACAGGCTGTTGCCGTGTGGTGTAGTAGGGTTAAACCTAACAACACCAAGTAGCTGCTGGTAGTGCATGCTTCCCCAGTCCCCTGGCATGCTCAGGCGGTTTATCATATGAGAACGAAAATCGTAGGATTTTCCAAGCTGACTCGTTGGTTTTCCAAGCTGACTCGTTGATTTGTTAAGGTAGGGAGGCACTCCCACGCAGGCCACCTGGGTTCGATATATGATGTTCACAGAGCTGCTTTCCCATGCCATCTCACCCACCCCCACCTCCCCCAATTCCCCCAATAATTTGACCCATGTTTTTTCCACCTGGTAGGTACTCCCCCCCCCCCCAAAAAAAAAATGAAAACATAACCTTTTAGGAAACATTGATTAAAGACTGAAAATCTGATATTTTGTAACTTTTACCAAATAAATGTAGGGTAAAACAGGCAAAAAAGTTCCCAAAAAGGAATAATAAACCTGAAATCAGCTAATACGCTTAAAATCTTCATGCCTAGGATATGGTCAGAATATGTAACCTCCTTGACCCTTGGATGCACCCGGCTACTTCAACGTCCCATTTCTCACTGTCCGTAAATTCACTTGACCAAATCCTTAATTTAGCAAACAATTCGCCCATAGGATACGCTTTATTAACGCACCTGATTATTTCTTAATCTTTTCCAGAAATTGAAACAGGAACAGATGTCTCCCAATAGGGATATTTGTCTTCCTAGATTATAATGATTCAATGTTGGTATTTACAGTTCACTTATTAGCATTAAAGTAAGCGGTACATTAATTGTATCCCCGCTGGGTGATTACGGTAAAACAAATTCAAGTAATGCGTACAGCTGCTAATGACCAACTGCAGTCTGGTGGTCACTCACGGTCATCTTGACCGCTTTGTGCTGTCAAATAACCAATTAAGGTCTTGTCTGCTTGGAAGATTTTGGCATTATACACATTGACAAATGTGTATTCCGATCCAGTGATAGCCTTTGTATGTCAATCAGTGTGACAGAGAGGCAGTATTGCCCCTCGTCTCAGTTCAGTCTTGTGCTCCCTGTCGACTGGGTTTTCTCTGTCTTGAGGACTCAGGATGCTGTATAGGATAGGAATTACTCTTTTGAGTTATTATCAGTAGGACAATTGAAACAGCTTCATTATTGCACGTGTGGCTTTCAAAGATTTCAATTAGCACCCAATACTGTAAAAGTTAAAATGTTTGCAAATATTCGCGCTTTGCACATTTTGAACAAGTTTGCCTGTTTTTATTTTTGCGATTTAGTAGAGTCATTATCTTGGATTCCGTGACCAATTTCTTGATACCTTAGTTTCTTAGTGAATTTGTCAACTAGAACCATTTTAAGAGAAAATGAGCTCCCATGCACCTCTCAAAAGTGACGGGAATGTTCTTTTATAGCGCGAATTCCAAAATGGCCACCATAGGGGCCCAAAAATGGCTTTAATTAAGCTGAAAAGCACACCAAATTGTTCGGCTGAGCACAAGGATTCCGAAAAAGTATAGTTTGCCCTACTGCCGATGTTTAGTTAACGAGTTATCGGGTAAAACGTTTAAACTTTCTCCGATTTTGAACAAAAAAACAAATCTCATATTGTTCGTATGATCACAAGGATTCCAGAAATAGGGTTTTTTTTACCACCGGGTAAATTTTGTGTAGGTCAAAAGGTCAAGGTACACTGCTCTATATAGAATCTGACCTTTTGACCCCTATATAAGGTACAACAGACACTCTAGGTGGTAAAAACCATCATTTCTTGAATCCTTGCAATCAGACGAACAATTTGAGATATTGTTTTTCAAAATCAGAGCAAGTTTAAATTTTGACCCCATATGCAAAGGTCAACGGCCTTTTTACGTTTTACCCGATAACTCGTTAACCAAACATCGGAAGTAGGGCAAACTATTCTTTTTCGGAATCCTTGTGCTCAGCCGAACAATTTGGTGTGCTTTTAAGCTTAATTAAAGTTCCCGTCACTTTTGAGAGGTGCATGGGAGCTCATTTTCTTTTAAAATGGTTCTAGTTGACAAATTCACTAAGAAACTAAGATATCAAGAAATTGGTCACGGAATCCAAGATAATGACTCTACTAATTTCGAGCTTCCTTACATAGACCAACATAGAAAAGGAATATATTCGCACATTTTTTATTTTCGTGCTTGCTAATCTTAGCGCGAAGATAAATGTAGAGCGAAAATTTCCTTTTTTCCAGTAGCTGCTATTGGATTCAAATGGTTTCACTGAAGCAATTTTTGGCATCAGTAAAATCATTTTGACTTCAGTGAAGTCTTTTTGGCATCAGCAAAGCCATTTTGACTTCAGCAAAGTCTTTTTTGACATCAGCGAAGCCATTTTGACTTCAGTGAAGTCTTTTTTGGCTTCAGCGAAGTCTTTATTGGCATCAGCGAAGCCATTTTGACTTCAGTGAAGTCATTTTTGATTGCAGTGAAGTCATATTTGGCTTCAGTAAAAAAAAATTGGCATCAGCGAAGCCATTTTGACTTCAGAGAAGTCTTGTTTGGCATCAGCGAGGCCCTGGCATCAGCGAAGCCATTTTGACTTCGGTGAAGTCATTTTTGGCTTCAATGAAGCCATTTTGACTTCAATAAAATAAATCTTTTTTGGGATCAGCGAAGCCATTTTGACTTCAGTGAAGTCTTTTTTGGCTTCAGCGAAGTCTTTATTGGCATCAGCGAAGCCATTTTGACTTCAGTGAAGTCATTTTTGATTTCAGTGAAGTCATATTTGGCTTCAGTAAAATCTTTTTTGGGATCAGCGAAGCCATTTTGACTTCAGAGAAGTCTTGTTTGGCATCAGCGAAGCCCTGGCATCAGCGAAGCGATTTTGACTTCAGTGAAGTATTTTTTGGCATCAGCGAAGCCATTTTGACTTCAGTGAAGTCTTTTTTGGCTTCAGCGAAGCCATTTTGACTTCAGTGAAGTCTTTTTTGGCTTCAGCGAAGTCTTTTTTGGCTTCAGTGAAGTCTTTTTTAGCTTCAGTGAAGTCTTTTTTGGCTTCAGTGAAGTCTTTTTTGGCTTCAATAAAGTCATATTGGCATCACTGCATCCATTGTTAATCTTGTTATTGTGTCAATTTAACAATGTAACCCCCTAAATAATAGTATAGGACAACAGAAAGGCAGGGATGTGCCGCCAAACATTTACCAATTTTCAGGGGAAATGGACCCATATGTTTCCTGGAAACCCATAATTTGCCTATATATTTGACAGATTTTGCTAAAATGAGGGTGAAAAACAGCAAAATTAAGGATTTTAGACCCATACATTTACCAAAATGGCTTTGAAAAGGGGTCATCCATTTACCAGAGGGTGAAAAATGGGACCCTATTTGGCGGCACATCCCTGTAACCTCACATCCACTAATTACCCCCCCCCCCCCCCCCCCCCCCGGAATCCATTTGAATCTAATAGCAAATATTTGATGCCAATGGAAACTATTTGATGCCAAAAGATGCTATTGTAAGCCAAAATTACGGCAATAAACTAATTCAAAATGTCCTCATGGTTTCAGTGGTTTTGTTATGAGATAAGGAAAATGATCTATGACCCCGTACACACTACAAAATCGCTTCATTCAATGAAGATTAGTTGATCTTCATTAGTTAATTAAGTGAGCGTACACATTAGTGCTTATCATGAACTAACGAAGATCGAGATGCGCACACATTAGTAAATATTAACGAAGATCGAATTGAGGATGGTTGCCACGTGATACCAGAAATTGACTCCTTGTATGCCATTCCTTCCGCATGGCTCCCTTCATTCGATGAAGCGAGCGTACACATTAGGGCGGGGCGTAAATAGGGAAGGTATTTTGTTCAAATCGGCCATGGTCAAAATGTATTCCACTTGACCCCACATGATCAAATATGCACTTCAAAAAAATTTCGGAGGGGGTCTTCAGACCCCACCACTACCCTTTATCCCCCTATAGGGATATACATGGTAAAGTTGCCAAATTGGTGAAGCAAAATCAGGTTTCGACCTAGAACAAATTGATACATATTTTTTCAGCTTAATGCATTTCTATAAGGTACCCTTAATGACATACTAAAGTCTGAAAATATCAGAGTGTTAGAAATATGATAATTTGCATAAACCTAAAATGGCCGCTAATTTGAGCATTCTCATTGTTTTGGACTTATTTCTTATCTTAGATAGTTTTTATGGCACTTTAAATAGCTTCAGCATATATTTTATGAATGTATAATGTCTCAAAGGACATACAGAGACATATCAGCCCTAATATTTGTATCTTTAATTGCATAAATAAAAAATGGCCGCCAAAATTCTCAAATTAGCGGCCATTTTAAGTTTATGCAAATTAGGCATATTTCTACCACTCTGATATTTTCGGACCTTTAGAATGTCATTATGGGGACCTTATAGAAATGCATTGTGCTGAAAAAATTATGTTTTATTTTGTTTTAGGTAAAAATATAATTTTGCTACACCAATTTAGCAATGTTACCATGTATTCCCCTATAGGGGGGATTAAGGGTAGTATCATGTGGGGTCAAGAGGAATACATTTTGACCATGGCCAATTTGAACAAAATACCTTCCCTATTTACGCCCCGCCCTAGTACACATTACACATTTGCTTCATCGAATTAACATTTATCTTCGTTGAAAGAATCTCCCGAGATTCATCGAATGAAGTTGATTTAATCTTCGTTCAATGAAGGGCGGAGCGTTCACACTATGCACCGTCATTAGTTAATCTTCGTTAGCGCTTCATCGAACTAAGGGATTTTTGCTAGGACGTGTGTACGGGGTCATTGACAGGTAGTGACTTCCAACAGTGTTGACAAATGATACAGGTGTGTCAGCTATATGATACAAAGTGCTTTACCTTGGACCGCAACAATGAATCTCCTCTCTGTTTCTAGTCAACAATCCTAATTAACCTATGCAGGTCGTCAAGCTTTTTCAGGCTTAATTGTTTTCGCAGGTTTTGAACTTGGCAATTATGTTGGAACACAACGTATTGTGCGCTATATCTTAATATTTATTGTACCGTATATGGAATAAAACATCGGTTACGGGAGGATAACCAAGACATTTCCCATATTGTTAGGGCCTACAGGCAAAACCGAGGACAACCGATGGAATCCTACTTGCGGTTGTTGTCCTGAAAAATTGGAAGCCAGTTCACTATCACTGAAAAGATTGTCCCCATTACAAAACACTGACGATCTATTTGGTGATAAATCAGTATAATGTATGAATCAAGTTCATCAATCAATTTTCAACCAGCAGGTTTGTACCCCGGGGGGGGGGGGGGGGGGGGGGGGGGGGTACTCACCCAAGACGGTATACGGGGGTGTGCCGCTCTAATGGGTAGCTTTTTGGGCACAAAATCCCTAAACATGGGGTATGATTTTGTGCTGGAAATCCCTAATAATGGGGTCACTTTTTACAAATGGCGAAATTTTCGCGAAATTTTCGTCTATTTTCGCGCAAAATTGCAAAAATTAGGTCTATTTTCCCGATAATTTGCGAAAATTTGGTCTAAAATGAAGCAAAACCCCTAAAAATGGGTACCGATTTTTCCAAAATCACCCCTAAAAATGGGTATGGGTTTTGAATCTCCAGCGGCACACCCCCGACCAAACAGGTTGACACAGTTTTTCTTGACTCATCTTCCTACATAAGCGTTGAGCCTTGACATAATTGATGGACATGCTTTGAAGAAGTTATGATACTGTGACATAGATAAGTCACAGGCCTGCCAACAATATTCCTATGTGCAACCAGAGAGATTTTGTACAGCAATCGGGAAGATATATAGAGCTACATTTAACCATGACGTATGAAATCTTTCCAGAATCAGTGAGATTTTCAAATTCTGTCATCAGCATATGAAAAGATACTTTATATTTTCAGGAAACTTTTTTTCAGAACAAGAACTCTGTGTTAATTGCCAAATAATGAAAACTGTTTAGTTGTCTGTCACACCTTCATCATCAGAATATGCTTTTCTTAAAAATGCAGATTTTTTGTTAATGTATAGACGATGTCACCTGTAACATCACAGCAGCCAAGCTAAAAAAAAAAAATCCATTAAAATGGAAAGTTGGCGGACAAAAGGAAATTGCGATATAAGGCAAATAGAAAGAGCAAAAATAGCAACATTTGTAAATACGGCTTTTAGTTGCTAAAATTATGTGGCAGAAGAAGCAAGCGCATAGATGATAATTGTGCAAGATTCTTGCATGGCATTACTAGAAAGCAATATAAATTACAGCCATAGTTTAGTGATAAACACGGTTTTAACATTCAATTTAAGTTTTAAATATATGTCATATGTATTCAATTTATTTGATCAATACATAAATAAATGTAGAAATAAATAAATGAGTATTTTTTTAAAAAATACTTTTAAATAAATAGTTGAATCATTTTGTTAATAAATAATAATATAAATCGAAAATTAAATTTTTAATCGAAAACAAATGAATCAATAAACTAATGAATCAATACATAAATCAGGCATATTAAAAATTAAAATATTAAAAATTACTTATAAAATAAAGAAATTAAAACAAATAAACATGAGAAAACATTAATAAATAAAAAATGATTAAATAAATAAATGAATAATTATGTAGATAATTAATAATATAAAAAGTAAATAAGTAAATATAGAAATATACAAATGAATAAATTTTACATTCAATTTAAGTTTTAGATATGTCATATTCAATTAATTTGATTAGAATTATATTCAATTTAATATGGCCAATATTCGTTAGTAAAACTATGGTTGAAGTAGAATTTATTTGTTTATTATAGAAAAAATTCCATTGAAATGGAATGGGGGCGATCCAAGAGAAAGAATCATGTTTTGTAACCATTTTCTGAAGCATCCTGTTGCATACCAAAATACCAGGGATATGGTGTATGTATCTTTCAAACAAAAAAACCCACCCCAAATCAAAACACAACAGTCTAAAAATAGTACAGGAAACCAATAAAGTTGATGTTTGTGCATGGAGGGGGGAGGTACCATCTGAAGAACAAGCTAGGTATATATGACATCCGCAACTCATTAAAGCCCCAACTAAAAAATCCTCGGTTTCCCATGGAAATGGAGTGATCACCAGAACATGATGTGTACAGAGTAATTTGTAGTGACAGTTTACCATATCATTATGTAATGCAGTGCTACCCAATAAGGACACATGTAGGATTATTCTAAAGCAAGCACTATTTTTTCGCGGCATTTAATGTTCGTGATGCAGAAGAACCCACATTTTTCATCATGAAATGTTTACAAATGTACACCTTTCTAATAATGTCTAATAAGAATACTAAAAGCTTGTGAGCATGACAATTTCACCAATCCTAGCCAGTCGCGAAATTTTTCATACACATAGATATTTCATGCAAACCTTGACCATGTTTTAGGATACAGTTGACACTCTGAGCTTTTCAGTAGTATCTGAGACCACAATTGTAATGTGTATAACATCTGGACAGTTGGGAGATTTCTCTTTAGTCAAACAAGATAAGCTATCATATCTCTCTGTTGGGAGTCTAATAACATCTCTCTGATTGAATCATCAAGGCTAAACAAATATCACCGTCTATGCTTTGACTCCATCACAGACTGCAGGACTGTTAAAATAAACTGCATAGGTACATGTAATTTACAAAGACTACAAAGTAATTTAGACAATTTTCCATATACTAAAAACAAAATGGCAGCCTCCATGTATATGTAGAAAGACCTAAATGTCCAAGAATATGCAATCTGATGCTATAAGGTTGGCGGGCTTGACCCGCCAACCAAAAAGAGCTTGCCTGGTAGTGTGCATGCGCATTCGAAGGGAATGTCCATTATAGACCATACACTAAACCAAACTAGTCATCTGTAACGGGATCTATAACAACAGCAGTCAATGCAACAATCAATACATATGCTCACCTCCCCACCCCATACATGATGGAATAGAACCAGGCACTTAACATTATATCTACAAGAGATAACATGGTCTTTATACATGTACATTACCAAAAACTTTACCTATGTAAAATAACACCTTTGCAATTTTTATAAAATATTTAAAGTGGGAGGTTATTTAAAGTCCGGGTTCTCAGTGGTCATTACAATGGGATATCATGTGCGTCCAAGGACTTTAAAAGTACCCTACATACGTAATCGTGTTAATGTGAAAAAGCACCCCCTAAACAGGTGTGGCACAGTATTTTACATACCCTAAGCAAGTAATATCAGTATTTCCAATACCCTAAACAAGTACTCAAAATATTTTGATACCCTAAACAAGTAATAGTAATTTGTATAGTTTAAACCTCTTTACCGCGTATGACACATTTCCAACCCTTTTTTCCTTCCCTATAAGCTATAAGTATCATGAAACAAATGCCGAGCTGATTTATCAGATCACTTGCGATGGATACAGTTTGAGAAATATATCTCGCCCATGTATCATGGCTATTTATAATCCTCATGGAGCAAATAAGGACCCTAAATACGAAAGCCAATGATGTAAAAAGTAAACCTTTTTTTCTTAATTTGGCTTGTTTTGATATCCTATTCACGTAACGTATGTAACGTGCCCCAGCTTGAAAAACTACCCTAATTACGTGATTTCTTGGACACGCATGATACCCCTCTGGTAATGACCACTACTGAGCACCCCGGGTTTAAACTACAAGTAAACAAGGAAGGGTAAGGGGTCTTCAGGGTGGCATAAACTTAGGGTAGGGGTACTTAGTGGATGTGAGGTTACAGGGATGTGCCGCCAAATAGGGTCCCAATTTTCACTCGTCTGGTAAATGAACGACCCCTTTTCACAGCCATTTTTTGTAAATGTATGGGTCTAAAATCCTTAATATTGCTTAATTTCACAGAAATTTTAGCAAAATCTGTCAAATATATAGGGAAATTATGTATCTCCAGTATACATATGGGTCCATTTTCCCCCGAAAATGTGTAATGTTTGGGTCAATTTTCATTTTGCTGGCAGTACATCCCTACCAAAATAATATCTGAGCACCTCGCCCCTCCCGAAACTTATTATCAAATGTCAGAGCCCCCCCCCCCCCCCCAACACACACACGGCAAAGGGCTGGTCATACAGACAGGTAAGTCTAACAACAACACAAAGATTATCAGCACACAGTCTGACTTCGCTTAAAAGTGTCAAATATGTTTAAATTCAAGAATTACCTGGATACAAACGTAGACTAGTTAGTAATCATATAAATCCTCTTTTTTTCTCTTTCCTATTAAAACGTAATGTGCATCTGTTTCCTTTCAGAGTTGTGACAGCATTGGCCAGTTGTCAGGTACTACTTTCATATGCAGAGGTCAAGAGTGATTCAGGTTAGAGTAAGCTTATATGTGACCAGTCACATCAAATTGACACGTTGTCGGCAAACACAGTTTTAGAGCCCAATGTATTTGGTGAAATGTAAAGAAAATAATATAAAAATATGCTTCTTCAAAACATATCTTTACAAATAGTCTAATTACCTTCAATATGGTGTCATTTCAAAGCTTAAAAATGTGCTCGTTTAAGTCATACCAATTACTCCGATTTGACTCAGACCTCCAACATGTCCATTGTGACGAACGGGTCACATATGTGACCAGTCGCATCAAAAAGGACATATCGTCGGCAAACATAGTTTTGAAATAAAAGCCAATAAAGTTGGTGAAATATAAAGAAAATAATAGTAAAAAATATGGTTCTTGAAATTATATCTTGTGATTCCAAAGTCCAATTTCCTTCAACAAGGCATCATTTCAAAGCTTAGAATGTGCTCTTTCAGCTGATACATGTAACTCAAATGGGAGTCTTGTCTCCAACAAGTCCATTTTGATGTGACGAGTCACATATGTGATGTGATCAAGCAAAATGAGTCGGAACTCGCAAATATCGATTTTGAGATAAAACCAAAGAAAGGATATAATTTCTTCTTTTTTTTTCTTTTTTTTTAAAGTCCTTAAAATGATCATATCTTTTGGAATTAATTGTCCATTCTTAATGGGGTTTACTGCAAAATGTCGCATTGTACATGACAAATACAATCAAGTAGAAAATTAGAAATGTGATATTTTCGCCTTCAGACTCATCACATATTGAGATACTAAGCAGTATTTTGCTTGGTTAGCAGTATTTTGCTTGGTTAGCAGTATTTTGCTTGGTTAGCAGTATAGAACAAAAATGGTACAGATTGCATTTTATTACTTTGTTAAAGAATAAAAAATTCAACCGAACTCTAAGTGAGCGCAATATACTGCACGAGCGAGAAGCTGATAACCGTGGCTTGCCTTGGGGGGACTTGATGTGCGGAGGGTCCCTGGATCGAATTCCGGTTGGGGAGCGGCGAGTTATTCGTTAAAACTTCTCTGAAATCCTCGTTTTTTGTTTAAAAAACAGGCTGGTCGGGATAGGGTTAATGACTAAGACGTCATCGAATTACAATTTGTCCCCCTATAAATAAACAGTGACTCACTTACTTTTCTGACACACATTTTCGACACACAGATGTCTTTATATGGTTATGATCACACAAAGTACCGAAATATTTGCCAGTGAAGACCTGCATGTCTGTCTGCGTGACATGCCATACAGGTCATTGTCACACAATCTTGCATGTGTTATTGGTTTGACATTGATTCTGTACATACTGTGAATCAGTAAAATAGTCATCAAGAATCATTACGCGATTCAATGTTGTTGTTGATGGCATGGCAACTTCCCTGTAAATTTGTCAAATTACCTTGATTTTTTCAAAAATCCAGGTACTCTATCTCTGCCGTTTCTTTCTGCTTCTTCTTCTTCTTCTGGCAATATTTCTACAAAATGCTTCTTCTCCTACAGTTTACATGCTACAATCACCAGATTTGGTCAGTAGGACCCCCTACCAGACCTTCATTACAGGACCTCACAGTTTGGGGTCAAAGGTCACAGGGGGGTCACTAGGGGTCAAAACGTGATTTTCACTTTAAACGCATTTCCAATTTAGTGAAATGACCTAGGATCGTCAAAATCGGTCAACATATTCCTTATGACCGTACGCATATATAATAGTTCGGTTTTTTAAAACAAAAAATATTTTGGGTCACTAGGGGTCAAAATGTTGATTTTCTAACCATATCACTTAAAATGCTTCTTGTCTCAGAGGAAATGGCTGATGAATGTCAGAATTGGTCAAAAGTTTCCTTGGGTCCATGCACATACAGTGATCTCAGCGATTAAAACTGACGTGTCATGCGAGGTCACTAGGGGTCATTGAGCTTTACAGGGGTAAAAGTTAAGACATGCTCCGATTTTGACCGGGTTTGTTGCATCTTGTTTGGATTGATAAGCCAAGAAAATAAGTCAATCATATTGACCAGGTCAAAGGTCAAGAAGGGGTCACTAGGGGTCATTGAACTTTAAAGGGTAAAAGTTAAGACATGCTCCGATTTGGACCGGGTTTATTGCATCTTGTTTGGATTGATAAGCCATGAATATAAGTCAATCATATTGACCAGGTCAAAGGTCAAGAAGGGGTCACTAGGGGTCATTGAACTTTACAGGGGTAAAAGTTAAGAAATGATCCGATTCAGACCGGGTTTGTTGCATCTTGTTTGGATTGATGAGCCAAGAAAATAAGTTAATAATATTGACCAGGTCAAAGGTCAAGAAGGGGTCAAAAGGGGTCATTGAACTTTATAGGGGTAAAAGTTAAGACATGCTCCGATTTGGATCGGGTTTGATGCATCTTGTTTGGTTTGATGAGCCAAGAAAATAAGTTAATCATATTGACCAGGTCAAAGGTCAAGAAGGGGTCACTAGGGGTCATTGAACTTTACAGGGGTAAAAGTTAAGACATGCTCCGATTTGGACCGGGTTTGTTGCATCTTGTTTGGATTGATGAGCCAAGAAAAAAAGTCAATCATATTGACCAGGTCAAAGGTCAAGAAGGGGTCACTAGGTATCATTGAACTTGACAGGGGTAGCAGTTAAGACATGCTCCGATTTGAACCGGGTTTGTTGCATCTTGTTTGGATTGATGAGCCAAGAAAATAAGTCAATCATATTGACCAGGTCAAAGGTCAAGAAGGGGTCACTAGGGGTCATTGAACTTTACAGGGGTAAAAGTTAAGACATGCTCCGATTTGGACCGGGTTTGTTGCATCTTGTTTGGATTGATAAGCCAAGAAAATAAGTCAATCATATTGACCAGGTCAAAGGTCAAGAAGGGGTCACTAGGGGGTTATTGAACTTTACAGGGGTAAAAGTTAAGACATGCTCCGATTTGGACCGGGTTTGTTGCATCTTGTTTGATTTGATGAGCCAAGAAAATAAGTCAATCATATTGACCAGGTCAAAGGTCAAAAAGGTGTCACTAGGGGTCAAAATGTTAATTTTCACTTCTATTACTTAAAATGCTTCTCCTCCTACAGTTTACATGCTATAATCACCAGATTTGGTCAGTATGACCCCCTGCCTGACTTACATATAGGGTCTTCACAGATTGGGGTCAAAGGTCACACAGGCGTCATAAAGGGTCAAAACGTGACTTTCACTTAAACGCCGTTTTAATTTAGTGCAATGACCTAGGATCGTCAAAATTGGTCAACATATTCCTTATGACCGTACGCATATATAATAGTTCGGTTTTTACAATCAAAAAATATTTGGGGTCACTAGGGGTCAAAATGTTAATTTTCACTTCTATTACTTAAAATGCTTCTCCTAATACAGTTTACATGCTATAATCACCAGATTTGGTCAGTAGGACCTCCTTTTTTTCAATTTCATGCCCGTGAGGGTCTTTATTTACAAGCTCTCAACATAAAAAGACAATATAATAAACAATGTACATGTACATACACACACAAAAAAACAAAAAAACACCATCAATCGGTATTTTGTAATGACAACATTCGCTATAAATAATCAATAATAAATACAGAATTATTTTACAATAAAGGCTCCCATTTTTTAATATGGCCTCCCAGCTTTCCTTTACTCATGGCAATTTGTTTATCAACTTTTTGCACAGAAAAGACCCATTCTTTAAATTGTATAAAAACCAACCTTGATTCTTGAACTCGACACCTATAAATGTACTTCTTAGCAAATATGATAATCATATTAATGAAATTGGTATTGTTTACCTCATAATACCCAAGACAAACAGTGATATATGAAATAATAATTTGGAATTTCAACTCATTTAACCATTTGATTACTTCCTTCCAAAAGGAAGAAGCCGAAACACACAACCACATTAAATGTTTGACAGTTTCCTTCTCATCCTTACAGAAAGTACATTTATCACTCTCAACTATACCAATTTTAAAAAGAAACACATTAGTTGGTAGAATCCTATGAATAAATCTGTACTGGAAATAATGAGAATGTGCATAAATTGTGCACTTATAAGGTAAAGAGTAAACTTCATTCCAATTGATTTTATTATCAGTAACACTAGCAAACTCCTCTACCCTCTTGTGCTGAGCGGTAGGTGTGATATTACTCTGGTTCAACAATTTATATGCAAATTGGCTTCCTTTCACTGCATTGTCCAGGTCAATCAATACCTTGGGTGTCTGGCTTTGTTTACATTTTGTCAGATAGCCTTTATAGTGTTTGGAGATCACATTAATCAGACCCAAGTATTTCAAAAAATTACAATCAATGTCATACTTTTTCTTAAAGTCAATATATGGCATCCAATGTTTATCATGAATTAAATCAGAGATAAAATTAACACCTTTGATGCTCCATGATTTAAAATACACAGTTTTTTTGTTAATCTTTATATATGAGTTATACCATAAAACATCATCAATATTACCTTGACAAGCATTTCTTAACTTAAACCAGGACTTCAAAACATCTTTTAGAAATGTGATACAAATTTTATCATAATTAAAATCAGAATGAGCTGCAGGTTTACATGACCATATCCAATCACCACCAACTTTTGACAGTTCATTCTTAAACAAAATTTTCCACTTCCCTTTATTCTCACTATTCAAAAATCTTTTAACCCAGGCAATATTTAGAGAATCAATAAAATGGTAAATATTTGTCATTTTCAGACCACCATTCTCTTTATTACAGTACAGTACGTCCCGTTTGATTTTATCTGGTTTCCCGTTCCAAATAAATTTGAACAAGATTTTCTCAACCTTCTTAACAAAATTCATTGATGGATTTGGCAAAATAGAAAACAAATAAGTCAACTGGGACAAAGCTAAAGATTTAATAATTGTTATTTTACCAATTGGCGTGAGATCACGTTGGGACCAGATATTAAGAATGGAGCTCAATTTCTTACACTGTGGCTCGAAATTAAGCTCAGAAAGCTCATTTCTGTTAAGTGAGATCATAACACCAAGAAATCTAATCGGACCTTTAGTAAACTTATACTTCTCATCAAGAAAAGTATTCTCATTATCATTCTTCAATGAACCAAATTTATCAACATTTAAATGTAAACCAGATATGGACCCAAAATTGTTCACAACTTTAATTGCTTTCAAAATTGATTTTTTTGAACCATCTAAAATAATTGTGGTGTCATCTGCAAATTGGGTTATTTTTACGTGAGTCTCATTATCAATTTGTAGACCTTTAATATCATTGTTCTTTCTGATAGAAATAGCCATCAATTCTGCACATAAAATGAAAATATAGCAACTCAGCCGGCATCCTTGCCGCACACCACGAGATAAATCAAAATATCTGGAGACATGACCATTATTAATTACACAACTATTAATTTGCGCATAAAAAATTCCTATCCATTTTCTCAACTCATTACCAAAACCAAAGTACTCCAGGCATTTTTGAACATACTTCCACTCTAATTTATCATAGGCTTTTTCAAAATCAATGAAGAAAAGGGTACCAGGCATATTGTTTACATCTGCATATTCAATTATGTCAAGAACTAGCCGCACATTTTCACCAATATACCTGTTGGATAAGAAACCTGTTTGATCATTAGAAATTACAGAGCTTAATACCTTCTTTAATCTATTTGCAATCACTTTGGTAGCTATTTTGTAATCAACATTGAGT
The DNA here is from genome assembly GCA_035610835.1 of Ophiura sarsii. NCBI lineage: Eukaryota > Metazoa > Echinodermata > Ophiuroidea > Amphilepidida > Ophiuridae > Ophiura > Ophiura sarsii. The sequence continues at coordinate 30,192,461 of CM069445.1, read as the reverse complement.
AGTGTAATAGGTCTCCAATTCTTTAACAGCTCCTCGTCCTTACCATCTTTGGGAATTAAAGTTATGACCCCTCTTCTTTGACTTACAGATAGCTGACCAGATTGAAAAGCGCTATTAAACGACTTAACTAAAATTGGACTAATCTGGTTCCAAAATATTTTGTAAAACTCAATTGGGTATCCATCTGACCCTGGACTTTTACCATTTGGCATAGATTTAATAACATTTACACATTCACCAATCGAAATAACACCTTCACACATGTTCGCCTCGTCACTTGATATTTTAGGAATGTCATCTACAGTGATATCAATTTTATGAAGAATGTTTTCATCTATACTATAGTCAATATTGCTTGTATACAACTTCGAATAAAAATCAACTTCTTCATTAAGAATTAGATCACTATCAGTTATTACATCACCGCTATCATTCCTTAACCGGCAAACTTTTTTTTGTGAAAAATTCCGCTTCTCAAGATTTAAAAAATAACTAGAGTTCTTCTCACCATCTTCGACCCATTTAGCTTTACTTCTAATCATTGCACCTTTAGCTTTATGGTCATAGATGGATTCCAACTCCATTTTCTTGGTATTCAAAACAACAAGGTCTTGAGGATTCATGAAATGACCATACAATTTTTCAAGTCTATTAATCTCCTTTTCAAGATCATTCTCATTTTTGTTGCGCTCCCTGGCTTTTTTCTTGGAATACCTTATAGTGTCTCCTCTAATGACACATTTGACAGTCTCCCATAAAAGCTGTGGATCTGCCTCCTTATTATCATTGGTAACGATATCAATATTGTCCTTTATCATATTAACATATTCGATGTCATTCAATAAAGAAACATTTAACTTCCATAGACCTTTGCCAGGCTTCTCGTAATTATCATTCAACAACAATGAAACCATACTGTGATCAGTCCTATACCCATTTAAAATTAAACTATTTTCAACACACCCTTTAAGAGTCTTGCTAATTAAAAAATAATCTAAACGGCATAAAATTGGTGGGCTTGTATTTGACCTCCATGTGTAACATTTACTGTTACGATTATTATCCCGCCAAATATCAATCAGACACCTTCTCTTCATCATATCCAAAATTTCTTTCTGTGCCTTAAAATTAGTCTGCATTCTACCACCTTTTTTATCCAATATTAAATTAAGCACACAATTATAATCGCCACCAAAAATGAGTGAATCACACTTAAATTGGTTAAGAATAATATCAATCTGTTTAAAAAATTGTGGGCAATCATCGTTTGGTGCATAAATATTACATACCGTAAATATTTTACCAGACACATTAATATCAGCTATAACAAAACGGCCATTTGGATCACAGTTATACTTTAGAATGGAAAAGGCTAAACAACTATTAAATAAAATTGCAGTACCTTTGCTATTACTACTACCATGGCTCCAGAGAGTTTTACCTCCCCACTCATTTGTCCAACATTTAACATCATTTAAAACACTATGAGTCTCTTGTAGAAAAATTATTGCCGGCTTCTTTTCACGTAGCCAAAGGAAACATTCATGTCTCTTATTCTTATCGCGAAGCCCTTTAGCATTCAAAGTCACAAACTTTAAATCAGTCATAAATGAGTTTTGTAGAGTCACACAATATAAGCACCATTGATGGTATCACATGAAGAGACGAAGACAGCGAGAACTTGTAGTTTTTTACACAATAATAACAAAACAACATTAACTTCCTTGCATAGACCATAACCATGGTTTTATGAAAGTTCTGCTCTGCAAGGGAATATATCTGGATTTTATGGACACATATCCAATGTTCCGTACGCTCTCGTGGAAATAAATATGAACACTTGAAGTCTCTTTAGTCACTTACTTTACTGTTAGTTATTTGTATTTACAAAGAAGATTTGCGTGGAGACACACGAAGAAAAGAAGAAACAAAAGTTGATTTAGAAATCACTCGCTTTTTTGTTGTAGAAAGTACCATCCGGATTCACCACCCGGAGGGTAGCGGGGAAGTTTACGAAGACTTTCCTGCTTGGATCCTCTTGCAACAGTTCCCATCTCTTTCTCCACAGTTTTTTCTGGCTTCTTGCAAGGTCTTGCTGAGATCCTCTGCTACAATTATCTTTGCACCAGAGAGGGGGTATTCTTTTAGATTCTTAGCTGCTCGCAGAACTTGCTGTCGTTGTGAGGATCTTAAAAAGGCAATTATGATTGGTCTGGGTTTAGCTCTAGGCTTATCAATATATGTTGGCGTGCGGTGAGCCCTCTCAATATCTATAGCTTCTGTAACTTTAAGGTTCTCACGGAACAGCTTGCGTACGAAGTCAGTACATTTCAATTCCCCTTCTGCACCCTCAGGTACATTGAATAAAACCAAATTGTTACGTTTTGATCTGTTTATAAGGTCATCGACTTGCGCAGCTAGCTTATTGTAGTCTGTCTTATCCACCTTTTCTTTAAGTTCAGCATTTATTATCTCTTGGCTCTGCTCAAGGTCTTCCACTTTCTTGTTCATAGTTATCATTTCGTTCTCCAGTTTGTCCAGTTTATTGTCAATACTATCCAAAAGACTTAACTTGTCTAACTTACTCATAATGGCGTTAAGCTTATCTTTCATGTCGTTCATATCATCATGGTCTCCGCTGCGCTCAACGCCAACAGCGTCCATGTTAAGTCTGTTGAATTCGGCACCCTCTTCGTCTGCCGTATCAGTAGAATAAACTCGCCGATATTTTTCACCTGATTTCCGGCTTTCGGCTTGCTCAGTTCTCCTTCCCCTTGATCTTGGCATTATAAGGGCTTATTTAACTGGAATTATAACGACTTCATATCTAGTCTATATGGTAAAAAACAGCAAATTCCACGGCAGCAAACGGAAACAATTTGTTTACGACTCCATGGACAGTGTTGCCACCTCCTACCTGACTTACATATAGGGTCTTCACAGTTTGGGGTCAAAGGTCACACAGGGGTCATAAGGGGTCATAGAACTTTACAGGGTAAAAGCTAAGACATGCTCCGATTTAGACCAGGTTTGTTGCATCTTGTTTGGTTTGATGAGCCAAGAAAATAAGTTAATCATATTGACCAGGTCAAAGGTCAAAAAGGGGTCACTAGGGGTCAACTCAAGACATGCTGTATATTAGATCAGACCTGTTTTATCTTGTTTGGTTCGATCAGGCAAGAATAAAAGTTAATCATCATAACCAGGTCAAAGGTCAGGAAGAGGTCACTACGGATCATTTTCTCATAAAAATCAAGGTGCCCTGGTCTTAGACCAGAACTAGATCTAGTTGGTATTCTATTTCTGATGGTATAATATGTTAGATCTAGTCATAGATCCTCTGACTACTCCAACCCAGTGCTCAGCAAGGTATGCGGTCCCGAGACCAACGCCATGCTCATGACAATAACACAGTGGTCAGTATTACAGTTTCGCCATGTAAGCTATCTCTTCTATCTCATGTGCACCTAAACGCTAAAAAACCACCATGTGCTTCTGACCGGATTTGAACCGACAACCTTGGCATCAGAACTGCATCCCAATTAACCTAGAGAGGCAACTGGCAGAGGAGCGCAAGATTATCTATAGTTTTACATTTTAATCAAATCAGATGTTGGTAACTATAGGCCAATTTCAGTGCTGTCAATAGTGTCTAAAATCATTGAAAGAGCTGTTCATAACCAACTGTATAAGTATGTAAGTACTAAGGGGATTCTTTCAAGTGCTCAATCTGGCTTTCGTGCAAATCACTCTACAACAACAACTCTACTAGATGTACAAGATTTTATTCTCAATAATATGGATAATGGTTATGTCACAGGTGCCATTTTTCTCGATTTAAAGAAAGCATTTGATACTGTCAACCATAAAGTACTAATTGATAAATTAAAACGGTATGGTGTTGATGGTGTTGAGCTTTTATGGTTTAAATCTTATCTCAGTAATAGATCACAGGCTGTAAATGTTAATTCTAATCTTTCAGAGTTTGAGCGTATAAATATTGGTGTTCCACAAGGCTCAATATTAGGACCTCTGTTATTTATTTTATTTGTAAATTGTTTACCAAATGCTGTAAATTGTAAAACTAAAATGTATGCTGATGACACCACTTTACTATTTAGATCAAAATGTCCTGATGAACTTTCAACTTCTTTGACATCAAACCTAGATCTAGTTGCTAATTGGTTGAAGGCAAACAAACTTACATTGAATATCAATAAGACTAAAGTTATGCTATTTGGTACCAGACAGATGTTAGATAGGTTTAATGATATTTCACTCACATATAACGATAATATGATTGAAATGGTTAGAGAATTTAAATATCTCGGTGTCAAGTTTGATAGTACCATGTCTTGGTTATCACATATAGATTACCTAGCAAATAATGTTTCCAAAAGAATCGGTGTTATTCGTCGTGTAAAGCATTTTCTTCCACATCAAACTCTTTTGATGTTATCCAATGCTCTTGTGATTCCTCATTTTGATTATGCCAGCTCAGTATGGTCCAACTGTTCAAATACATATCAAGCAAGACTTCAAGTCTTACACAACCGTTTAGCCAGAACAATATTATCTGCTGATATCAGAACACCAATAAATGATATGATGAACTTACTTCATTGGACAAAACTAAGTGATAGGTGGAAAATTCAAATACTTATTATCTTATTCAAATGTTTAAAAGATATAAGTCCAACCTATTTATCATCCAATTTTGAATTTGTACATAACTATCACAATCATACTACCAGGAATCATTCAAGTAATACTTTAATCATTCCTAAAATCAACTCAAATTCTGGTATGCGCACTTTTCTTTTCAGATCTAGCCATCTGTGGAACAATTTATCACCATCTATTCGTATTGATTTAGAAAATTTGTCACTCGGTCAATTCAAATCCTATATTTCCACTGTATCATAATTTGTATTATAATTTGTATATTTAAACACTGTAACATTTGTTATTTATTTGTATGTACTTATGATGTATCGAAATGAGGGCCTGCTTGGAAAGCAGTGCAAGTCACTGAAGCATATTACCCTCAATAAAGAAAGCATAAATAAAAAATAAATAAAAAAATAAAATAAATAATCTGTCCTTCAATTACCTAGCGGAAGTCATCCTGATGATGTAATGTTATTTCTTATGCTGGTCAGGAAGTTTATAAATACATCTAAGGCCAAACAAACAAGAAGGTTTGTCTCAGAAGCCTGCGCGCATTGGTATGTAAAAATGATCGAGCTTCTTCTTTTTCCGGATTTTGTTTTGTTTTTTGTTTTTAGAAAAAAGAAAGAAAAAACAGTTCTCTGGATCGCTTGGATCACCAACAAAACAAAACAAATGAATCCGGCAATTTAGTTGGTGTTTTTTCTTCGAAAATTGTGATCCCAGTCAAAAACCCTAAAGCGGGGTTAAGGGTTATGTTGAGAATAAAAATACTTCTTAAGATAAGAAGAATATTACCTTAGAATTTAAGAAGAATTCCTTTTTAAACTTAAGAAGGATATTCTTCGTAAGTTGATTTATGAAATAGAAGATAAGAATCTTCTTAACTTAAGTTAGTAAAATTGTATCTGTAAAAATAAATTGCTTGTTAACAGCTTACTCATAAACATTGCATCATAAACACAAAATCAATTTTGTGTTGATTTCCCAAACGGGCGATTCATAAGAAGCACCGTCAAGCATATCATATTTGCATGGCATTTCACACCTGGCCTAGCTTTAGGAAATGTTTCTTCTTACATCATTTCCCCCGTAACCCTAACCTTTCTCATACCTACAAATCACTACACCTGCTCAGCCCTTTTATGGCAAAAGAATGTATCTTATATGTAGTTTTCTAACAGTATACTTCCTTTTAACATGATCAAAGTTAGTTATTTTCTCCATAAAACATGTAGTGGTAAAAGGCAGTATATTACTTTTATTGTCTTTACAAGTTGCAACCTTTTCCTAAGTGGGGATTATTGAACCAAGTTAACACAATCCATGTTAAAAGGAAGTATATCATTAGGAAAGTAAATATAAGATACATCCTTTTGCCATAAAAGGGCTGTGCTATCAAATGATACCACGTGCTTGGCGGATCTATCTAGTGGCGCGATCCGGCGGGCTATCAAATCGTCTTGGCCCGGGTTCGCTGGCAAAGAGTGATTGCCCCCCCCTCCCGATATTTGACCCATCTTTGTCTCCTGGTAGTTCAATTGTCAAAACACGCCAAGGGAGTTAGGGGTTTGAAGCATTTTTCAATCAAATGTCTCATGAAAAGTTCACGCCACACAAATATCGCACTTTACAAGAACTACAAAAGTTGCTATTTTCCATGAATTATTTTTTACTTTGGGCCAAATGTACATGATGTGTTGATCTATTCACAATTTTGTGTCCATTAACATGGACTTAAAAGACACACCAGCGTAACATATTAAAAGCATGGTTGTTTTAGCTTCAATTGTATGTTATCAAAAAGCCCAAAAATTGATCTAGCCTCAAAATGTTCCCTTTTTATAATAATAGCACATTGGTCATTCAGTAAACTTGATAACTGGTTCCCCCTACCCATCCATTCTTTCAACTTATAATAGTCACTTCCCGTATATTGCCTTAACAATATTGCCTGTTTCCTGATATCAAGCCCAATTGAATTAATGGTTGCTGGAAAGTAACAATTCTCATGTCCAGGGTTGTAGCTAGACCAGATTGAGTGCCGGACAATTTTACTGACGGCGAACGGAGTAAGTGTAGCGAACGAAGTGCAGTGGATCATGGAATGGGGTCTAGAGGCCTTCTTCATGTTTTAAGGGGTTATAAATGCACTTTGAGGTTGTTGTTTTTTTAATTGCCGTTTTTTTTTACCCTTATTTTTTAAGAGTGCCGGACGCTGGGCACAACTTCCGGATGGCCCCGTCCAGCGTAGCTACAACCCTGCTCATGTCTATGAAAGGAGGGATAATTACTTTGTCGATTATTGATGGTGCAGTCATCTTCAGAGCCTTTCTTAACAATTTCTATGTGACAGTCGTCTGCAGACGACAGTACCGAAATGTCACAAAATGTTTCAAAAATGTCAATATTATTGAATCTCATCACTATATTTGTAATCACCATGAGAAATGCATTAAAATAAGTACAAACATGCCTTGTATTAGGTTCAGTGATTCTTGATATAAGACTTTTGAAATATAGGAAAGGTGTCTGAAAAATCTGTTTTGTATGGGTAATAATAGCCGCGGGGAAAGTGGAAACTACTGACGGAGTTCTTTTGGAAGTAGCTTTCTCTCTTTGCTCTATAATTCTTGATACAAATCTATGCTTTGAGGTTTCTAAGCCTCAAATTACATATTGGTTATGGGTCTTTATAGGTATTTGATAGCCGACACAAACTTACAAATTCAAAATATGCAGAATTATTAAAAGTAGGCAAAGGATGAAAAATTTAAAAAGCAAATATAGCCCCTTTTTCACATTATTGTTCTGATTACAATTTGGGCTTTATCTAACATACTGTAAAAGTGGTAATTTTCGCACAATTAATTTTTCGCACTTTGCCGATTTTGAACTGTTTTTGCATGTTTTTAAATTCATGATTTGTGCCTTCATCACATAGTCCTATACGCAAAATCAATATACTTGCGTGTTATTATTTTCGCGGTAGCTGTGTCAAGCGTGAAAAGTACAAAAATAAAATAGCGCGAAAAATGTCAACTTTTACAGTAGTGTAGGGTGAATCAGCTCTCTGGCAACACTGTTTCTAACTTTTAATCCCGCAGTCCTATGAAAGTGCCTCGCCGCTGAATATCGCGGGTTATGTTGTGTCGTCGTCATCTTGGCTAACTAACGGTTACATGACCCAAGGACATGTCGGATTATCAATTATATTTTTTATGTGAACCAGGAATATATTAATATGCAATACTGTATTTCCTTCAATTGATTATTATGGATATATAGCAGCAGTAGAAGATATATTTATGGTGAGTTTTTCAGTAAATGTTGTAATGTGTCTTGAAAGGTTAAGTTACAGAATACACAATAAGTGTCATGATTTGACAACAGAATTATGGTCATACTAAAAAAAACCAGAATGCCCCTGAACCAGTGGCATTTTGGATTAATGGCTGTTCAGAGTTGAACTTTCTAAATAAAAAAGAAACACAACTTTGATACAAACTGACCAGTGTAGTTCACATTCAGGCTTTAAGATAAGAAATTACACTTAAACTGTTCATGTACCCTACAATAACCCTAACACTGCCAAATCCAACAGAATCCAACGAGCCAGCGTGCTTGTATAGTGGCTAGCCCGGAGTGGAAGTTTTTCTAAGAAATCCTGGCCCAGCCTATATACTTGGCGCAGTGCGCCTAGTAGCCTTGACACCTGTGGTGTACTGGAAAATCCGAAGCCCCTTGTGCCGGAGGTCCGTGGTTCAAATCCCGGTGGGGGGTTGCGGTAATATTTGGGGTCACTTTTCGCGGTGGGGGAAAAAATTCTGAAAAAAGTGGCCAGCAGGGTTAGGGTTAACATAAGGGGAAATACCAAAATATTATCAAAAACTTGAGCTTCAAAATTTGATTTGATACTGAATATACTCATATTTCCTTTTTAACATAGTTGAAAGATATAAATAAGTTCTCAAAATGTCCAACTCACCCTTAAATCACACCCACATTAAGAACCAGTGTTCAAATTAAGTGGTAATCCGGGCTTCCTGAAGCCCAAGAATATTGACGGATAACCTAAATTTCAATGCAGGTTATCTATGGGATGACCTTACTTTTTGAATATTTGCACTGTCGTTACTTTGGCGGACAACCAAAAACATTGGCAGATAACCTGATTTCATAACATGGTTATCCGCTGGAAAGCCTGATATTTGTTTCTTCTTAATTTGAACACTGTTAAAGGAAGGGTCCCGCAAGCACAGCATTGAGCATTATTTGTTAGAACAATAATTATCGAGCCGAAGTTACGTAATTATATAGAACAAAACATCATACTAGTCACAAAAACGAATAAAAACTGCCATCACTCAACATGCAATTTTTAAAATTCGCGCCGATTGAAAGTCCCGGTGTCGATGACGTCATGGGTATCGGTGCTCAAATTTGCGCATGTGCATTGTATAACTATGACTTCATCGACACCGGGACTTTGGATCGCCGCGAATTTTAAAAATTGCATGTGGGGAGATGGCGTTTTTTTCTTGATTTTGTCATAAGTGTGGTGTTTTGTTCTATATAATTACAAAAGTTGGGCTCGATAGTTAGTTTTCTAACATATAATGCACAATGTTATGCTTGCGGGACACCTCCTTTAAGAACCACACTTAAATTGTTGATGTATGTATCCCTATACCTTAACATAGGGGGAAATACCAAAATCTTATCAATAAACATGAGCTTCAAAATTTGATTTGATACTGAATAAACTGTATACTCAATAAACTGTATACTCATTCCTACAAAATCTGGATCTCTCTCATATTTCTTGTATATGATAGTGAATAGATATAAATAAGTGCTCGAGTTGTCCAACCCACGCTCTAATCACACCCACATTAAGAACAATTAATTACAACACTAAATCATGCTCGTTTCAATTCAACTTACACAATTAATATAATCCTGCTTATGATTATGAATCTAAACATTGGCACAATATAAGTCCACATAGGCAGTCTTTTTTTTTGCCTAAAAAAACCTTTTTGTAGCAAAATTTACATTTTGGTCACAAAACCTTCCTATTTTACTATCCTGAAAGAGCCAAGAGCGATTATGTTTACCATATATTGCAATTTGTGTTTATAAAATAAATCCTTTGTAAGTTTGAAAGTTATTTGTAACTTTTTTATTTTTGGAAAAGTCATAAATCCAATGAGATAGTTACTATAACCCTAACCCCGGTTTAGGGTTTTTTGACCAGGAACCAGGATCACGATTTTCGAAGAAGAAAAAAAACGCCAACTAAATCTCCGGGAACCTGCCGGGATTCGATCTGGGGACCCACGTCCCACCCACTAAGCCACGGCCCTCAGCTACACATTCGCTGAGTATACTGCGCTCACTATATAGGCTCGGTTGACTACGTCATCGAAAACCGAAGGCGCATGCGTTTGGAGAGGGACTTAGGATTAGCATTTTTTAGCACTCTGGGGGGTTAGGGTTAATAGAACACCAAAAAGAAAAATGTTACCATAACCCTAACCACAGTTTGAGGTTTTTGACCTGGATCACGATTTTCGAGGAAAAACGCAAACTAAATCTCCGGGAACCTGCCGGGATTCGATCCGGGGACCCTCTGTTCTCAAGCCCCACGTCCCACCCACTAAGCCTGCAATGGCCCTCAGCTACACATTCGCGCAGTATACTGCACTCACTTATAGGTTCGGTTGACTACGTCACCGAAAACCGAAGGCGCATGCGTTTGGAGAGGGACTTAGGATGAGCATTTTTTAGCACTCTGGGGGGTTAGGGTTAACATACTGTAAAAGTGGAAATTTTCATGCTACATTGTTTGTGCGCTTTTCACGCTTAAAATCAGCAAGTTCCAAAATAAAAATGTGCGAATATATTCATTTTGTATGTAGGTCATGTAAGGAAGCTCAAAATTGCAATAATAAAAACAAGCAAAATGTTTCAAAATGTGCATATCGCGAAAAATTACACCAACGAAAATTTCCACTTTTACAGTAGTCTAAAGCATTAGATCCACTGATGGTGTACACGCCAAAAAGTTTGCATCGGTTTTATTTTCACATATATATTTCGTAGATCAGTATAAACCCAATTTGTAATGCAATTTAATGTGACAAGCATCATCCTCAGCAAATCTAATATCCCATGGAACTGGCAGTGCAATCCTAAAAATAAAATAAAAAATTGCACATATATTTGCTTATACAGTAGGGCTGTCGTCGAGATCTTTTTTTCATGTCGACATGTTGCTATTTTACAATCTCGATATCGATATGATGTCGACATTTTATGAACCAAACACTATTAAAAGTATCATGCCGATCGTCACCACAAAAGGTCCATTGTAATAAGCTATCACTGCAGTGTCATCAATAGCGCTATGTCAATGTACACAAGTTCAAAACCATTACTTATAAATATAAACATAATAATTAATTTGCCGTTTTTCAACATTTTCTACGCTTTTTATTACAAAAATCAACCCAACAAAATGTTAAACTTGTGGATTCCCTTTCAAAATACATGCGGTATTAAATACGATAATGTTTCTAGAAAGCAATATCGTAAATTTCCTAAAATGAACCAATAGAAACAGTCCCACCAACGGCCTCTGTGTCCAATATATGATATTGATATTGTTAAACGACTGAGGATTTAATAGACTAAGCAGAAAATGAAGCAATCTCAAAAACAAGATGGCGACTATTGCGAGTGTGACGATCGCGATTTCGAGTGATTCAATTGTTAAATCCTGCTATGTTCGGATGTAATGAGCCAGCTTGTTTTAATGGCAAATTTTGTGGCTTTTAAAATTTTAATAGGGGATGCGATTAGTGAACTTTGTGGACGTTTAGAACTTACACAGCCTTCATATAAAAAATTGTAAAATAAAAAATATATCGACATACCAATTTGGATATCGACATGTCGGAATTTATAGTGATATCGATATAATGTCGATATAGTCCATGTCGATGACAGCCTATTATACAGCATTGCATCTGGTTCAAGAACATATAAATATATAAATCAAATGATTGTTCACCACAAACTGAATTGAGAAATCCGGATCTTAGAACGGTACGTGCGATAAACCCCAGGATGTGAGCATGTCGAAAATCAATCAGCATTTACAAGAGACTAGTTGAAATACGTCAACACGATTGCACCAAAATAGAACGATTGGTCATACATCGTACAAAGAGATTGGCTCATGATATAGAGCAGTAGGGGATTGCAGGCAGAGCTTGAAACAGTTGATTTGTAAAGAAATGATTGTTTGACGCATACCATCAACAAAGTTCAAGTGAAGCTGTTTTGAAAACTAAAATATGGGAATTAGGGGGGGGGGCAGGGGGCGGGGCAGGGGGCGGGGCAAGGCTCAAGATAAGCGGGCCGCTTGGCAATTTTTACCCCTTGGTCCTCCTGCCTTAGCACCCGGTAATGCTTACAAATAAACAAGCGTTGATATTTAATCCAAACCAGCGCCCGTTGAAGATCAGGTAGCTTGCCCAAGACATCGAATTTCGATTTGACAATGCGGCCTCGCTGGATTTAATTTTTAAAAAGTTAGCTCCCGGTAGACTGAAAACAGTCCCCCGGTTCTCAATAAATCTCATGATCCAGGCGCTACTTTTGAAGAAAAAAAGTAGCTCCCGGTAAAAATACTGTTATCTTGAGCCTTGGTGAGGGGAGGGGGATATCCAAATATGGCAGGACACAGACATAGTCAAGCTTTTTAAAACCAACCCTGCCGGGTAAGTTGGTTAACTTAAACATTTTGAAAATAATGTCGCAACAAAATGTATTCCACCCGTACCAGGTAGTTTGGAAACTTAAAAAGAAATTGACACAAGCCATGTAAATTGTGCAAGGTAACAACCAAGTAAAGACGCCGCATACAATGAGTCACAGCTATTGCGACCTAAATATCACCTTCAATTTCCCCACATGTCCCTCAAATGCCCATCTTCCCTAAAGAGGTAATGACAAAATATGAAATCCTGGAGGCTGTTATATCTCTAGGCAAGTTATTTATAGAACTGAAATTCAACCATTTTAGTTTAGAATACGTATACTCCTGTCATGTTGTGTAATGGTTTGTCACGTTGAGTACCGGTACCAGCTGTGTGAACTTACAGTATGGGAATCAATGACTTTGCACAGAAGCTTTTGCAATCATGTCGGAAAAAGTGTACTTTAGGTCCCATATTCTGGACTGTACTAGTATCGTCCGATAGTGGAACACCCAGTATCGTCTGATACTGGTACAAGGTCAGTGTTCCAGTATCGCTGGCACATATAACATGTTCCAGTATCAGCCGATACTGGAACATAATTATGTACCAGTATCGTTCAATACTGGGACAAATCGCACTGGTATCACATGTACCATTATCGCCCGATATTGGAACATAAAGATGTACTTGATACTGGAACACAATTATCAACCGATACTGGCACAGTAAAATCGAACCAGTATCGAGCGATACTGGCAACTTTTATGTTCCAGTATTGAACGATACTGGTATACCAGTATCTGGGACCTAAAGTACACTTTTTCCATCATGTCTTTTATACTTCTTAACAAAGTTTACTGATTCAAATACTACAATCTTGTTTAAAACCTGTTGGGACACTATACACGTGCGCATGAAATATCTTCCAAAATGAGTAAAAAGCTGTCAGTTGAAAGTATGATAGTCAAAACTAGTTTATGTAAAGCTGCCATCACCACCCCCCACCCCCCCCCCCCCAATTAATGTTGGGGCTGATATATATATAACAGCCCGTTGCTGGACGATGCTTTTATATGGACCAACATTGAGTTTAGGGGGAGGGACCACCGTTCCACAGGACATGCAGGAAGTGTCCCAACAGTTTTGAACATGATTGTATTAAGGGAGTGAAAAAGTGAGCTATAAATAATACAAAAATCGCTATATCTCGAAAACGGTAGCTTTGATTATAACAATTCTTTTTAAGAAATGAAGAACATTGCTTCTGTAACATTCCGAGTTGAACTTCATAGTCTAATTACATATACATATTTAATGAAATACATAAATATCCTTTATTTTGATGAAGTGTCATAATTTCAAAGTATCTAATTTACAGCGGTGGGTGTTTTAAACGATTGCATATACTGTATTATCCTTATTAAGCACGTAGGGCCCTTAGCAAAGTAATTTTAGGTGGGCCCTTATTTTCGCCTTGATTGCAGATTTCAAAGGTTATAATATGTGACATGATTTGATAGTACTGGAGCTCCTTAATAGCGGCGTAGCTAAGTTTTTCATATTGGAGAGGCAAGAAATAAAAGTGAACCGACAAGACTTAACTGACAACTAATTTGACCGTCATATTCCATGATTCCCCTTGTCAAAGGAACAGAATAGACGGTAGTGCAAGTTCTTCCCTCCTAATGGTGCGAATTTGTCTAAACAGACGGTAGTGTAAATTCACCCATAGGCGCGAATTTGACTAAACAGACGGTTGTGTAAGTTCTCCTAATAGGTGCGTATTTGTTAATAAATAGCCGGTATTCACATAAATTTAATCGCAGCCGAATAATAAAATCAAAACGTGCGTTCAGATTTGTGTAACAATTAACTAGGTTCCTACTATGGCTCGTATACAATCATGGTGCTAACAGCAGTTTTCCTCATTGGAAGGATGGGGAAATAGCCCTTAAAGAATGGCAATTAACCGTAACTATTGTGTTGACTGCTAAACTGATGACAGCTTTTGCAGTATCTTTCAATAACAATTAATGACCTTAATAAAATTAACGCCTCTTATTACTATAATTATTGAAACAATGCTTCTGGGAACTTTATATTTTAATCTAATTAACCCTGCGTAGGTGTAGTTTGCTTGGTTAATTAATTAGTAGATGTGTAGTTGTCTATAGAGAACCTAGTATTATTGACTATAAATGGATAATGCTACCTCCTATTCTGGAACTTTGGCCAAGTTTTGAAGCCTATTTGGAACACTGTAAAAGTGGAAATTTGTGTGTGAGTAATTTTTTGTGTTTCGCAAATTGTGAACAATTTTGCTTGTTTTTATTTTTGTGATTTTGAGCTTCCTTACATAGACCTACATACAAAATTGATATATTCGCACATTTTTTATTTTTGTGCTTGCTGATTTTAGCACGAAAAGCATGAAAATATATGTAGCGTGAACATTTCCACTTTTACGGTAATTTGGTTTCATTTTGTAATTATTGAACTATGACTCAAATGTATATAAAAGTATACATTTTTGGAAAGGAAATGGATCAGAGAATCCAAATATGGCATCAATTTTGACCACTTTTTTGACTAAATTTTTGTTAACAAAGTAAAAAATGCCCAAATCGCTTGATGATGATGTAAAGACACTAACTAAGGGACAAATTTCTTTTAAACCTAATCTAATTTTTTTTGAAATTTTGACTAAAAAGTGCTTACAGTTTCCATTTTCCCCCTTTTTGGCACTTTTTGGTCAAAATTGCATCAAAACAAATTCATATCCATCAAGCAGAAATCATTTGCTCTACTTCATGTGTCACCAAACTTGACCTTATTGGAAGAAAAGTTGTGTGGTAATTGTCATTTCAGTAAATTTGGTTCAATAAAGGGCATTGATGGTCTGTTGCACTCTAGGTATTGATTCTAAGTTATCTGTTCCTTCCTCTGATTTCTTCTTGTATCCCCAGGTTATTCTAAGGGAGTGTTCATAAATACTTTGGTGGGGGGGGGGGGTTGGAAAAAATTGAGCCATGGACATTATTCTTGTTTATCCCCCATAATAGGGTGGTTGTTTTCTTGATCTCCCCTTTTAAGAACTTTTTTTATCCCCCCAAAAAAAACCAACCCAGATTCCCCCTTGTAAGGACTTTTTTTATTATCCCTCCCGCATTTTTTCCAACCCCACCAAAGTATTTATGAACACTCCCCTAAGTTTCCCCACATCTGCCCCTAGTTTATTTCTAGCAGATCTGACTCAAAACATCACTAAAGATAAGAGGTATACAGCTACCAAGACCTAAATATAAAGTTCAATTTCCCCGCATATCCCTCAAATTCCCATCTCTACTTGCTATATAGAGCTAAAGCGATAAAACCCATAAAACTGGAGGCTGTGGTTAATCTTCCCAGTTATATATATTTATAGAAATATAATCCTGCGATAGAAGGTTCAAAATAATTATATGCCGGTTATATCAACTTCCACAGAGTCTGATTAATTGCCGGTGTTAAAATCACAAAATTTGACACAAATTTGGTCATATGTCACTCATTCTGTTTAAAGAGGTGCAAAGAGGGGGAGAGTGTAGTGTCTTTGAAACTGAGAAAGACAGAAAATGTGAACAACTGGAGTAAAGTACAATTTGAAGGGGGTAAGGTGTTATTCCTCTACCTACTCCAATCAGGCCTAGAAATACCTGCTCCCACTTGCCCATAGCAGGTAACTTTTGCATCTGGCGGGTGTAGAAACTAAAGGACCTGCCCGAATGGCAGGCCAATTTTTACAAACTCACAGTGTAAGTGAGTGACACTGGCTGGTTGAATTTCTGTTGGGCAGGTATTTTTGTGAGTTACCTGTCCCGCTGACTGGTTACAAAAATCGGAAGTTCCAGCCCTGACTTCAATACAAATCATTGCCTTTTGCCAATTGTTTGTGGGTTAGTAGTGATAGGAACCTCATCATCAACATGCAATTCCAAGTTTGAGTACTGTAAAACACTATAATTTCGCGGCTACTTTATTTCACGAATTTAAAATTACTGCTTTTTTAGCAGGCATTAATTTTACGAATCTGGAAATTTTACTGCTCCTTTAAATACAAAATGTGTCAGTTTCGCGAATATTTAATTTCGTGAATCAACATCCCTCACACAATTTGCACCATTGAGTGGTTTTACAGTATCGGGCATTCCATAAAGCATTCTTACTCATTTTTGGACTCCTAATCCCTCAATAGGGAAACTTTGGGAATTCCAGCTAAAACTCACCCTCAAAAATTACTGGAGGTAGTTATGTTATATGACTCTCATTATTGGCAACGAAATGCAATTTGAAATCTGAATTGATCAATGCGCATTCCACAAGACTTTCTTACACATTTTGGACTCCTTGTTTTTCCAATCCCTCAATATGGATATGTTGGGGGGGGGTTTTGGTTTTTTAAATGGCTTAAACACACCCTCAAGAGGTTTTTTAGTTTTTAAATGGCTCAAACACACCCTCAAGAGTTTTTTAAGTTTTTTAAAAGGCTCAAATGCACCCTCAAGAGTTTTGATAGTTCTGTCCATATCTGACGTAGTTGGAAGCCTATGATGAAGTATCTAAAGCCCTGACCTAGAAATTCAATCCCATTCCTTAACCCTCTGGATAAACTTTCTTTCCTGTGACCTCCGTTCAATGTATCAGGCATCCCCATCTTTATCAAAACTACATTAAATAAATCGAAATAATTACTACGATAAGGAAGCTTTCAACACCAAGTGTGTATTTTCCCAAGATATTATCTCAATTAAGACACAGGCTATTGAGCTGGCGCCCATAGCCATAATTTTTTACTTCGGCGGCGGGTGGAATTTAAAAGGGGGACCATTTTGACACGGTAATCCTGCATGCTAGATTTTAAACCCAGTGAATACAATTTTGTTGACAAAATGTAAGGACATTTAAAACAAATATAAACTTAATTTTGTTCCATTGTTGGGTATTGAAGTTGTATAGTGCTTAAAGTGCAAATAATTATTCCAGCATATCTTTTCACCACAAAGAATTTGGACATCTTTGGAAATTAAGGTTTGCCAAGTAGCGCCACACCTTTACAGCTTCAACAATGCCAAGCCCCCCCCCCCCCCCCCCCACCCAAAGTAAGTGGTAATTACATTGCATCGGATCTGGAAACCATTTTGAAATTGGAAAAAATACTTTTGACTACCCAATCACACCCAAGCAAGTATGTATTCATGTATATGCTTTAATAACCGTGATATCAGTTACAACCCTGTATTTTTGTGACAGTTACAAGTAGACAGTTGAACTGATGCCAGATATTGGAACCAGAAATAGCACCAGACTTGACTTGGCAAAATACCATAGATTTAATGAGGATAATAATTAGTACCGACCACCGAGTATAGTATAAAAGCAGAAATAGCTGTAGTTGACGAAATACACGCTTAAAGGGACATTAAGTGGTGTTGACAATTTTAAATGTTTAAAAATTTACTTCAGAATTCAAGATGAACATTAAAAATTGCCATTATTGTTGTTTCTACTAACAAAAACATAGCAAAACTTGATTAAAACAATATCATCGCTATTTATTGAAAAACGCCCTCTATGGCGTTCGCGTTATGTATCACGCGTACTGCAGGGGATACTGTCGGACGTAAAATGCTCGTCCCGGCTGTACAAGCATTTTTGAATCAACGTTTTCTTGTACAAAGAGGGCTGATTTTTCTTAATCCTTATAGGTGTAAGTTCATACATGTAATACAATTATAAAAATATACTAATCCCAGTTTTTATCGTAATTGAGGGCGCAGCCTCCGACACATCTCTTAGTGCCCCTTTAACTGACATACATATACGTTTTTCAATGGAATTATGACTCTGCTCACAATCAAAGAAGATTTTAAGGATATCCCACAATGCATTGCTGGAGCACCAGCCAACTAAGGCTTTTTTTCACATGATATATTTGTGGAGCTCTAAAGTTTTAGAAATAAGAAAAGGAAACACTGAGAACTTATTTATTTAGTGGGGATGTAAACTAGAATCTAAGAGCTCCAAGAGCTCCAACGATAAATGCACTATGATGCCAAGATTTTGTGCATATGTCTATGAGAACAGAGACGAATTGGAGACTAACAGATTAACGGCATCTTGCAAAACACAATGCATTGTGGTGGTGTCTTTAAAATCTTCTTTGGTTCACAATCATACTTTGTGTCATCTCAAGTTGGGAAGTGACTAGACTAGGTCCCTGCGTCCCTCACTTCTCACTTAAAGGCATATTATGTGATCTTTTCCAGGGGGCACCCTCTACTCATGATTTATTTTAGAAAGTAAATTTTCTTTCAGATTTACATTTCTGATCATAAATAATAAATATATTCCGAGTTACAGAGCGATACGATTCCTAATTACTTCAAAATCATGGTTTTAGAGTGAAAAATAAACTGTCCTGCTAGCAGGACAGTTCATTTTCACTAGGATATATACTACCAATGCTTCATTGGTCATGGTGTGTCAGTGGATACTAGAGAGCTGCAGACTATTTCTTTCATTAGATGAAAAAACAATACCTTGAAATCTATTATTTCAGCATAATTGAAACTGAAGGCTTCCACAACAGAATTGATAATCATACAGGCTGTTCTCTTCCACAGTCCTTACTGAATAAGTCAGGTCATCGCTGTTCTGTCTAGCCCTTCAGCATGTATAAAGTAATACTATCTATGTATAAACCTTTGGGCAGTCTGTTTTAAACATATTCAAGGGCCAACAATACATCTGACAAAACCTTGTAAGTGCTCTTGCTCCCTGTATGTCTAAAGCAACACTTCCTATGTATAATGATTTGGCAGTTTTACTTTATATACATGCTGAAGGGCCTGGAAAACAAACAGGGTTTTGATAGAACAGCAATGATGTTTCATATAATATTTCAAGACAGTTTATCTACATGTATGCAGTGGCTGGATTTGTTTTGGCCCTACTAGAAAAGAGAGTCTAGACTATCGGTCCCATTTTGAACAAATACACAAATAGGAAAACAAATTAAAATCAAAACTTGGCTACTCATCAGCTATCCCCAACATATACTTTATTTTTCTGGTCACGCATATACCCACTTGTAATGCCATAATTCTAACAAAATTACAAATCAAGATGCAGCTTAGCTAAACGCTTGCAACTCTTCAACTTTCCACAGACTAAACACTATCAATGATTTAACAGGGCATAACCCCCGCATGCAACGCACGCATGGGTATATGGGTGGCTAGCACTGCAACACACGCATGGGTCTACGGGTGGCTTGCATTGATGTCCTGATTCGGTGTACATTCACACTTTCCCGTGTCCCGATTTGCCTTATGGATCAATGCATGGTTTGATGCGACAAAGCTTGGGAGAAGGGAGGGGGATTCAAAGAATTTCTACAGTGGAAACGTATAAATCATGCAGTACATGTGTGACAGGCCTAAAAAACTTTTGGAAGTGGCTAAATGTGAAATAAGAATTAGGCAATGGGAGAAAACCCCGTTCTACGAGCCCGACCGACCCAATTTTGTTTATTTTTTTTCGAATTTAAACAACAACAAATTGAAAATTGTTCAAATAACAAATTGAAAAAATTGAAAATGTCAAAAATTGTTGACATTTCATTATTAAAGTAATATACTGCAATCAAACTTCAAATGGTGAGTATTGTGACATCATATTAAATTGTCCTCATTTTTCCGCAAAAAAGGGGGACTATTAAGAAAGTGTCCTTGATATGGTAAAAAAGGGGTATTTTTGAAAACAAAATGTCCTTATTTTTGCATGAAAAAGGGGTCAAATGAGCAAAATTGTCCTTGAAACGCCACCTCCGGGAACGATAATGTGTTACTCCTTTAAATACGAAGAGAAAACACTGGGGTTTATATCGCTCTGTCTGTCATGTATAAATGCTTGGACATCTTAACAAATCAACCGAAAACTTAATCCAACACATGTTAAGTTGTGGTTTTGGCACTTGATCAATATTGGTGACATATCCTCATAGATTTAGATCACAAATCCCCTTGCCTAAATGATTCAGAATTCACAAATAAGACAAATGCTGAGGTGAATATCCTAACCTTGATGAATGCTGATGTTAATCCTGCCCTGGATTTTTTTTTTTTATGATTTTTTTTTTACCGGTATTTTTTAATATTTTTTAATATTTCTTTTTATTATTATTATTTTTTTATATTATTTATTTATCTATCTATTTAATAAAATAAAATATCAAAATTCAAAAGTATAGACCTTCCAGAAAAGGAGTTGTTACTCTGAATTTCATGTCGATAAGGCCTATAGCCTATTTGTTGAGGACATGTTTGATCACTATCTATACCATCAAACTTTGAAGTCAACATTGTAATGTTTTTCTTTGATCAAATGACAAAAACAACCAGAACAACAGTTTTCAAATACAATAGGATGCATTTCATTACAAAAATATGAAGACAATTGTGGAAACATTCTTCAAACCCCCTCCTTTATGTATATAAACTGCGCCAATAAAGTATCGAAACACTTACAAATGGTCAGCTTTATCAGAACTTGAATTAGTATGCAAAAAAATAATTAAATAATTCGATTCACAGTTATCTTCTGCGCATTTTGACACCTCTTCTGTTGCGCTATGATGTTGTTTGGCGGATTTATGGGCACTTGAGTGGCTTAAAGTCGAATTCTAAAGTTGCAAAAGCTCCTATTCACCCCAATTCCAGAAATGAACTCGCACAAAGCATCACACACAGACAAAATTAAGACAAAAGACACAAATGTGTTCTGTTTACTTAACCATGACAATTAATGATTGTTTAATTATTGATTTATGCCTCCCATCTCTGACCCTTTTGTTTTGTTATTGAAAATGAATGCTGATATTCATTGCAATCGATTTATCCAACACGAAACAAACACATCATTTAAAAAGGCGGGCAAAAATAATGATGATCTTATTCGGTGCTGGAATAGGGGCTTTTGCAACTTTAGAATTCGACTTTAAGCCACTCAAGTACCCATAAATCCGCCAAACAACATCATAGCGCAACAAAAGAGGTGTCAAAATGCGCAGAAGATAACTGTGAATCGAATTATTTAATTATATTTTTGCATACTAATTCAGGTTCTGATAAATCTGACCATTTGTAAGTGTTTCGATACTTTATTGGCGCAGTTTACTTCCCAGCATAAGAAATGGCTTACATTATCCAAGACATTGTATTAGGCCATTCACAACCGATTTTGAGTTTCCTGTTGCAAATTTTAAAAAAAGGACGAGGTGACTTTTAATTATAAATTATTAATTATCTTTTATTTTCTTTATTTTGAAACTAATTATTTTGTGGTCGCAACCAATTGTAACCCCTTATATCGAGGACTCTGCATTATTTTCCAAGTATGATTAATTTGATACCCAAGTAATAATACAATCATGTTTAATGTTTGTACATCACAGTGGCGTAGCTAGGATTTTTTTCAGGGGGGGCAAGATTTCTAAAATTTTCGTAAAAGGTTGCCCAAAAATAATTTGTAGTCACTTACCTCGTGAATTTCACGTAAGTGGGGGGGGGGGGGGGGGGGAGCTTCAAAAAATTTCGCAGTCCAAAAAATTCGCACAGTCCAAAAATATCGCACAGTAAATGTACTACATTTACAATTTTGCTTTCTATTAGGCTAATAACCTCGGTCTTTTTTCTCAATTTTTTCCTATTTCCTTTTTTTCTCACCCCTTTTTTTTTTAGAGGGGTGGGGGACGGGGGCACAAATTTGATTGATTTATTTTTTTCCCTGCCCCCCCCCCCTGAGCTACGCCACTGGTACATCATCCTAGCTGATATGATTGAAGTCAGAAAGTAGCAAATAAAGTTTATTGAAAGTCATTTTAAAGGCCAAAATCCTAAATATAAATGAAATAATTAAATATTTTGTAATTCTCAATTTTGGACGCGGGCGGCAACAGGAAACTCAAAATCAATTGTGAAGGGCCGAATATCATACTGTACTACTACAATGTACAATGTACTAGCTAGCCAGTACACCACTGTATTATTGCATCATGAACATGCATTGGGCCTGAATTAGTTGGTTGATACTGGCTGCCTCCGATGGACTTGGGGTAGTCAGACATTGGGGTAAACAGACTTATCTATTTCAGATCTAACCTCCTCCCTACCCTTCCCCTCACTCCCCCAAACCTGGAAATGAAACGCCTGATTATGCTGGTTTAGTGAATTTAGCAAAACGGACCTGATATTCCCATGATGATCACGAGAGACTTATTATTAATATTATCGTAACCAATTGTAGGCGTTCACTTCAAAAGTCTATTTTAATAATTCCCTGCTCTGATAAAAAAAACCATTCTATTTTAGGAGACCTATACTAGTGCAGAGATAAATGTGAAAAGGCCTACCTATTTTTAAACGACCCTAGATGTCTCATGTTATTGAGTCATGTGTATTGTTTAACACCATCGCCAAAACGCTTACCTCTGGTTCAATTGCTGTATTATCAGCAAGACCGGTGAAATGTCAACCCTTTTTTATGAAATTTATCAAGCACTGTAACTTTTAAACTAATAATGTAATGTACATACAAGTTGACAATTTTTTTAATAAAACAAGTCGGAGAATCCATTTTTGGTAAAAAATGCACAAAAAATTGTGATTTTTACATTTTTGCCCAAAAATTATTTTTTTGGCGCCAACAATTTTCAGATTAAAAATTCCAAAATTTCACCAAAATCATCTTAAGTCAATTATCTAGGATCGGGGTTTTTGGGGGCTAATTCTTTTTATTTTAGTTTTGACAATTTTGACCAAAATGTGCCAAAAATTTGATTTTTGAGATAAAAACAAAATTATTTCAAAACTAAAAATGTTTAAGCCAAAAATTAAAAAACAGATCCTAGATAATTAACTGAAAATGATTTTGGTAAATTTTTGGAATTTTTAACCAAAAACTGATTTTGTTAGGTTGTCTGAAAAATGTTGGTGCCAAAAAAGTGTTTTTTGGTCAAAAATGTAAAAATCACTATTTTAAGTGAAATTTGATACCAAAAATGGATTCTCTGACTCATTTTATTTAAAAAATGTATACTTTTATGTACATCAAATTTATAGTTTAAAAGTTACAGTGCTTGATAAATTTGGCGCCAAAAAGGGTTGACACTTCCCTTAAGGCACCTGCCTAGACTTCAGGAGACGGGTTCAATTCCTCACTGGGACATGTCCTTGCTTATTTTTTATTGGGACATTCAACAGTGTTAGTTAATATTGTTATTGTCTTATTGTAAAACACCCTGGTTTGGTTTACTGCTATATATTATATAGACCCTCGATTGAATTATTTCTTAGACTGATATCAGATTGTCCTATTGATGAGGGAGGGGGAAGTGTGACGTATTGAAACAATGTATAATTTCAATAGTTCAAGTAATAGTCCAAGTAGTAGTTCAATTTGTAGTTCAAGTATATAGTAGTTATATTTGTAGTTCAAATTTTCCCAGAGAACAACCACTTGTGGTGGATATTCACTACCTTTTCGCTCGTAGCATCTAAACAAAACATCTCCCAAGCCTAACTGTTTGCAAGTGTGATAAGAAAAATATTGGCTTTCTTCTCATACCCAAATCTTAATTTAGGAAACGTAAATTTGATCGCATCACACATCTTTAACACTTTCCATGCGGCAGACGACAGTTCCAAAATTGAACAAAATGTTTCAAAAATGTCAAAATTATTGAATTTCATCATCATATTTGGCATCACCAGGAGAAATGAATTAAAATAAGTACAAACATGCCTAGTATTGGTTCAGTAATCCATAAGATTTGGGCACGGTTTTTGACAAATCTGTTCTGTATAATATGGTGAACCAATTCCAGCATGGAAAGTGTTGTTAAGACTTCTAATACTGGCAAGGCTCAAGATAACAGTTTTTTTACCGGGAGCTACTTTTTTCAAAAGAAGCGCCCAGATTATGGGATTTATTGAGAACCAGGAGCTACTTTCAGTCTACCGGGAGCTAACTTTTTATTAAATCATATTGTCAAATCGAAATTTGATGTCTTGGGCAAGCTTCCCGATCGTCAACGGGCGCTGGTTTGGACAAAATATCAGTGCTCGGTTGTTCATTTTTCAGCATTACCGGGCGCTATGGCAAGAGGATTTTCAGAGTTTGAAGGTAATTCTGGTGGCAACATGAAATCAATCTATCTCTTTGGCATATTGCATTTTATTCTGTAATTTCAACCAAATCAATGATTTAGTTTTTCATATATGGTAAGAAAATTGCAAAATGTCAAGATTTAACTCTACACCCCCTCTCTATAAACCGCCATCTTATGTTGAAGTGCGATAAAATAACCCAGCCTATTTTAGAATCTGAAAGACATATATTATTATACGACATGCTCCATTAGAAATAAACCCTTGAGCCGTGATTTCCTTAAGCCAGTAGGAAATGTGGAGAGTTCACAAACATAACCTGATTTCAGAAATAAAGATTTAGATAAGAACGTCATGGACTGCAGTATCAGAAAACATAACATTTATTACTCATTTTGATGCACATTGGCACAATATTTGACTTGCTCCCATAAAAACTGGCACTACATGTAGTCATGTTTAACATAGCCATTAAATAGAGCCAATATTACTGTACCAACCCCCCCCCCCCCCCCCCTTTAGGGGCCTGCCATTTCTTATGGTGTCTTTATAAAAATATACCCTCCGGAAAACACAACATTTACCAAATGATATGGTAACAGCATTTTGAGAAGATTTGCATGATATGTGTCAGTGTTAGCACAAACAATTCAAATTGTCAAGATTTCTTTTGAAGGACCCTTTTTTCCCCTTTTTTTCATAGTTCATCAAATTTATTGCACTCTATAATCCTAGAAATGTGTTTGCTGACAGCATATCTTTTTTATGCAACTGGCCACATTCAATGGGTGCATTGGCAGCAAAGGGGCTGAAGGATGCCATTTTAACACTATTTTGGTGCCATAGACAGGCCACAGCAATTGTGTAGATCCTCTGACTACCCCAATCTCTGACTACCCCAATCCAGTGTCCTCAGCAAACTCTATAGGCCAAATCCACGCTCATGATGCAATAACACAGTGGTTTTTATATACTAGTACAGTTTGATAATGCAAATATATTCTTTGGATTATGTAATCCATTTCTTAGGGTACTCGCCTAATACGGTATACGGGATGTGACGCTCTAATGGGGTCGCTTTTTTGCAAAAAATCCCTAAACATGGGTATGATTTGTGCTGGAAAATCCCTAATAATGGGGTCACCTTTTTCAAATGGGTCAAATTATGGCTATTTTCGTGAACATTTGGTCTATTTTCCCTATAATTTGCGATAATTGGGTCTATAATGAAACAAAATCCTTAGAAATGGGTACCGTTTTTTCCCCAAAAATCCCCCTTAGAAATGGGAGGGGTTTTGAATCTCCAGCGGCACACCCCTGACCAAACTAAATTCAGGCCCCCCCCCCCCTTGGGGGCTAGTCAGGAGGTGTATGGATACATCTACAATAGTGATGAGCTCAATCTTATCTCTACTCTAGTTTAAAGTCTGAAGTTTACTGCGTTGCGGAATTTCCGCGGAAATCGCGGAAATGAGGTTAAACGCGGAAAACAACATTTTGATGAAAAGAAAAGAAAGAAAAAAAATGCACAAAAACGTCCTAAACACACAATTTATAAATAGTCTTGAATAAAACAATATAAAATGGCAATATAGAGGGTCGACTACAGTCGCTACAGTAATATAAGGTAAGCCTAAAAATGTGTTTTTCTGTAAAGTGTGTTTATTTTGGTTTTATAGATCGTAAATTTTAAGCTTTCTTGGGGAAAATTACATCACAGAAAAATGCAAAATTTGCAAAGCGGAAAAAAGCAGAATTTGACAGTTACAAAGCGGTAAACTTCGGACCTTACTCTAGTTCTATGATTAAGCATAGACCGTCTATGGATTAAGAAATAGGACAGGATTCGTTCTGAACTATTTCTTGATAGCAGTCCTAATATCACCTGTCTCTTTAATAATCTTGCGCCTGTTGACCTATCCGTCAGTCTCGATTTACACGATGACTAACTACTCTGACAAACATATATTACTTGGTGACATCATTTCTATGACATGCGTGGGCAGATAGCATTGAGTAAGGAAAGTCCTCGGCATTAAAGGCATATTATGTGATCCTCAGCATTAACCCCTCCTCCCCCTCCTGCCCCTGTTCTCCAGACAGAAGGACCTTTGAAGCACAGTTCAATTACAGGGAAACTCTAAAGAAGTTTCCACACATTTCAATCACTTTCAACAACAAAAGTTAAGAAATGTAACTCAAATATTCTTTTTTTAAACAGTGGTTATTTTTAAATATCTAAACATAATATAATCAAAAAATTTAAATCGGTCAGGCCCATATTGATTTAATAATGCTTATTTGACATAAAATATATCTCAGGGATGCAAGTGGGTGATTGATAAATGTCCTGAACTTTTTACGTGAGCTTGGCCAGACAGCCCGAGCGTTTGCACACGGCATCAATCTTTTATGGGGCTCATCTGGAGAAAAGGCTACAGGGTATCACCCCCACAAAAAAAACATGTTTGCCTCTTTTTATGCCAGAATTCCGGATAAATGAATAAATACGCTGTGAATAACATAATTAGCACATGACCGAACATTTTAAAGACAATGAACATTTTCCCAGTTCGTAAAAATTATGTGAAATTCAGCATTCTATACAGTTATGAACATTGGTATGAACCGGTAATTAAAGATTTGTCGAAAAGTAAGAATTCATCCATTTTCTACATTCTAATCTATGCCTCAATACAGAACATTGCTGATAAGTACCCTGGAATGCTTATTTCTATTTTTATCTCCAAGTCACATAGTTATGACAGATTTCCACGCAAAGATCCTGACAAATGGTGTCACTGTAAAGTTGGCCTTCCTGCCTGCCATATCGCATAGATGCTAACTTTAAGGTGGCTAGAACCAAAAATATACAAAATAATAAATTTTGAATTAATACATTGAATTTTAAATGGAGGGTACTACTTCTTTTGAACTCTTAGATATTATGCAAAAATAAAACCTACCCCCACTGTAGCATAAATAAATTCAATATCCATCAAAGAGGAAATCATTTTTTTATTCAAATCCTGTAAGTGTGGACCGGTACCAAAATAGAACTGACACAAGGGAAAGATTATGTCAACAGATCTATAAATATATCGGCTTTTTATCCAAATATCGTGGCGTTTCCTATGCATTTTCCCTACACCTGATAATGGCAAAAGAGTTCAAGTAAAGGACTTATTATATTATTATATTTTACCACAGATTTTTAAGAGGCTGTATACTGTACAGTGGAACATTTTCTCTGGTTTTCATATTTTGCGTTGTGTGCTTTTTAAAAGCCCAATGGCCCCAAGACAATATTGTTAATGTATATGGTGTCCAAAACCGTGTATAAAACACATCAACATTGCTCTAAACCAAACGTGTGCAACCTGCTGCCCGCCGGCCTCTAATCTGCGGCCCTCGAAGCAGTCCCAAAATTCCCATCGATGCTGCCTGTTTTAACCGGAACTCTAGGTTTACACAAATGGCGGATTTATTTAGTGGTGTGCTCCCTTATAATTAGTAGGGTGACGCGTTGCATTTAGTAACTATAACTCGAGGCATGATTGCGTGTTAAAATCCCTGGTTAAAATGGCGCTTCCTAAGCTTCCCCTCCCCCTATTACTCCTTCTCCGGACGTGTTTTGGAATGTTTGACAATCACTGTGGCCCGTGAATGGATCTCAAAATCACAATGAGGCCCAGGTGGTAGAAAAGGTTGCACATGCTTGCTCTAAACTGTGACTGATTAACCTTTAACATTAACAAAATGTATCATTTTGGACTTTTTAGATACAGTAAAAATGGAATCTTTTTAGATACTGTAGAAATGTAAATGTTTGCGCTTTGCACATTTTTGCTTGTTTTTATTTTTGCCATTTTTAGCTTCCTTACATAGACCTACATACAAAATGAATTTATTTACACATTTTTATTTTTGAGCTTGCTGATTTTAGTGCGAAAAGCGCACAATTAAACGTACCATTTTTACCGTTATCATAAGATAATCTTTTGTTACCAAAGACTGTCTACCCCACAGACTATCAGCATGTTTTTACTGAAGTAAAAATTACGGCATGTGCCTGCTAACGGATTGAAATTCCCCAATAAAAACACACCTCCATCGGCATTTGCCCGCTCACACTGGTTTCATTCCCATTTTTTAAAGAAGATGAGGTTTTTTTCGTGGAGCAACGAAGTCATTACGGGTTTAAAATGTACGGCAAATTTTCAATCCGCTGGCGTATTTATATTAGGCTCGTTCCAAGAGATGACAAACTTATTTGTATTGTTTCTTTATTTATAATGATAATTATTTTAAAAGTATAATTTTAACCTTAAAGAAGAATTATTAAGGTTGGAATTTGTGTTTAAAAATAAAATCTTTATGACAAAGCATGAGCAGACTAAATTTTCACTCGCAAACAGATGTGTATGACCTTTCCCTGATACTTCCCGTCTCAATATTTCCATGCACTATTTCTGTACATATTCATCATGTAAAAGACATATCTAGTCATATTCATCATGTAAAAGACATATCTAGTCATTCGCTACTGTAAGGAGGCTTTGGCAATTTGGAACTATTCAAACTATAGCTCCCTGGGAGAACTAAAAAAAAAGTCATAATCTTTTGACTTATTGTCAGCTATATTAATGTGCAAACTCATTTTGCTATAAATAGCAAGTAACCGGGTGAACAGGAAAAGCAGAAGTTCATTATTCATCTTGCTATCAAATAAAGCAAACTAGGTTATGACCGCATAAAACATCTGACATTTATAATGTAGATATAGTTCAATCAGTTCCAAATTGGCGAGAAATATTAGGTTTGTATCCCTCCGCGCGCAAAAGTAATCCAAGCGTATGTGCGTGATTATGTCCATACACACATGGTTTGGGCCACACGCACGGACCACGCATATGATGCACAGTGCGGTTGTTTCCTTCATGCGCGCCCGTGTCCTTCTGTATTTATTTCGCTACTGTAACGAGGCTTTACCAATTTGGAACTGATCAAACTACAGGGTGTATCAAAAAAAATAGGACACTTTTTCATGACGGTGTAATACTTGTTATAATCATTGGACCATGACCAATTTAGTCTCAATGTAAAGCTCAATTCTTTATTATGATATCCTGAAAATATGAGATCAATCCGATGAAAAATAAGAAAACTAGCATCATTTGCGTAAACCATGTCATTTACTGGTTTGTACAATGGGATTTACATGTATAGACCAGTGAATAACATGGTTTACGTTTCAATACGTTACAATAATTATAACATAGAACATAATCTATCAGTCAATAGCAAAGATTAGTTTGGTAATCCATTTAATTCTGGCACAAATAAATACTGGCTAAATAATCCACAAATCAG
The DNA here is from genome assembly GCA_035610835.1 of Ophiura sarsii. Classification (NCBI taxonomy): domain Eukaryota; kingdom Metazoa; phylum Echinodermata; class Ophiuroidea; order Amphilepidida; family Ophiuridae; genus Ophiura; species Ophiura sarsii. Next base: position 30,162,439 of record CM069445.1, on the reverse strand, counting down.
ATGCATGCTAAATTTAAAAAAAGTTCTCGAACCCACTGTAGATGGTTCATTAGCATGATAAGACATAGAATTGGTATAAATAGTGTGTGCGTTCATGTTACTCTACTGTTACTGTGTGAATGACCATTGTACAAACTACAAAATAGATTGCCTTGCTTAAAAGGTCACAATTTCCTTAATTAATGATGGAATTTTCTCATCTTTTCAGGATTTTATCTTTATCGGTTGTATTTTACATTGAAATAAAAATTGGTCATGCTTCAGTGATTTAACAAGGATTTAAACCATCACCAAAAAGTGTCCTAATTTTTTTGATACACCCTGTATAGTTATAAATGTCAGAACTTTATGTATACACAATCTTGTGCATGCTGCCAATTTTGCCAAAAGAATTCCAACAAGGCAAATCTGGTTATGATAAGAAATAATGACTAAAACCAGAAACAAATGTAATTCTTTGCCAATTGAAAATAAGTATTTCAAGTTCCTTAATTATTGTATACGGAACTATAAGACAGCTTCAAATTTATTTTTAAATATCTATTTTTAAGTTTACATCCAGCATGGTTAAAATATTCTAAGTTTATGAAATGTTCTTTTATTTTACAGGACTTGTGTTTTTAACATAAATTGATCACTTTAGTGAAGTGCCTTGTTTGTGTTCTTAATGTTGTTTACATACTAAGGTTGCTTCGCCATCTGGGTCACTCCTATGACAAGTTTTCCATCATAATTAAAAAAACCTTCCTCTGATAGCGACCATCGCAGCGACCTGCAACAACTTCCCAATAATCGAACAAGAAATCGCTCGACTGGAAACGACTGGTCATGGCCAGTTGACTTGAATTCAACTCGAACGATCGTTCGCTAATGACGTAATGAACACCATAGTTTTTCAACCAATAGGGATATGTTTTTCAGTGAGTTAGAAGCGTGATTAAGTTAAACAATTTTTCAAGAATCACGTTTAGTTAAACGATGTGTTTAAAGTCAAAGTTAAACGAGTGTTTAGCTTAAAACCGCGTAATAGCCAAATTACTGACAGTCAAATCTCACCAACAGTGCCAATCACAACTGACAATGCCAATCTCAACCGACAGTGCCAAGTCTCACATGACACAGGGGGGGGGGGGGGGGGGCTGATTGCCCGTCCCCTGCCCCCACCCCCCCCCCCCCCCCCCCCCTCTGGCTATGCTACTGCCACCAATATTAGTCTTGCAATTCACAAAGTCCAAATGCCTGCAAAAACCAAATGAATCTTAAGTAGGCGGAACACCTGAAGAACCTGCTATACCAAAATACACAATTAAGGGAAATACTAATTAGTCGATGTCAATAATGAATCTGAACCTGTTTTTTAGTCTTTCTATTTATATATACAAGAGAAAATCTGGTGCACTTTTGACTTCCCACTTGTATTGAAACATCTTAATTGTGTGTACTCTATGTAATCCTCATTAAAACAATAGGGATGGTCAACTTGTCCATGTATTGTTGTCACCACAAATTAATTGTATGTCTGTTACATAACAACGGTCATGGCCGAATCCCTTGGTAATGAGGCATGATCTGTCGGCTACATGCATTCTCCAACACGTAATAATGGTGCATCCAAACATAATTATGTAATATCTGTGCTAAAGATAGTTGGCACATTTCTGTCATCTTACATAATTGTTAACTGTTGAAAAATGGTTCCATATAGGCCTACACATACGATCCGTTTATCTATTCTTTTATTTATTTTATTGTTGTGGGGGTTTTTTTGGTGTTTTTAAAAAATAAAAAATAAATTTTATTTAACTTTATTCTTTTTTATATTTGAGGAATTTTTGCATTGCAATTTTACAGTTCATATTGATCCTATCAATACAAATTTAATCTTCATGTAGAAATTTGAAAAAGTCTGCTACAAGAAACATAACATTTTATTTAGTTCAGATTATGTTAAATGTGTTGAACAATGAGTGTCCTATTTCAATACCAACTTGCTACATCCATGCACACACCTTCCAGGAATGTGCCAATTATAGCCTTTACCATCCGGGTGAGTCAAGTCTAATTACACTTTCCTGAGTAAAACTTGTTAACAATGTGCACTGTTTTCCTGTCTTTCCACTCACAGATTGCTGCACTGTCAAAGCCACAGTACCAAGCAAGCCATACATACCTGCATATAGCACTAGGGGACACTTGTGAGCCATATAACCCATGTGGTAGTACATAATGAGATATACGTTCCTGCATAGTACGTAGGGGAAGCCGTAGCCGATGACGTGATAGCACCGAACAAGACACACATACCTGGGTACGGTGCGTAGGGGAAACTTGGGGAGGCAACTTCAGGATATACATAACACAAACATTGCCAACTGGTGGAGCTTCGCTACATTTACCCTATATCGCCTTGTGTGTTATGGATACAGTCAACTGGGGCATTATGTACAATCACCATGCGTTGCAGCCCTTGGGATGGGCGTGGCGCTGGCACCTTGATTAGCGGCCGATAACGACCTGACAAATGTCTGATCAATTATAGTTGCTGGGATGTACACACTTTGCACCTTGTTGGATAATATATCAATTGGCTGTTGCCGACTTATCCAAATCAGACTTTGTGGAATTAATACGGATATATATACACACTGGAATTTCTATTCTAAGCAGAGGAAAATTTATTGACAAATGGATTCAATAATGTTTTTATGTTATAATTGATTACCTGGAGTAAATAACCACTAATTATCTGAACCACTTTATGCTGCATTTTATCCCTTTTTTGATACCAAAAACGCCTACTTCTATCTATATATCATGAGTTGCATCAGGATGGACTCGTTACATTTATCAGTCGCATTTCTCTGCACGTTGTTCACCTTGGTAGCGGCAAAGTGGCCGCCACCTGGCCAGGCATGCCCCTGCACATGTACATTATCAAAGGATCCCCAGCTTGTGTACAGCTTAGGGCCTGGTAACTACAAACAGGTGGACTGTCGAGGCCTGGGCTTGCGGGAAATTCCTTCCGATTTCCCGTTGGACACTCAGGTGGTGTTGCTCAGCAAAAATAATCTAGCCACCTTGGTTACGGATAATCTGGATGAGATTCGAGATCTTCTGTACCTCGATTTATCGCATAATTATATTCCGTCTATTCCGAGAGTCACCTTTCGATACAACTTGGAATTAAAATATCTTAACATTGGATGGAATAGAGTAAGTACTGTTGCTCCGACGGCTTTTGTGCCGCTCCAGAAATTAACTCGTTTGTTGTTGCCCTCCAATGCGATAACCGTTTTACCTACTGCAATTCAAAACCTTCCAGCACTACATCTGATAGATTTGTCAAAGAACAGAATCGTTACATTGGACGGGACAGCTTTTGTGAACCTACCATTGTTGCAATTCATGAATCTTGAATCAAACGCCATACGTATAATTGACGCCAACGTTCTACGCCGTTTACCACAACTCATAAGTGTGCTTTTGACCGATAATCTGATATCGTATCTACCAACATATCTCTTTCACGGCCTTCAGAAATTAGACCATGTGGCACTTGGAAATAATCTACTCGTCAATCTACCAGGAATCATCTTCAGAGGGGCACCGAGGTTACGCAAGATTGACCTTCATCGGAACAAGCTTACATACCTCGATCCTCAGCTGTTCAGAGGTATGCAAAGCCTCCAAGAAATTAATATGAACCAGAATCAACTTCAGAACGTACCACCTGGAATCTTCCAAGGTTTGAGAGCTCTTCAAATCTTAAACCTAGCTGGGAATCCACAGATCAAAACACTACCTATTGGCATTTTTAGAGGATTGAATCTTTTGGAGGAGCTCTATGTCAGTCACTTACATCCGATACCAGAGGGCTTATTCTGGGGTTTGCGTATTCTAGAATCACTGACAATTACCGACAGCACTGTCGAGCCTGTGCTAGCTGTGATATTCCGCGATCTTAACATGCTCCAAGTGCTTAATCTCTCCTCAAATGGAATAACAATGATTCCGGATAATTTATTTCAGCGGATGACGATACTGGAGGAGTTGGATGTATCGTCCAATCAGCTGGCGTCTTTTTCGATGCTTTGGTTTAACGACCAATTAATGATCACCATGGTAGCGCTTAATCTTCAGAATAACCAGATTGAGAAATTACCGGCTGAGGCATTTGTCCAGATGCCCTCCTTAGTGAATTTAAACCTTCAAGGAAATAAGCTTAGTGAAATCCAGGATGGAATCTTTGCCTCTAGGACTCGTCTCGACACACTGCTATTGAGCAACAACGAATTACAGTTTGTGAGCGAAGGGATTATCCCAAAACTGGTAAACGTTGAGAAGTTAACAGTCACAAACAATCGATTGACATGCGATTGTCATCTGAGGGCGTTTGGAGAATGGTTAAGAATGCACATCGAGGCTGTGATGTCGCCAAATGAAATAGTCTGTGCAGTGCCTCGTATGTACAAAAACAAGCGGGTCATACAGCTCATAGAGAGCCCACAGAATCCATTCACCTGTGTATTTCCTCAGATAATCACCCGACCAAGACAGAAATCGGTAACTATACCTAGTGGTGCTTCGAAAGAGATGTTCTGCCAATTGTCTGATTCTGCCGTGGCTGATATAACGTGGAGCCTTCCAGATGGCACCACTGCTAAGGCTCCCACCCAGGATATGCAGCCTGCTTCGAGTCGACCAAGAGTATATGCAAAGGCATCCGGTAGCCTGGTTGTCAGCACTATATCAATGTATGATGCTGGGTTATACACGTGTCAAAGTATGAACAGTATTGGCTCAGATGAAATCACTTACAATATCAGAGTTCTACCCGGCAAGCCAACACCACCACGTCCTGGCACAACAAAGAAACCTGCCACAACACCTAAATCAGTAACACCACCAAAGCCTACAGGAGTCAACCGGGCACCTGTTCTAACAACTTTCCAACCCAGACCAGTCACCTTCAGAGTAACTGCCCCCTTTTATCCGGGTGGTGGAGGAGCAGCCTGGACTGCCCCTCCTGCTCCGGGTGGTGGAGGAGCAGCCGGGGGTCCTGGAGTAACGGCTAAGATTGGTACCTCGGTGAATCGCACAACGTTGATGATGTTTACCCGTGCTGCCACCACCTTGCCAATGAGTCTCTGCAACCCTAATCCATGTAAGCATGGCGGACAATGTAAGATCGTTCTCAAACAGTCCAATAGTGACAGCGTTGAAGATGAGAGCCAGGAGAGTTGGAGTAGCAGTGCCTTTGGAAAACCAGGGGATAAAATATTCAGTAAAGGACCCGCAGATGACAAGTAAGTTCCATTTTAATAGTAATACATAAAAATAATAAATTAAATTTGTACAGCGCCTTTGCCTAGGGATGCAAAGTGGATACATGGAAAATACAACAATAAAAAGAAATGCCAAGACAAAAAGGAAAACTATCAAGGAAAAAGATAACTATTGAGATTGGATTTTAACAAGTTTCACATTTGTGGCGTTTCCAATATGGATAAGGCACTCTATTCCATATATACATGGAGCCACTACTGAAAAGGCTCTATTCCCAGCAGATTTTTTCGTAACAGGAACAACAAAATGAATGCTGCCAGCAGAGCGCGTTTTCTCATAGTACTATGAGATATGATTAAATTGTTTTGTTTACAAATCCAAATATCTACTCACATGACTAGACAGTTTCGTCTTCCCGATCGGAAGACTTCATCGGTAGTGCCTGGATCCACTTGTTTTTCCCGCGAGATTTACTTGCACTACTATGAGATATTTTTGATGAAATACAGGTAAAATCAAGGAGAGGGGAAGGGATGGAGGACACTCATGAATGAAAATCGAATACACTCAGAATACACTAAGATACCCTTAGCATAGGATTGTGCAGACCTCCATTGTATCTAATAGCACATACACAGCCAATCCAGAATTCCACAAATTTCACTTATTGTACAGCTTCAGAATGCTGTAAATTTGGCATCGTAAATAACCTGATTAATTACAGCGCTGTAATTATTACCCAACTTGGTGTGTGTGTGTTTAATAGTAGATGATTGTCTAAGTCTGGGTGAGTGAGAGGTGTCCTACTGTGAAAGTGGTGTGTATCTGGTGTGTAGGGTAGAGCTCTGCCATATAAATCACCACTAAAATGGTCACTGTCGATGAGTGCTATTAATTCCTTATAGCACTCGGCAGCTACGCTGCCTCGTGCTATAAGTCATACTAAAAAGTTTTATTCATCTCAATGAAATATAGGTGCAGCCCGGGAGAGGGCACCCATGTGTGAAACTTGTAAGCATCAACTTGAATATACTTTATGAAACCCTTACTGTAAAACAAATTAATTTTTGCGAATTTCGCGAGAGGCTCAAATTCGCGAAATTATATTGCCGCGAATTGATGAGTGTGAAGATGACAGTAGTGTTAGAAATTTTAAGTTCGCAAAATTAAGTTACTGCGAAAGTAGTGATGATTAGCAATTCGCGAAAAGAGTTGCCGCAAAAACAACTTGTTTACAGTACCATAGGCCTCAATTGTATATTGTATGAAAAAGACACTTGATCTAAGTTTTCATTCATGTGGATGCTTAGAATTGAGCTCCTATATAAAGCCATTGCAACATTTAAAATTGAACTCAAACAATTATCTAATTTACATATAATGTACCGAGGGTGCGGTCTACATAGTCAGAAAATTATAGTATACAGAGTACAGACTGTAACAAAAAAAAGTCATACATCTGCTATTTCATTTTTAACCTAATATCAAAAACATGCACTGTCAAAATCGTTTACACTCTGTGATAAGGGATGTGTTGACTACCAGAAGAATTTTAATTCATCTTTTTAACTGCTTTTGCTTAAAAATTATGTCCAATATAGTAAGTCGTCTAGAAATTGGGTTGGGCCACTTTCGGCATAGAATACAATCTTGTTTGTTGAAATTAATTTTTTAGGGTATCATGCAAGGATATTTAGGAGAACTACATAATTCTTTTTCAAATAGTTTTATTTAATTTCAGTAAATAAAATTCAATTGATAAATAATAATATCTTGATCAATTTATTTGAGTCTATAAATGAAATAGCTCATTATTCCTCCTGACATGGTACCCACCCTGAAACCTCCATAGACGAGATATGGAGCCAATCTGGTTCAACTCGTATCTTTCATGTGCTAACAACTTGAGTTTCACTGTGTTGTTAAACAGATCAAGGTAGCATTAACACTTTCCATGCGGCAGGCGGCTGCAGACGACATTCCAAAATTTCACAAAATGTTTCAAAAATTTCAAAATTATTGAATTTCATTATCATATTTGGAATCATCATGAGAAATGCATTGAAATAAGTACAAACATGCCTAGTATTGGTTCAGTAATCCTTTAAATAGACTCTAAAAATTACGAAAAGTTTTCTGAAAATTCTGTTTTGTAATGGTTAAATTAATAGCCGCATGGAAAGTGTTAAGCATTCTATGAAGATATGTCCAATCAAAGTCTCATCACCAAAGATTTTTGCCTGAACTAGCAGTTTCTGTCTGATTTTGGGCAGCCATAAGTGAAATCTAGAGTAGGGGTTATCCCTGTGCACATGGCTGACTGACAAGACTGGTGTTCACTCTGCTATCCAAAGGAAAGATTGCTTCGTCTTCAATGGAAAATATCGTGCATAAATATTTCCTGCCACACCCAGCTCTAGCCACTGTGGATATTGGAATGTCCTTGGAATGCCTGCCGCCAGACAATTCACTTAAAATGAGCCATTGTCTCACAAGAGCGCCCAATACCTATGTTCATGGTTTGACTCTATTCATTCTGTTCTTCCCAGTGATTTAGCCAAAGTGGCCCACATGATTTCACAACTACTTTAGACAATTGATAATATCTCTACTTCCTGACCACCGATTTTCATGAAACAAAGCTTTTTTAGAAGCTGAGAAAATTCCCTTTGCATGATATTTAAAATTGAAACTGAAACATCTTTGGAATTATTTTTAATATTTTTTTTCAAAATTGTGTAACTTTTTTTTTACAGCCTGTATGGTAAAGTATTTTACATAAGGCCAAATTAAAAAAATTGTTTGTCTCAAAGCTCCCGCGCGCGTTGGTAAATTCATGCGCGTTAGATTTTCAAAAATATTGAAATTCTATTTTTTTTTCTCTTTTTTAATTTTATTCCTAAAAAAACCGCAAAATATCCCCACGTTTGACACCGATTTGTTCAGATTGTGTGTTAAACATTAAATTATTTATAGATCAAGCAATTTGGGGCTCTTTCACAGAATCTCAGTTTGAAAAAAAATCTTGAAAACCCCCCCCCCCCCCGAAAAAAAACCCGCATTCCGCATTAGTTTTACAACAGGAGAGGAGCTTTGAGACAAACAATTTTTTTAATTTGGCCTAATAGGCCTTTTCCACTCATTGTCAATGGACGTTAACTGTGTTGATAGCTACAGAGGTCGAATTGTATCCTATGTGTATCACTCAGTATACACTCCTTTACTGCACGGTTGATCACCAATTGCTAGCTATGTAATCCAGTTACAATGGGGAAGACCTAGGGGCTAACAGACAAAACCGGACAGACCTACATGTTACGGTTTTCACACAATACTTCCTCTACTGACGGAAGACAGGATATGGTCAACTATAACACAGATGGGAGGGGGAACATAGATGTCATTCAATACCCTCTGTCAACCGAGATGGTGATGTGACTATGAAGACATACCATTCAACGAAATCAGTGTCTGGGTTCAAAAGGTCAAACAAACCCTCTGTCAACCAAGATGGTACTGTGACTATGAAGACATACCATTCAACGAAATCAGTGTCTGGGTTCAAAAGGTCAAACAAACCCTCTGTCAACCAAGATGGTACTGTGACTACGAAGACATACCATTCAACGAAATCAGTGTCTGGGTTCAAAAGGTCAAACAAACCCTCTGTCAACCAAGATGGTACTGTGACTACGAAGACATACCATTCAACGAAATCAGTGTCTGGGTTCAAAAGGTCAAACAAACCCTCTGTCAACCAAGATGGTACTGTGACTACGAAGACATACCATTCAACGAAATCAGTGTCTGGGTTCAAAAGGTCAAACAAACCCTCTGTCAACCGAGATGGTACTGTGACTACGAAGACATACCATTCAACGAAATCAGTGTCTGGGTTCAAAAGGTCAAACAAACCCTCTGTCAACCAAGATGGTACTGTGACTATGAAGACATACCATTCAACGAAATCAGTGTCTGGGTTCAAAAGGTCAAACAAACCCTCTGTCAACCAAGATGGTACTGTGACTACGAAGACATACCATTCAACGAAATCAGTGTCTGGGTTCAAAAGGTCAAACAAACCCTCTGTCAACCAAGATGGTACTGTGACTACGAAGACATACCATTCAATGAAATCAGTGTCTGGGTTCAAAAGGTCAAACAAACCCTCTGTCAACCAAGATGGTACTGTGACTATGAAGACATACCATTCAACGAAATCAGTGTCTGGGTTCAAAAGGTCAAACAAACCCTCTGTCAACCAAGATGGTACTGTGACTACGAAGACATACCATTCAACGAAATCAGTGTCTGGGTTCAAAAGGTCAAACAAACCCTCTGTCAACCAAGATGGTACTGTGACTACGAAGACATACCATTCAACGAAATCAGTGTCTGGGTTCAAAAGGTCAAACAAACCCTCTGTCAACCAAGATGGTACTGTGACTACGAAGACATACCATTCAACGAAATCAGTGTCTGGGTTCAAAAGGTCAAACAAACCCTCTGTCAACCGAGATGGTACTGTGACTACGAAGACATACCATTCAACGAAATCAGTGTCTGGGTTCAAAAGGTCAAACAAACCCTCTGTCAACCAAGATGGTACTGTGACTATGAAGACATACCATTCAACGAAATCAGTGTCTGGGTTCAAAAGGTCAAACAAACCCTCTGTCAACCAAGATGGTACTGTGACTACAAAGACATACCATTCAACGAAATCAGTGTCTGGGTTCAAAAGGTCAAACAAACCCTCTGTCAACCAAGATGGTACTGTGACTACGAAGACATACCATTCAATGAAATCAGTGTCTGGGTTCAAAAGGTCAAACAAACCCTCTGTCAACCAAGATGGTACTGTGACTACGAAGACATACCATTCAACGAAATCAGTGTCTGGGTTCAAAAGGTCAAACAAACCCTCTGTCAACCAAGATGGTACTGTGACTACGAAGACATACCATTCAATGAAATCAGTGTCTGGGTTCAAAAGGTCAAACAAACCCTCTGTCAACCAAGATGGTACTGTGACTACGAAGACATACCATTCAACGAAATCAGTGTCTGGGTTCAAACTTAAAAGGTCAAACATACCAAGATGGTACTGTGACTACGAATACATACCATTCAACGAAATCAGTGTCTGGGTTCGAACTTAAAAGGTCAAACAAACCTCTGTCAACCAAGATGGTACTGTGACTATGAAGACATACCATTCAACGAAATCAGTGTCTGGGTTCAAACTTAATAAGGTCAAACATCTACCTAAGCACTACCTGCCAATCTAATAGTATTTCTGATTGGATAATTATCCATCTTTTTGACCAATCAGCTGATAATGCTCATGGAGTTACTCATCTTTGACAAATCTGAAGGTCTTACATATATGGTAACAAATAAACAGATTTGAATCAAAGACATTTGATGAAAATAATCTAGAGACATAAAGCCATATCCTTTTTTCCCTCCATACTGAAACAGGGGGGAACAGGGGTGGTCTGGGAATTGAAAACTGCCGGGGCAGATATGGTTGAAATGACCCTAAATCATCAACAGGCATGATATTCATTACGCATGAAAAAATCTGAAATGTCATGAAATATTAAAAAACAGCATACTATTGTGCTTAATTGCCTAAAATTTGGTTAAATATATGCAAATTTAGGCAAACATTTGAGAGTGACAAACACCTAATTTCACATTTTTACCTACAAAATTTCATTCAAGCATATGTCCGGTGCACCCATTATGATAGTCCAATACAGTAATAACTGTAATTAAAGTGGGTATTCTATTAGTACAGTTTTACTATACCTGTGTTATAACACGGTAACATGTGTTACTGTGTGTGTCACAGGGTGTTACCTAATTGAGTAAATGTACCTAACACATATTGGGCCTCATTGGCTTTCCAGTCTACTCCTCCATATTGTGTTTTTTAAATATGTGATTGTGATTTGATGTATTATTTTTTTTATATGGAAATAAAGATTGATTGATTGATTGATTGATTGATTGATATTGGATATCCTGTACTAGCTTAATGCTATTTACAGAATAAAGCGTAATGTATATTTGACATAGCTTTATTCCGTAGCTGCTCCGAAACAACTGTAATATACCATGTTACCGTGTTATAACACAGGCACAGTAAAACTGTAATATAATACATACTTTAAATACAGTTATTACTGTATTGGACTATCAGAATTGGGTGTCCAGGGACCTTTCCATTTTTTCAGCAACCAGTTCTAGCGGCCCAGAGCCGAGCGCCCAAGCCCCAATGGCCAGTTTGACTCTGAGGGGGAAGATGAGACAAAGAAAAAAAATTGGCATTGATGCCTCATTCTGGATGTGGGTTAGCTTTCACATACCTAGAGACTGTTTCCTGTATGTCTTCACTATTTACACACGGCCCCTATGAGGGTGCTCAAAATGTGAAGACTGAAAAGAAATACAGTTCCAAAAGTGTGCGCTGATAAACTTGTGAATAAACATGAGCTAATTCACGTTCCATCACGCCACAGTGCGGCAGCGTTTCAGGTGGACCAATCATGTGGTTCTGTTGCTGCTGTGTACAAATACGCATGCTCGATATTCGTTTGGGGTGCCATTTTTAAAGATGGCGGCCATATAGAGGGATGGCCCACGACCACTTTTGACATTCTTGGTCAATACCGTGACGCCCTCCCCCCCCCCCCCTCCCCCAAAAAAATGAAGAAAAAAACCCCTGATTTATTGAAACTGAAACTGCTTGGTTATATGATGCAAAAGCATAGCGTGCAGGAAATTTAGCATATTTGAAAGTTTCTTTTGAGTTTTTAAGCCTTTTTTAGAGCAAAATATCAAAATCGTTCCCCAAAAAGCTATATCTATGACCTCTTCGATCATGACCCCCTGGAAAACCCTAAACGACCCCCAGGTTGAGAACCCCTGATTTAGGGAGCAGTAGCTTTCCAATGTCTGGGGTAAAGGTCAGCCAATAAAATGGAGTCATATAGAGTTTGCAAGAGATTTAAATAAATGTCAGTCAATGCTTAATTTGATGACCAAATCTGTGCTATAGACAGTCTTTAATAAATCATTACCTGGTTTAAAAAGGTAACCACAAATAATCGGTTTCTAATTTCTGGCAATTTGTGGAAATTTACTAATTTGCTTGACCCTTCTCTTTGACAAAGCACTATTTGACTCAAAGACCAACCAATGTACATGTATGAGCTCTTCATAGAATTTGAAGAAAATCAGGATAGACATAGCTGTCATTCATGACTCAATCTGTCAACTGAAGATACTGTTAACAAGGCATTGTCTGACAATAATGCTTGAGGGGTCTTCCATCAGTTTGAAGGTAATTTGGATAGACACAGACGTCACTCGATACTCAAGTCTGTTGAAACTGAACAGGTAAATTAATTAACTATTTCTAACCTTTCCCAACTTCAAAGTCTATCACAAGCATTACTAAACCAATACTAGTCATGTTTGCCATTATTTCACTTCTCATGGTGATTCCAAATATGGTAATGAAATTTAATAATTTTAACATTTTTGAAACATTTTGTGAAATTTTGGAATGTTGTCTGCAGACGCCTGCCACGTGAAAAGTGTTAAAGTAACCTTTTGGCAGTTGGAATTTGTCAAAGATGATTTCTCAACTGCCAACACACCCACAAACCCTAAAAGGACCCTATGCAGTGTCAGACTTTAATACTTAAGGGGGCTTCCAAGGCCTAAAGGAGTAAATTAAGAAGTCAAGAGCTCTGTGGCAGCCGCATCCCGCATCATAAAGTATGTCCCAACTACCGACCCACCCCATGAAACCTACAGCACTATATCCTACCTCGACAAATGTAGCTGTAATCAAGAAGTGGTCCGAAGCTGCCAATAATTTCTATTAGCTAAATGTGACGGGTAACAATACAATAAAATGTACCATTGAAAAGTAAAGTTGTTCTCATATCACCTGATATGAGAGAATAGCTTTTATTTTAATTGAACCCTGCTCAAATTTACTTTGCAACCGTGAAGCGTTTCCTTGATATACCAATTTCACAGCAAGCCATGACGGCTAAAATTGACACACTGACTATAGTTTGATCAGTTCTAAATTAGCGAAGCCTCCTTACAGCAGTGAATGAATACAGAAGGACTCATGCGTGCGTGAAGGCAACAGTCCCACTGTGTATCATATGCGTGACTCATGCGTGCAGAACAAATCATGTGCGTGTTGCCATAATCGTACGCGGAAACTCTAATGATTTTTGCGTGTGGAGAGATAAAAAACGATTTGGAACTTATTAAAGTATAACTTCAAAGTAGGTTTCACTTAAATACTGACGAAGCCTCTTCAATATAAGTCTGAGCTCCATTAGAGTTACCTGCCCTCCCATATTAGTAGCCCCCTTGTGAAGTGTTTTGTGGTGCCTCGGAAAGTTAGGGTTAAATATATGTGAACAGGTTTCCCACTCAAAATTTCCTGCCAAATTGAAAAGAAAATATTGTGTTGAGTTCTGCCAACCCAGAATAGTCGATAGTGATGAGCTCCAAATCTCAAAGAGAAAAAAACATGATTAAATTAAGATCAATATCATAATTGCACATTTCCAACTAGCAGCCCTATGGGGTCGTGCTGTGAGGTGCCTGGGAAGGCTAGGGTTGAAAGGATCTATGGCTAAATGAATGGGAACAGGTGTCTAGCCCTGAAATTTAGCTGAAATTTAGAAATTTAGCTGTTTAGCTCTGAGATGGGGCAAGGTGGCGCAGTCCGTTAGAGCGTCGTAATACTGCTGCACACCGTAGTTCTGTTGGTGGATCGTTTGAGCGTGAATTCAATACGATACACCAACACAGCCTCATCCCCATGCCTCCTTCAGACCGTGCAGACTGAAGTAGGCATGTACATAGGCGCACAGTAGTTCGGAAGTCACGTAGAAATGTTGGTCCCGTGTATCGGAAGAGCTATCCCTGAGCATGTTAAAAGGTCCCAGACTCCTTCGTAAAGAGTAGGGGATCATCCCGGTCTGTGTCTGTACACGCAATGATATAGATGATTGGTAGAAGTATGGGTTACTAAGGGCGAATAGCTTCCTCACCCTTTGCTACAGTGTGGCGCTTCATATAAGTTCATATAAGTTCAATTTATGCTACCCAAAGAGAAATTGAGCATTGAGTCCTTCCAAAGTTTGTAAGTCTCCATGAGAAAATAAAATATCATCAAAAAGCTGATCAACATTTCAATAGCAAATTCCCAACCAGTGTTACTCTAGGGTCGTGCTTTGGATGCCTGGGAAAGTTAGGGTTAATTGAATGGGAACAATTTTTTTTCCAACTAAGAACTTCCTGCCAACCTTAGAAATAAATCAGTGATGAGTCCTTAAATCTGATATCATTAAAATGAAGATTACCATCTCAATTGAACATTGACATAAACCCTCTGCAACATATTAATATCATCTTTTTGTACCAAAGTACAGATGATCAACAAATTGACAATTTCACCTACTTTGATGTACAAAAGCAGATGCTTTGACACATAACACATCCATGGTATGTGTCATGTGACTATTCTGAGCAGGCAGGTCATGATAATGATGTCACCAAAAGTATTTTGTGTCGGCTTTACAAAAATCCCAAATTTGAATGGCAATCCCTGGCCTATAATGGTTCAAATGGTTACCTATGGCGCAAGAGGTACCTGGTTCAAGTCCCATTCATCTGAGAGGATGTTATTTATGCCATCAGTCCCATGAATATATGATCCACAAATTTGGCCAAATTAACCTGAATTTGACAGAAAAATTTATAACATTATATATTGCCATGAATAGAAGTATAGTACACATTTTAGCCATTGTTCGCCATTGGCTTACGTCAGGTACGATTGAATGAATGATTTGTTTACTTTCTGCACCCAAATGCAAGACAAGCTTAAGGCCATTGCAGATAAAAGTGTGAGCAAAGATACACCTGCGTAAAATCACATGGTCGCTTGAATTTTTTTATAAATTATAATTCTCGCGATCGGGCTGAAGTCCAACAAACTCGCAAATGAAAAATTGCAGTAGGAAAAACAAGTGTGTGTGTATGCAGAACGTGCCACAACGGGTAGAGAATCCGATTGAATCTTGAGTAATTTAATGGCAAAGGGGGCAGCAAACCCGGAAGACCGAATACCGATGAATCTCTTCTTCTGAATCATATAAGGCAACAAAAAAAATTAGTTGTGTTGCCCTCATCCGGCCGGGTCAAAATTCTGAGAATGTGGGCCGGGTTGTTTTTTTTAAATTTTTTTTTTAAAGATTTTTTCCTTTTTTTTCCAAGATTTTTTTTTTCAAGATTTTTTTTCAAGATTTTTTTTCAAGATATTTTTTCTCAAGATCTTCCAATCTGTGAAAAGAGATGGGCAAGAAACCAAAATATTCACCATTGGGTTGAAAATACATCCAGTAAGCATTTTCCTTAGTATCTTCACACATGTTGACTGAAATAATAGGTATAAAATCGTTGATTTGGTAAAATTTAAATTTAAAAAAAATTATTAAAAATCCGGCCGGCCGGCCGTCCTTCCCGATTTTAGGCTTGTGAGGGCAAAACAATTAAATTTTTTTGGCCTAATAGTGCTCAGAATCTGAAACCCAATCAGCTGCAATCAACTGTTCAGATAAAATCATACGCCAAATCTCATATTAAAATAAGCTTCCATTTAAGTCGTTTCCAGGTTATCCTGCGGGGCATATTTATCCAAATAAATTGATAAAAAAATACCTTATAAACAAACCTAATAGGGTCTATTAACCCTAACAATACAAAATACCACAACCCAGCCTGTTTCTATAACCCTGCGTGGAAGTTTTTTGATGAAATAATGGACCCAGCCTATTACTTGGAGCAATACACTGCGCCAAGTAGCCTTGACACTCATGGCGTGTTGTGGAATTCTCTGTCCAGGGTGCCGGAGGTCAGTGGTTCAAATCCCGGGAAGGTCGCGACTATTATTTGGGTACGTTTTCGCCTCACAGGGGGAAAAATCTGAAAAAAGGAAGGGGTAGTGTTATAGGATTAACTCAAAAACATTTGCCTAACTAAGATCAAATGTACATAACATATCAAAACTACATACAAATAACAACAACATTGCAAATTCACATATGGTGATTTATGAGCACAAATGGTTCAACACACCCAGGGGGACCAGTGGTTTATTTTGAGCAAAATTGTCATTATTAACATTGTGCGTCATCATCTCATGTGCATTGATACCCTGCCAAAATGACCCCATAAGAATACTGACTAACATGTACATGCAATCAGTCCTTGAAATAAATCCTTATATCATTGCAAACGGTTTCAAAATATGTCATTATCTTCTCCCAAAATAACATCCAAAGTGTCAACAACTAGCATTGAATGTCAAAGTCTTAATGTTTTTGGCCCTCAGGAACTCTCTTTCAATCCAAAAGAACATCCAAGGTGTCAACAACTAGCATTGAATGTCAAAGTCTTAATGTTTTTGGCCCTCAGGAACTCTCTTTCAATCCAAAAGAACATCCAAGGTGTCAACAACTGGCATTGAATGTCAACGTTTGATGTTTGGCCCTCAGGAACCCCTTTCAATCCATAGAGAGATCGCTAGCAGCGTTCACATATCCTTTAACACTTAACTTGACACTTTATAAACTCGGGACAGCCTCAAATCATTCTACATGTCAGCAGTTAATGGAGTTTGTTCTTTCATTTACTTAGGATTAAAATTCAGTGTTCTAATATCTCAGCTATATTTTTGGAAACAGTAGCTTATTAATTCCATACTTTATATATCGACCCCAATTATCAGTGATGATCAGGTTGCCTACTCACAAATTTTGAAAATCTTTCAAATATCTCCTTAAAAGTTGAATACCCACTACCCCTGGTCCTGGGGGGGGCACTGACATTGGAAAAGGGTATGTGCCACGCTGAACTAAGACCCCCTTTTTCACCCTCTGTTGCTAGCTCTTATCACCCCCCCCCCCCCTTTTTTTGAGCCTGCATCAGTTCTTAAGACCCCAATTTTATTGAAAATTCAAAAATCGTGAAGTTTTGCGTTCCAAAGCCCCAATTCTTCGAAAATGTTGTGTTCTAAAACCAAAAAATGAAATCGAACATTTGCGTTCTTGCTAATCAAAATTGAACTATAGGCCAGTTCTCAAGACATACTTTTTAAAAAAAAATCAGTTCCTAAGACCCTATTTTTCGTCATAAAATCCACTCAGTTCAGTTCTGTAGCCCCCCTTTTTTAGACCCTCGGCGGCACACCCCTACCCCAAAAAAAGTTGAGTGCCACCCCCCCCCCCCCCCCCCCCCTGGTTACCATTACCATTACCATGTAGCTCCGAAAATAATCCAATTTTTCCTTTCACCCTTCTCATTTACTACAGGTTCATAGCGGAGTGCACCTGTCGCAAAAAGTGGGGCGGACCGCGGTGCCAATACAAGAAACCTGACATGCCTACAAAGGTTACGGTCATCGAGGCAGACAGCAATCTCATCACCCTAACCTGGTCCTTGATCCACAACATCCAAGGATACCGGATTCTATACAGCAAAGTCGGCGACAGGACAATCGTGAAGAGTATGCCTATACACCCTCAAGTAAGCTCGTACACGATGGAGAAACTTTCTATGGACGCCACCTACAGAGTGTGCGTGGTGGCGTTCAATCTCGGCGGTGACAGCCCCATCGGAGAGCAGAACTGCATCTGGGCCGAGACGTCCATGCAGGCTTCCGGATTAGCATCTCTGTTTAATATTCAGCTGATTGCGATAGGAGGCGGTTGTATCGTTTTACTTGTCCTGCTGGTCTTTACTCTCTATTGTTATCAGAAGATACATAAGAAGAAAAATGATGTCATTACCGATCTTGACAGCGACGCTGTTAGCCGGCATGACGGACCGAGACCGCACTCTTCGGCAAGCGAGATGATTCGCAGGAGTATGCGAAGACCCACAAACTCTTTCTATGCAAATTCAGATGATGTGATGCTGATTGATCTTGCACATAATCATCAACATAGACCGGGATATATGAACCCTTTTGATGGGGACAGGGGAAGTTCCGGTCTGCTCTCCGATCTGGAGAGATCCTCAGGATCGATGGCGTTCGCTGATCCTACGATGTACCCAAGACCGAAGGCTCGTAAGACACTAAAGATCCAAGACGACACACCACTGTGATGCAACATTGTTTTGATGCATTGAACATTACAGATATATATCTTTCACAATTTGATCCCATGACCCAAAACCGGAATGAAATATCTACAATGCTGCACCTGAACTCTGCAAAGAGGTTATCTCTTTTTAGGGTCTATCATATAGAATACCTAACTGTGAGTGAATATTCCACCACAAACATCAACAAATGGAACAAAAAAAGATCTGTCCTTAAAGGTATTGTATCACCTTATACAGAACATGTCATTGAAATTATGAAAATTGTTGAGCAATGTTGCCGACTGATGGTTGCTGTGGCAAGATTTACTTGCGCTGCGCAGCTGTCAAAAAGTCTGTGAACGCCCCCACATTGGGGCTGAAGAAAGGCCATAAACCATGTGTAAGCTTTCTACATAATCTAAACAACATGGTATGAATTTGATGAGATTTTGATGTGGACATAATCTGTGGATCAGATCGGCGTTCGTGCCCTCTTTACAGATTGTGTTGCAATTCAAGCTTACTAACTATCAATAAGTTGCAAACTTAACACTTTCCAAGCGGCTATTTGTTTTACCATATATATTCAGAACAGATTTTTCAGAAACCTATCCTAACTTTCAGAGTCTATCTCAAGAATTAATGAACCAATACTAGGCATGTTTGTACATTTTTCAATGTCTCATGGTGATTCCAAATATGGTAATAAAATTCAATAATTTTTAAATTTTTAAAACATTTTTTGAAATTTTGGAATGTCGCCTGCAGACGCCTGCCGCATGGAAAGTGTTAGCATCAGCAGAAATCAGGCATTCTAACTGGTAACTAACTTTTATAAAAAGGAGTTACCTTGATCATGATTCATGAATCTTATGGTATGGACTTTGAATTCTTGTGATCTGCCAGGAGCAGATAGCCGATCAGAAGAGAGTTTTGAAAGAAATAACAGTATTGTCACAAACACAGGACATAACTCGAATCCATTATTCTATAGAAGCATGTTGAACATGCTACTGACATTCATGTCAAGTCACATTGCATACATTGTCTTGTTATTGTGTTTGATCAGTGTAGTAAAGTGATTTGATGTGAATGGGTATTCTTATTATTGGATAGAAAAGGTGCCATATTTGGTGTACCAATCGATTTTATCAAAGGAGCCCCAGTAAAAGTATTGATCTATAGGGGTTTTGAGTGAGTAGCAAATTGCATTAAAATGGACAGATTGTGGGCACACACAATTTCAAGTAAGAGGCCCCAATATAATTGGTGTAATAACGAAAAATAATATGTGATCCATCATTGAAACAGGACAGCTGTTTCCACAAAGAAAAAATGGTATTCTAATTTCATTTTACAAATCTAATATTTAGCTTTAAAATGACACCCAACTCATTGAAATTGAACATAAAAATAGATTTTGTGAAGCTTTTATTTTGATTAGATTATTTCTCATCTTCTTTTGTTCTTACCTGCAAATGAGGTTTGCCGACAACTGATCTGTTTTGATGTGATGTGTCGCATAATGACAAATTTTGATGGGGAAAAGTGATTTAAATATTCAGATTACTGTAAAACACTAACATTTTGCGGATACTTCATTTTGCGAATTTAAAATAACTGCTATTTTAGCGGGGATTTAATTTCACCAATCTGGAAGTGTCACTGTTAATTGCAATGCAAAATTGTCAGTTTCGCAGGTATTAAATTTCGCGAATCCACATCCCTCTCAAAATTTGCAAAATTAAATCCCTCACAAAATAAAGCGGTTTTACATTATTGTCTAGCAACAAATAAAATTGTTCTTTGTTATGTCACATTAAATATATGTTTTATCTGTTATATGTGACCCATCACATCCAAAACAAACCAGTTGTCTCCAGAAATGAAAACTGAGATTTAAAATTCATGTTTCTAAGTTATTCTTTATCTTTAAAGTGACACCTTACTGAAATTGAACATGAAACAAAGATTGTATGCAGCTTGAAAGGTTATAAATTCTTATAATTGTCATTATTTTTTATCACCTTGCTGACAACTGGTCTGTTTTGAAGTGATTGGTCGCATATCGTCGCTGTTCAGACATACCTGCACATCACGACAAAAAGCGTTTTGAAAAAATCGTGTATGAAAATATTCCAATTTTTGTAGACTCATTGGAGAGCATTTACATCAAATGTCACTATCATTGTCAAAGAACATTAATAAATATATACTTATGTTTGTTATGAGCATGTTAAAACAACAAATTGCAATTATTAATTAGGAGTAATTATGTCGTAAAGTTATGTCAGAACTTAAAAAAAATGACTTCCTATCCTTCCTACAGTGATATCCTCGCTTTTCTCCATCCAGCCCTTCAGCATGTGTAAAGTAATACTTCCTATGTATGACCTTTAGGCGGTCTGCTCTAAACACGTACAAGGGCCAAAATCACATCTATCAAAACCTTGTAAGTTGTCTTGTCCCGGAACATGTATAAAGCAACTCTTCCTATGCATAACCGTTGGCAGTTTTACTTTATACATGCTGAAGGGCCGGAAAAACATACAAGGTTTTGAAAGAATAGCAACGATATGCCTTTATGTCAGAACTGCAGTTACAGGGTGGTCTATAGCGGAATATCGTGATGTGCCGGTATGTCAGAACACAAAATGCCGGTAATATGTATAAAAAAATTGGAGAATAAAGAGTTTCATTCGTAGATTATGAAATTCAACTTATTTTGGCCAAAATGGCACATGTGCCGGTATGTCAGAACAGCGACTATATGTACATGTATAGTGGGGCTTTTAACAAATACTATCTCGCTCATTACAAGAAATATTTATGATCAGCTGTTTATAATTGTATATTCTGATTGATTTAATATGTATATAAAAGAAATTGAGAAATATTACAATTGTATAAATAAAATAAAATGTAGAGTGTGTTTCAGAAACAAAAAACATTTAAAAAAAACGTTTTGAGATAACTAATAGTGAAAGAATAGTATGTGACCATCCACCAAAAAGGGGTTGGAAAGTCAACCAAAACATAAAATATTTCTGAGATATTGAACAGGCAAATTCGACTGAAAATCAGCTTTACAAGGACGTATATGTCCATATTGCTTGACTTGACTTACTTGACTTAGGGCGGATGATTTTTCCGAACCACAATGCCTCTCCAGATCTTCCTATCCAACATAGCTGTCTTGATTTCTTCCACCTGCAGTCCTGTATCACATTTGAGTATGTCAATGTAGGTCAGGGCTGGTCTACCACGCTTTCTTGCTCCGTGCTTTGGGATCCAATGTATAAGTTTGTGTACAAGCTCCTTGGCCCCTCTGAAGCAGTGTCCAGCAAATCTTGCTCTGCGTTCTCTGATCTTGTCCGAGACTTTTGGCATGTCCCCATACAGGTCCTTATTTGTCACATGCTGACTCCAGTTGATGTTGAACACAGATCTTAGCATCCTAGTGTAGCATCCATCCAGTTGTTTACCAAGCTTTGGGGTGACTGTCCATGCCTCACATCCATAAAGGAGGACGGATTCTACTGTAGCTATGAACAGTCTTTCTTTGAGCTTTCTGGATAATGATTTAGCCTTCCATAGCTGACTAAGTTTGCCACAAGCTCTCCATGCAGCTGCTTTGCGTGTTTTGATGTCCTTTTCAGTGTTGTTCATCCAGGCTCCAAGGTATTTGAAGTCTTCCACTTTATCAAGGCGCATGCCTTCACTTGTGGTAATTACAGGTACTTGCGTCTGGTTGAAGGACATGTACTTCGTCTTTGCAGCGTTCATTTTGAGCCCAACTCTTCCCACTGAAGTCTCCACTCTATTGAGTAGTGATTGCGCTTGAGACACTTCCTCAGAC
Organism: Ophiura sarsii; assembly: GCA_035610835.1. Lineage (NCBI taxonomy): Eukaryota > Metazoa > Echinodermata > Ophiuroidea > Amphilepidida > Ophiuridae > Ophiura > Ophiura sarsii. Next base: position 30,140,097 of record CM069445.1, on the reverse strand, counting down.
AACATATTGCTTATGCTTGTTACAAAGGTAGTACAAATTAATAAATCCATTAAAAATTCCTTTATTTCCTATTGTTTATTGAAGAAAAGCCAATGAAAGTGGCGTGACACAGAAATAAGATAAAAGCCCAAACGTGTTGAGAACAACATCAAAAATATAAAAAGAGAAAAATAAATATATCTTTTATTGTGCTATATCTCGGAACATGCTCTGCCGATTTGACGGCCCCTTTAGTGTTGGGTGGTTGCACTATTTGTTGGAATTGTAAACAAAATTGATGGTTGCATTAACATGATATGGCGAATCAAGTGCAGGGTCTCTGCTATTTCAACAAATTACTCAATTAGTGTATGAGTCACATGTATGTCAGATGGGTCTCACATGGATGTCTCTTGACCGTGTATTAGTAGTGACTTATCCTGAAAAGTGAAGCACATGAACGGATAACACCCAGCCCATACAATGCAGATGAATGAGATAAACCCAGGGATGGGGGAGGGCACTATGATAGTATTTACACAGGCATAACCAATTAAGGAATTTTTCAAACCGAATACCAACTAGAAAAGGAGATTTATTCTCTTACAAATCTACCTTTCTATTTAAAAATTAAGCAAAGTTTTTTACATTATATATTACACCAGAAACAGGTTTTGGGCTCAGATGTTTGCCTCAAGTGGATAACCTTAATTTCTTTAAAAAACAGGGACCATTGACAATCACTGGCCCCCCCCCTTGATATGTCATTTGAATGTATTTACAGACCCCTTAACGAGATAGGACATATCATACAAACGCTTATGATGAGTTTACAATAACATTTCAGAAATCCATTTAGAGACTTCCACTATAACACACCAAAAATGGATTGAAAACATTTAAGGGATAAGCATAACTTAATGTGGTGGTGTTTTTTCTGAAACACACTATACACATAGCTAATTACCAAGCGTAATCAGAGAGATATAAATATTATTGAAGAACTTAATAAACATTGAGTTATGTGTATATATAATGTCAAATATTGTATAATCAAATGCTTTATATTCTTGTTTTAATACCAAATTAAATGCTGTGTTATGGTGTACATAAAATGTTGATTGTTTTATTGCATTGTTAATCATAGTTCCTCGCTAAGGTATCCTGTAGTTCCCTGCTAAGGTGCCCCAGTAGTTTCCTGCTTAGATCCCCACTAGCTCCCCACTAAGGTGCCTGCTAATTCCCCTCAATTCCCCATTAAGATGCCTGGTAGTTCCCTGTTAACGTCCCCATTAGTTCTCTGTTTACGTCCCCACTAGTTCCCCCTGCTAGTTCTACACTATGGTCCCCTAGTTCCCCGCTGAACTGCCAGATAGTTCCCCGTTAAGTGGCCTGGTAGTTCCCCGCTAAGGTGCCCCGTTAGTTCCCCGCTAAGGTGCCGGTAGTTCCCCGCTAAGGTCTCCCACGAATTCCCTGCTAAGGTGCCTGGTAGTTCCCCACTTAGGTCCCCGCTTAGGTCCCTACTATTTCCCTGCTAAGGTGCCTGGTAGTTTCCCGCTAGTTCCCCTGCTATGGTCCCTGCTAAATCTCTGCTAAGGTGCCCGGTAGTTCTCTACCAAGGTGCCCTGAATTTCCCGCTAAGGTCCCCACTAGTTCCCCGCTAAGGTGCCTGGTAGTTTCCTGCTAGTTCCCGCTATGGTCCCTGGTAGTTCTCCGCTTAAGTGCCTGGTAGTTCCTCGCTACGATTCCCTGGAAATTCTGAGCTAGTTCCCTTTAAGGTGACCGGTAGTTTCTCACTTACATCCCCACTCGTTCCCTGCTAGCTCCCCGGTTTAGGTTCCCGGTAGTTCCCTGCTATAAGGTGTCTGGTAGTCCCCGCCTTGGTGCTCTGAGGTTTCCCTGGTAGTTCCCTATTAAGGTGCCCGGTAGTTACCCGCTAAGGTTCACTGGTAGTTCTCTGCTAGTTCCTCTTAAGGTGCTCGCTGTAGTGCCCGGCAGTTTCCCACTTAAGTCCCTGCTAAGGTGCCTGGTAGTTCCCCGCTAAGGTTCCCCATTAGTTCCCAGCAAGGTCCCCACTAGTTCCCCGCTAAGGTGCCTTGTAGTTTTCAGCAAGTTCCTCGCTATAGTCCCTGGTATTTCTCCGCTAAGGTGCCCAGAAATTCCCCGCTAAGGTTCCATGCTAGTTCCCCACTAAGGTGCCTGGTACTTTCCTCGCTATAGGTCCTCACTATTTCCCACTAAGGTGCCCAGTAGTTCCCTACTCTAGGTGCCAGGTAGTTCCCTGATATGGTGCCCGGTAGTTTCCAAGGACTGGTTTTAAATCCTAAATCCTTCAGTACGTTTATGGTCATGCTGTTACGTAACAATTAAACACCATTTCAAATGTCCCATGACTAAACATATTACAGTAATAAAAACAGCTAATGGTTAATGTTGATACATTTATCATGATGCAATCCACATGTGTTGACAATAAATTTAAGTTCAGGGCGGCGATATAAAACTGTAATACAATTATACAATGACTCAAAATCAGCCTTGGGTCTTATAAAACAGTTACATGAGACATTGTACAATTTTCTCATGTAACTGTTTTATATGCATTATGTGACATATGGCATAACCGAGTCTCTAAAACATTAACATATGTTACACGCAACGGCTCCACAAAGTCCAGTACCAACATGATTAGGTTTGCTTGATAGATTGTTTTTAAACAATAATCACACTAGAAACATTATTCAAATTGACATTTACCAATTTTGTCTTACCACGTTCTGTCAGTAATATTTGTCAGCCAAAAAAGAAAAAAGAAGGAAAATCGACCGACCGACCCGACTTCAAGATTTTTGGCACTTGAGGGCAACACAACAATTTTCCTTTTTTGACTAATCATCACAAATGGAAGCCACCTGCATTAAGTCTAGTATAGACTGAATCCTCCACCATCTTCACAATTTATGTGCAGCCCTTAACCCTAACCTACAAACACAAAAATGGGGTTTTCAGAAGCTAATAGATGCCCTCTCTTGATCACAGTATCAATTCAGCGCGGTATGGATAAAACCACGCAAATAGCATATCAATGGATAGATTAGACTTCAAGCTTCCAGAAAAATATAACAAACAATTAATTATGCAAATAATATGTTAATTAGCTCATGAATAACTAATGAGGTTTGATTACAAATTAACAAAAATATTCAATTTTCAATGAATATTACAATATTTCACATCATCAAGAACATTAATTCTGTGACTTTACTCAAATTAGCGTACAATAATTAGTTTCTTACTTGATGCAAAAGTAATCTGAATAAAATTATAATATTTTGGATGATTTTACAGGCATTTTAAGGTTAAATTTCATGTCAAATTTGGTCTATTTTAGCAACAAAATTACACATTTTTTGTTACATTTAGTACTTTTACAAGAAAATAATATGATGATAGTCAATAATTCTTGTTGGAATGGGATACAAGTGACACAATTCATCTAAAACTATCACAATATTAGTTATTTGTTATGTAAAATATACCTAAATTCATATTTTATTCATTTTTAGGCCAAATCGTGCCATATGGCACGATGCTTGTATATTAGGGTTAAGAGCAGAGCTGCCAACATTGCATTTTGAAAATCAGGAAGATTTGATTTTGTAATCAGGAAGAGTCACTCGACGTGAGAGGGTACTCAAATGTGAAGACTGAAAAACAAACAGTTCCAAAAGTGTGCGCTAATCAGCTCATGAATAAAACATGAGCTTAATCACGCACCATCACGCCACAATGTGCTGGTGGTGTCACACAACATCGTGTGAAGGGATGGGGCGCACTGATCTACCTCCCACGGCGTAGCGTGACAATCGTTAGCCATGATACAGTTAAAATTGGACAGATTGGGTGATTTGGCGTTGTTGTCGGGCAGACTTGAGCATGGGCAGTAAGTTAGAAGTGACCGGAATTGTCATTGATACGTTTCCCAGTCCCTCGATTTGGTCTGCCATTTTTCAAGATGGCCGCCAACTAGGGGATGTGAGGAGTCAGTATTTATTTGCAGCTGTAGAAGCTTTAAACTTTGAAGTCATGACAGTACAATGACTAAACATATGCCCTGGAACTCTAAATAAAACCCATACCCTCAAATTAAAATATCTTGGATTATTTCAACAAGATACTACTGTACTCTATAACTTTGCGGGTACTATATTTGCGAAATAAAAATTACTGCTATTTTAGAAGGCATTCAATTTTGCGAATATGAAAATTTGACAGTTACTTTCAATGCAAAATTGTCAGTTCTGCAGGTATTTAATTTCGCGAATCCGTATCCCTAGCGAAATTAAATCCCTCGGTTTTACAGTATATGGGGAAAGTTCAAGGGATCCTGATAAAATAAAACATATGCATATAGTTATATCAATGCAATGACTCAACATGAAAACAATCAAATTTGATCAAAAAGTATCAGAGACATTACAGAAACTATAGCCTAGATAGTCTATGACCAGGGCATCAAATAAAAATAGATTCTATATTTCCCTGGTAGATTGTGGAGTCTCTCCTGTTATTCCCATAATTCATGTGTCATGCGAATGCGCTGGATCTCGTTAAACATCCGATTGTTGCCAGGTTTTTTCCCATGCCAACACTTTTGAAGCAAACCCTCCGTAATACATGTGACTACACAGACTAGTGCCCTGGTAGGTGATAAATGTAGCAATAAGTGCGACTATAGTTTAATCAGTTCGAAATTGGAAAGAAATATTTCGGCTTCTATATCTATGTGTGCAAAAGTAATCCAATCATACAAACGAGAATATGGTCACATGCACACTGTTTAGGGCGGGACGCATGCATTACGCATATGATGCACAGTGCACTTCTTACTTTCATGGGCAATCCAATCATACAAACGAGAATATGGTCACATGCACACTGTTTAGGGCGGGACGCATGCATTACGCATATGATGCACAGTGCACTTCTTACTTTCATGGGCGCCCGCGTATCCATTCGCTGCGATAAGGAGGATTCGCCAATTTGGAGCTGATCAAACTATAGCTATCATCTGGTGATCAGTGTGATTTCAACCAAGGGATGACACTGGGAGCATCCCAGAAACCATTGTGGCTGGTCGAATAACCCTCTCTAATCAAACTTGCACTCCCACCACTTTAGTACATGGTTCGCTTTGTAGAATTAACATGAATCATTACAAAACACTACATTGGCAATAAATTGTTAAGTTGGACTAATACTGGAACTTACTTTTTACAACTGTTACGTTGCGAGTGAAACCATCACACTTCATCAGGCAACTGACCGCTGATGATAATGAGTCATGTGATCGATAAAGACAGCTTGGAATACCCCAAAGGGCCCAAACCCAGGAGTGTGATAGCTATAATCATAATCCTCCGGACTTGTTCAAGGAAGGTCGCTCAACTCTCTCCCAGTTGGCTCCTTTCAGATGTATTCCAAGTGACCCATCACCTTCAGCGGGTCAGTTTTCTGAAGAAGTGTGATGGTTTCACACGCAACCTAGCAGTGGTAAAAAGTTAGTTATCGTATTAGTCTAACTTATCAATGTATCTTCAAACCACTGGATGACTGATTACATTCATATTTACACCATTGGCAAGTTCAGGTTATGGTATACTCATTGCTGGGTCTCAACCAGTTATAGTTTTAGCTTGCTCATTCTTCATCAGGATACGACAGGCACATCGAGCCCGAATGCAATGGCTCTATACATGGGTACACGGGCTATGAGTTATGAACTTGCGGTTTGATAACGAGAATACTGTACAAGCGTATATAAAGGAAATGGTTGATCACGTGACTAGGCATTACGACGGACGTATTACTCGGAAACGGACCAGCAGTGCTATCGTGTGCTCATACAGAACCCCGTTGTGGCTGTGAATGGAATACAATGTACTGTGCAGACAGTGTAGCTAGCAATGCAGGCAGAAAATCGAGCAACGAGCAACTGGTGCATATAATACATGTAAATATTGGCCTAGCTGAACTGAACCAAGGCATTAAAAGTCTTTGGCTGAACGATAGTTATTCTTATCATGAACAATGCATTAAAATGATGATACATTTCAGTAAATTTACCGTACTTTGTGTGAACGAAAACCGGTTTCTTTATCAGATATTTCCATCGTGTTTGATGTAAATTCTTTACCGGATATTTCCATCGTGTTTGATGCAAAACATTGCGTGTTTGGTACCCCGGCAAATACGGCGGTGAATGGTTCCATTTGGTGGCAGTATGTGGGCTTGACGATACGGCGGTGAATGGTTCCATTTGGTGGCAGTGTGTGGGCATGACGAAAAAGATCGATGATTTATGATGTACAAGAAATAACTCGGAAAACACAACAAGAAATTGTACACGATGCAAAATATATGACACACATTATAACTAACGCAAATATATATTTTCAAAGATCTTCATTCCCATTTTGTTATCTTTTATACCATTCATAGTAATCTTCATTCCCATTTTGTTATCTTTTATGCCATTCATAGTACAATAAAATACGGGTCTCCATTCTGTTCAGGGAAGTTGGCCTTCGCTGCTCCATTATAAATATTCATAACTAACAACCTCCAAATTCCTCTGGCCAAATTCCAATATTTTATTACTTTTGGTGAAAAAAGCTCCAATTGTTCAAAAACAAAACACACTTTTCGTCCGATATCTCACCTAAAAACATCCAATCTGTCCACACACACAAATGCCACCCACTCCCTCCTCTAAGCCATCCTTTTCCCAGCTTCTTCATTATGGTTTCAGTATAGCTTCATTTTGACAAGAATCCGCCCGGCGTTTTAGTATTACAATGCCCACGAATGCAATGGCTCAAGGCTAAACATACACCTATGAACTTTGAATCCGGTTAATTCGAGATTGGATCGATGCAGTCAGATCAGGGGTATGCCACTGAGCTTGCCGATCGGAGGCCACTTTTAAATTAAAATTGGGTCGGCATAGAACTGGTGGCGCTATACCGATCAGGCGTGATTGTAGCAGACGACACGACGCTGGCCACGCGTCTCTCAGACGACCCAATATGGCAACGGAAGTGCACTATTTTGAATTATTTTTAACAGTTATCGCTCGGTTAACGATGAAAATTCTTTTAATTATGATGAATTTGTCAAAATGATAAGATTAACATTCGCGATTACGTGTTATTCACTACGAATTCAAAAATTAGATTTCGCGTGGCCACCGTCGTCTGTGTAAATCCACAGCGCCCCCAAACCTATGCCGGCCAAATATTACGTTAAACCTGGTTAAACATTGTTAAACGCGTTAATTTATGGAAACGGAACCGTTTTCGCTACGTGCGTTAGTATAGGACTTTCCTATCCCAAAATTAATAGTATCCCTGGTCAGATGCCTGCCAAGAAAATAACGTGTTTGTTTGTGCACTGTTGGCCCACACGTCGTATACCGACATTTTAAGAAAATAAATAAAAATAGAGTAATTTGCAATTCGCCATTGTGGTTGATTGCCTGCACCAATCTTAATAAACTTAGGCTCATTTTGAAGGGGAGGTCCCCGACATGTCGCGGTTTTAATACCATTGTAATACATGCTACTACAAGACACGATAATATTGAAGACTGGGGGATGTAATCTATAAAATCATTGCCAAAGTTGGCCACATATGGCGTTAGTTCGTGTTGAGTGGCAGGCATCCGCGCGCGCTATCATGTTCATGAATGACGACGCTATTTCGAACATAGAGTGCATATAGGTATGTTCATAAAATCTTGAAAATAAAATTATCTCTTTGAAAATGGAATACATGGAAACAAAGTACTTTACAATTAAACAAATGATGGTTCAACCAACCCTACAGGCTGAATAATAAACAAGTTATAACCATACTAGTATTGCTGAAAACTGGGCAAATCATGCACATTTTAAACCATTTTAGGTAAAAAATAGTTTACTTTCATGATGTCTAGTTGCTTGTGCGGGGCTATATAGACATCAGTGAATACATCCTAGCCACATCGTACTACATCGCTGTCCCGGGATCGCTGTATTCATCTAGAGGTAAACATGGAGTTTTCTACATATTTTGGTCAACTAATTTTCAAAAAAATGTCGCCCTCTGTAGTCAATGATATGAACATCCCTAGCAAAGGCTATACCTTTTAATAGAAAAAATATGTATATTATCGACTCGCACATAGAAACGATCGGTTCTTTAAAAAAAATGAATTATTTATCCATGTATACATTAATATTAATGATATTTGCGTCCATTTTCAAAATGTTGACATTTGTCGGTCAGACTCAGGCCTACTTAATTTTTTTTTTAAATGCTCATACACGAAAGATATTTTTGTCATGAAATTGATTGCGGCTTGACTTTTTTGTATCATCGATCTCATATGTACCCCAAAAAAATGAATTATTTAACCAAATAATGGTATTTGGGCTAATTTTTCATGTTGATATTTGTCGGTCAAACCAAGAATTTAAAAAAAAATTGTTATGATTTCTATGCGAATGACTTTTTTGTTGTCAAATTGATTGCGGCTTGACTTTTTTGTATCATCGATGTCATACGTACCAAAAAAATGAATTATTTAACTAAATAATGGTATTTGGGCTATTTTTTCAAATTTTGATATTTGTCGGTCAAGCCTAGAATTAAAAAAAAAATCATTAGGACTATGAAGACATTTTTGTCATGAAATTGATTGCGGCTTGACTTTTTTGTATCATCAATCTCATATGTACCCCCAAAAAATGAATTATTTAACCAAATAATGGTATTTGGGCTAATTTTTCAAATGTTGATATTTGTCGGTCAAGCCGAGAATTAAAAAAAAAATTGTTATGATTTCTATGCGAATGACTTTTTTGTCGGCAAATTGATTGCGGCTTGACTTTTTTGTATCATCGATCTCACACGTACCAACAAAAATTGAATTATTTAACCAAATAATGGTATTTGGGCAATTTTTTCAAATTTTGATATTTGTCGGTCAAGCCTAGAATTTAAACAAAAATAATTATGATTTCTATGCGAATGACTTTTTTGTCGCCAAATTGATTGCGGCTTGACTTTTTTGCATCATCGATCTCATACGTACCAAAAGAAAATTGAATTATTTAACCAAATAATGGTATTTGGGCTATTTTTTCAAATTTTGATATTTGTCGGTCAAGCCTAGAATTAAAAAAAAATCATTAGGCCTATGAAGACATTTTTGTCATGAAATTGATTGCGGCTTGACTTTTTTGTATCATCGATCTCATATGTACCCCCAAAAAATGAATTATTTAACCAAATAATGGTATTTGGGCTAATTTTTCAAATGTTGATATTTGTCGGTCAAGCCGAGAATTTGTAAAAAAATCGTTGATTTCTATGCGAATGACTTTTTTGTTGGCAAATTGATTGCGGCTTGACTTTTTTGTATCATCGATCTCATACGTACCAAAAAAAATTGAATTATTTAACCAAATAATGGTATTTGGGCAATTTTTTCACATTTTGATATTTGTCAGTCAAGCCTAGAATTAAAATGATTTCTATGCAAACAACTTTTTTGTCGTCAAATTGATTGCGACTTGACTTTTTTGTATCATCGATCTCATAATACCCAAACAAAATTGAATTATTTAACCAAATAATGGTATTTGGGCTAATTTTTAAAATTTTGATATTGTCGGTCAAGCTTAGAATAAAAAAATTAAAAATCTATCCGAAAGACTTTTTTGTCGCCAAATTGATTGCGGCTTGAGTTTTTTGTATCATCGATCTCATATGTACCCAAAAAAATGGAATTACTTAATAACCAAATAATGGTATTTGGGCTAATTTTTCAAATTTTGATATTTGTCGGTCAAGCCTAGAATTAAAAAAAAAATTGTTATGATTTCTATGCGAATTACTTTTTTGTGGTCAAATTGATTGCGGCTTGAATTTTATATCATCGATCTCATACGTACCAAAAGAAAATTGAATTATTTAACCAAATAATGGTATTTGGGCTAATTTTTCAAATTTTGATATTTGTCGGTCAAGCCTAGAATTAAAAAAAAAATTGTTATGATTTCTATGCGAATTACTTTTTTGTGGTCAAATTGATTGCGGCTTGACTTTTTTATATCATCGATCTCATACGTACCAAAAGAAAATTGAATTATTTAACCAAATAATGGTATTTGGGCTAATTTTTCAAATTTTGATATTTGTCGGTCAAGCCTAGAATTAAAAAAAAAATTGTTATGATTGCTATGCGAATTACTTTTTTGTGGTCAAATTGATTGCGGCTTGACGTTTTTATATCATCGATCTCATACGTACCCAAACAAATTGAATTACTTTAATAACCAAATAATGGTATTTGGGCTAATTGTTCAAATTTTGATATTTGTCGGTCAAGCCTAGAATTTAAACAAAAATAATTATGATTTCTATGCGAATGACTTTTTTGTCGCCAAATTGATTGCGACTTGATTTTTTTGCATCATCGATCTCAAACGTACCAAACGAAAATTGAATAATTTAACCAAATAATGGTATTTGGGCTAATTTTTTTAATTTTGCTTTTGTCGGTCAAGCCTAGAACAAATACTTAAAGACATTAATCCTATACATAGCTCTTTCACATTTATGAAGCCTACTTGTAGTGCCGCATATAATCATATATCTTCAAAAAAATATGTCAACAGGCAGAACAAAATAAGTTGACTTCAACATATTAATACAACTATACACTACACCAAACCCACAAGACCCAGCTAGGTTTTGTCCAAAATCATTTTACCATTCAAATCCACCAACCGCCAAACCCGAGAACCGCGAAAGCCGAGAACCGCTCTAGTTGATGTTATTTTGTTTACTAAAGATTCATGGTATCAAATAATAATAATAATAATAATGGAAACTTATAAAGTGGGGGAAATTAGTTTTGAAAGATTTAAAAGTGGGATGAAAAAGTAAAAATATGCCAGGAATTAATCGGAATACAATGAAAATATGAAACCTTTGTACCAGGAATAACTTGCGATTAAATGTTATCATGTAAGGTAAGAAAATAGGACTAAAAGTAGGCTTATTTGCTTTTAGTTAGAATTCAAGGAGTGGTATTTAGGGGCGATTTTAAAGGCCAGTGATCAGTCAGCTGTAGAACGGGGCCCCGTTTCAATTGAGGGCGCTCTAAAACGACGGGTGTACGTAACCAAGGTAACGCACACCCGTCAATTTGCGTACTGATTGAATTTTCGCCTTTTACCCCCAATTATCTGCATAAAAAGTAACTATCCGTCGAGTTGAGGGCAGCATAAGGTACCAGAACTCCTTGCTACATCCAGTTCGATGATTTAATTTAACCTTTGACCCCAACATCACACGATACAAGCTAAAATTATGTCTTTTTTGACCGGTTTGCTGCGATGAGACTACCATTTTATAGACGAGATTACACCATTTTATAGAATTTTTAGACTGCGTGTGATAATTTTTACATTAAATATAAGCCCTCTAGTATTCAGAAGTGATGCCTTTGTAACGGTTATCTCTGTGATAAGAGAGTTATTTCGTTGTTTAAAACCAGCAAAATCGGCTGTTTATGAATTCTGAAAATTACTGTGACGTGAGGCCGTTCCCTTGGAAACGCCGTCCAGTTCCTAAGCCCGCCCTCTATTGAAAAGTGGTTTTTGTTTGTATTCCGTCGGGCGACGGACTTCCGTCACTTGATGAATCGCCGTGTAAAAAATGACGGCAGTGCGTCACTAAATAGAGCGCCCTCAATTGAAACGGAGCCACGTTCTACAGCTGACTGGTGATAGCAAAACAAACAAAAGGGAAAGACAAACAGTTGTGTATATAGGCCCAATTGTTAGCACATTTTGGCACATTCTACAAAATCGGGCCGGGTTATTGGTCACTTTAAAAACTGCACAAAATCTTGGTTCCTATATTGATCCGAATAACAGAGTATAATCCAAATAATCAGAATAGGGGGGGGGGGTCTCATAACCATGAGGTTGTGAGTTCTAGCACAGCCATGGCCAACTTATTTGTGTCCTTGGGCAAGATACTTAGTCTCGATTGCCTCGTTTACCCAAGCAAGATTGGGTAGCTGTTAAGGGTGATATTACAATCTAAGCGCTGATATGGTTGTGCACCTACCCAGTTGCCACATAGCCTAGGTGAAGAGAAATGATTGTGACAATTGTCTAATAATTATAATGGCAGTGTGATGGCTATAGCGCCTTGGGAGTTGGCTACCTAGATAGATGGCACTTTATAAATGTCCTTCATCATTGTAATTAACAAGCAACTCGTTTTGATAGAACTCTACTTTCACCATTTCCACCACACATCACAAATGTACTTACTCACTATGGAAACCTAACAAGGACTAAGATCAAGAGTATCAACTCAAATAACCATTTATTTTGCCAACTCAAAACAATCCACGCGCGTCCGCGCTCATTGTCGATTAACGCACGCGCTTTCATGCGTTGCGCTTCCCGGAAATTGTAAACGCACTTCGAATGCGCATGAAAAGGTATGGCTTCTTTTTCACACTCGACATCATGAAAAAGGTGTTTTTTAACACACATTTGAGGTTATTTTGATACCAAGAAAAGAACGGTTTGTAATCAAACTTTGCACGAAGTTGGGGATTTATATGCTTCCCACAAAATCTAAAGAACAGGATTTGAAGTACGTGTATTTCCCCGTAAACCATGATCAAACGGCGGTATTGTCACTTTTCACCTTCATCGGTTGATTTCTTTATGTTCATTTTTGAATAAAAATATGATTTACAGACACGATAACTCAATACAACTGCATCTGATGGACAGCAAATAAGTTTAACGCAACAAGCATGATCGTCGCCAGGTTCCACTTTTTTTTCTTTTTTCTTTTTTTGGGCTATTTCCGATTTTTGGGATAATTTTGTGAAAATTCACATTTGTTGTATTTAAAAATCCCATTTTGTTGCCTTATTTGGTCAATAAATAAAACAATATTTCAGATATCCAAAAACAAAAACAATGGAACCCGGGTAATTTTCTTAAGATTACAAAAATCGTAAAAGGATACATTTTCAGAAAATAATTTTATGAGCGCGTAACACATAGCGCGGCGTAGTGCGCCATGTAAAATAAACGCTCACACGCACTACACCCACGCACCCCTACACACGCGGGCGGACAAATATTGGATAAATACGCTGCGCTACGGGAGTTGATTAATTTAGGCCTTGAGATTGTATAAGCACGGGGCGGGCGGTAGGGGTGGGGACGGTGGACGACTGAAGGACGGCAGGGGGAGGGCGGGCGGGCGGGGGCGAGGGAAGCCATGAAGTAATGAGGTTTGGGAGGCAGGGGGTTAATAAAGAACGCTACGGGAGTTGGTTAATTTAGGCCCAGTGACGGAGCTTTAGGCCTTGGGGTTGACGAATGGGGATTGTGTAGTGATTCAATGTGGTTTGGGAGGCAGGGTTAATGAAGAAATGTGATGCTAAATTGCGTAACGGATATGCCATGGGACGGGGTGGGCGGGGGGTGACGGATGGGGTACGGGAGATGGTTAAAGTTTAGGCCTTGGAGTTGAAATATGCCACGGGCGTGGCCGGGCGGGGGGTCTTTTTTAATTTTATACTTGAAATTTGAAAACTTTTGAATTAAAACAAAACCTTTTGTTTTAAAACAAAAATGTTTTAAATATTGTTCTATTCCTTATGTGTTTCGTTATACATTTTTCAACACTTATGTGTTGTTTCATTTTGTAGGTTTTCTTTCTGGTAGGCCCTCCTCCCTAGCGGGAGAGGACGCCCGTCCGACGTCCCGCTAGTGTTCATAACTTGCTCAAATTACAACCAAATTTGATCCATTTTTTTGTAACTTGTCAAGAAAATTTATCTTTACATAGTTACTAAATACTTGAGTCCGGTAACATCATAGTCACGGCACAATTCACCAAAATGCTATATTGATGACGTCATCGTAATCCGGGAGTGATACACCGCCAAGTGTTGAGATTTGGACAGTCTCATTATGGCTTATTGAATAATAAGAGTACACAGTGCCTATGCAGCCCGGCCCTCGTGACATGAAAACAAAACAAAGGGACCTGACTGAAGCATGCAATGAGCTACTTGCGATTTCAGACCCTTCTTAAAGCTAGAAACCGTTCTGGCACAACGAATGGATGGCGGTAGGGCATTCCATAGCCCAGGAGCAGAATAGTAAAATGTCCTGTTGACAGCTGACTTCATTGTCCTGTTGTGGATTTTATGTACAACTAGACGAGTGACGTCAGAGGCTGAATGCAACCCCTCACGGCGCTGGCGAATACAAAGTAAGGCACAATGTAAGGTAAGCCGGGTATTTAGGCACTTGTAGACGTAAAGCAAGATCTTTGAATAAATACATTGATTAACAGGTAGCCAGTGCAGTTGTTATTGTAATTGTGGTATCAAAATAATTCTACAAGTCTCTTCTATTAGTAGAGGAATAATCAGTCTCAGGAGGCCTTATTTTAAAAGTAACCTGACCACAAAAATAAACAGCATGAATTATATATCAAATTAAAGCTACAACCCTCAGGAATCTGACTATGGGGATGCATTTTTTTATATTGGGGGTGCATCTATGATTTTTTGGGCCGTTTCCATGGCAACCATCAAATAAATTAATAGTATTTTAAGAAATCATTACATTTTCAAAATCAATTTTTATAAATCTAAAACAAATCAAAGTGCCTTTTCCTTCATGATATTAACTTATGAGTATTAACATTTTCTGAAAATGATAAATAAATGTTCTTTTGATTATTATTTTGGTTACCATGGCAACCAAAACACCTTTTTTGGTTATTTTTAATAGAAATTTGAGATTTTCAAATTTGGTCGTTTATTATATTTCTGACAGTTTTTAGTCGTTTTCCTTTTAGTGTTACTAATCACCAAAACAAATTGGTTTTCTGCTATAAAATACCCTTTTTACCAAAATAGCACTTTTTCCATGATTTTACACATTTTTAAAAAAAAATGCCAATTTCCCAATTTTTCATTACAAAAATGCTTATTTGTAGATGTGCTATCAGGTAAACTTACATCTAGTCAATTTTATCAATACCAGACAAAATAATCATGGAATACATTTCTAAATCGTATAGCAGGCCACATAAAGTTGGTCGTTATTTCATCGAAATCTTGAGAAATAAGCACCTATACACTATGCTGTCATTCTGGCAGGGGCGTAACAGAGGTTGGTTGTCAGGAGCGGGCAGTGGCGTAACAGCCGGGGGGGCAGGGGGGGCACAGTGCCCCCCCCTGAAGGTGCTCAGCCGGAAATTCAAACTTACCAACCAGGAAAAATGTGGGGAAGGGGAAAGAGGAAAAGAAGGGGGAAAAGGAAAGAAAAGAGAGAACGAAAGGAAAAAGGGAGAAAAAAGAAAAAGGAAAAGGAGAATAAAAGTGGAAAGAAAGAAAAGAAGAAAGTGAAAGAATGAAAGAAAGAAAATTTCGCAGTACAAAAAGCACAACAGTCAAATAATTGTTGACTGTTGTGCTTTTTGTACTGTGAAATTTTGTGACTGTGCGAAATTTTGTGACTGTCCGAAACTTTTGTGACCGTGTGAAATGTTGTGACCGTGCGAAATTTGGTTACCGTGTGAAATTTTGTGACCGTTTTGGGGCAACCTTTTACGAAAAATTCCGGGACAGAATTATTCTAACCAGGAATTTTTTTGGCTGTGCCCCCCCTGACAACCAACCTCTGTTACGCCCCTGGGCGCGGGCTAATTCAAATGTAAACTGAGGCATGGGTGAAGGATTTGAATGTAAAGGAATGTTATGGATGGGTAGAACATGGACAGATTAACCAAATCTTCTCGTGCTGTGTATTGGAAATGCGACTTTTGAAAATGGGATATTTTCCTTTAAATGGTGCTAATCATGATTTATCTTTGTTGTTAGGGGCAAATTTGGTATCAAATTATGCCTAAAAGATTCATCTAAATGCCTATCTAGCCTGTTTAGTCAACAACAAAATAAAAATTACTCAAAATGACATAAACAAAGTGGTATACTTTCTTTTGTTGAACCCTTTATGTTTATACACACTCAGCTTTCAGATGCCGTTTATTTCATCTGATTTGGATTTGTCAATCCTAAAATATAGGTAATTAACTAGAGCTACCCAGACTCGAGGTTGTGCCACTTTACAGTTTCAAAGGTTTACTCCTATAGATGGTGTGACCGGTGACGTCATGTATATACAAATGGGACACCCTCTGTTGATTCCCTCCAGGCAGAATATACAGTAAAGTTAATGAAGACAACATGAAATTTCTTTCTAATGAATTGTAAAACTCATTTTTTTAATTAATTTGTTTTGTGAAATGCGATAGCTTATAGCATTCCTAAGCAAGTTTAAAGACAGTGTTGATAACAATTTGCTGTAACACCACAATCTAGATAGAAAACCTGATCTGGCCTATGTAAACTATAGGAACTCTTGCCCAGTGTGTTTTGTCTCAAATCAGCAGAGGGCGTCCTAAATGTAAACAACGGTCACCTCATCTATAAGATACAACCAGGGATACTATTAATTTTGGGATAGGAAAGTCCTATACTAACGTACGTAGCGAAAACGGTCGCTTTTGCATATTTGAATAAATGGTAATCGTCTGGAATGCGTCGGTGACCGGCGTATGACGCGTTTGACGTCATTATTTAGTCAGCATAGAATTGGTGGCGCTGTGCACGCGGTAGATTTACACACAGCTTGAGGACCACAGGTTGTGGTTCCAACTCGCAATGTCATGTTATACAATACACTACGTCTACAAAAACACTGCACATCACAAAAAGTATTCACTTTTTTTGAGGCGCCCTGAATAAATTCAACAAGTGGGATGGAAAAGGCGTTTCCTCCAGCGCATTTGACTCTTCATTTGTCACAATAGCACCAATATTGATGAAGCAGTGGACATTTGAATAAGAGGAAAAAGTGTACTTTAGGTCCCAGATACTGGTATACCAGTATCGGTCGATACTGGTACATGAATTTTGCCAGTATCGCTCGATACTGGAACAATTTACATGTTCCAGTATCGGTCGATACCGGAACATCAAATTGTGTTCCAGTATCGACCGATACTGGAACGGTTTCATTCCAGTATCGATCGATACTGGAACAAATTAAATGTTCCAGTATCGCCCAATACTGGACCATTTTATTCCAGTATCGCTCGATAGCTCGATACTGGAACATGTAAATCGTTCCAGTATCGCTCGATACTGGAACATAGAATTGGTGGCGCTGTGCACGCCGTAGATTTACACACAGCTTGAGGACCACAGGTTGTGGTTCCAACTCGCAATGTCATGTTATACAATACACTACGTCTACAAAAACACTGCACATCACAAAAAGTATTCACTTTTTTCGAGGCGCCCTGAATAAATTCAACAAGTGGGATGGAAAAGGCGTTTCCTCCAGCGTATTTGACTCTTCATTTGTCACAATAGCACCAATATTGATGAAGCAGTGGACATTTGAATAAGAGGAAAAAGTGTACTTTAGGTCCCAGATACTGGTATACCAGTATCGGTCGATACTGGTACATGAATTTTGCCAGTATCGCTCGATACTGGAACAATTTACATGTTCCAGTATCGGTCGATACCGGAACATCAAATTGTGTTCCAGTATCGACCGATACTGGAACGGTTTCATTCCAGTATCGATCGATACTGGAACAAATTAAATGTTCCAGTATCGCCCAATACTGGACCATTTTATTCCAGTATCGCTCGATACTGGAACATGTAAATCGTTCCAGTATCGCTCGATACTGGAACATGTAAATCGTTCATGTAAATCGTTCCAGTATCGCTCGATACTAGAACGATTTACATGTTCCAGTATCGCGCGATAATGGAACGATTTAATTTGTTCCAGAACTCGTGTATTGTCATATTTGTGAAAAGGGGACGACTATTTCAGCTTTAAAAATTAGCGACAATTTAACGTTACGTATGCATGATCATTTTCTCTTTTTGAAAAATTCAGTGGCTTGGAAAACTACCGATGGTTTATTCCTATAGATGGTGTGACCGGTGACGTCATGTATTTACAAATGGGACACCCTCTGTTGATTCCCTCCAGGCAGAATATACAGTAAAGTTAATGAAGACACTGGTATACCAGTATTGGTCAATACTGGTACATGAATTTTGCCAGTATCGCTCGATACTGGAACAATTTACATGTTCCAGTATCGGTCGATACCGGAACATCAAATTGTGTTCCAGTATCGACCGATACTGGAACACTTCATGTGTTCCAGTATCGCCCGATACTGGAACGGTTTCATTCCAGTATCGATCGATACTGGAACAAATTAAATGTTCCAGTATCGCCCAATACAGGGTGCGTGCAGGCAACTCTCTTCCAAATTCAAGGACTTTTCAAGGACTTTTCAAGGACCAATAGTTCATATTTCAAGTACCCTAAGCAAGCCTTTTGTTAAGTCAAGATGGACCAGGAGCCGAATATCTGGAAAAAGCGGCTCCTGGTCCTCAAATTTTGGAGAGGACCAGGAGCCGCTTTTCCAAGACCAGGAGCCAAGCCTTGAAATAAGCGGAAAATGACCAGGAGCAATTGTTTTTTGAAAACTTCCCCTGGTTCACGGAAATTTTTAAAAAGCGAACAATTGCAACTAAAATGCACTTTTACATTGTGGATATTTACTGAGTTATAGACATTTAAACATTTCCTTTAACATAGGCTTTCAATTGAAAAAAGAAACTTTAAATCCAAATATATCCCTTACCCCAAAGTTTTGAACCATGAAATTGATACGCCCTGAAAGGATAGTTGATTAGACATTTCTAGTTTTTTTTAAAAATCCCCCCACAACCCACCCCCCCCCCCCCCCCCCCCCCCCCCACCACCAGAAATATCCCATACCCTAACGTTTGTAAACCGTAAAGGTGATATGACCTGATAGTTAAGTTGATTAGAAACAGTTTCAGTTTTTGGAAGAACCCCCTCCCCCTCCCATCTCTTCCCCTCCATATGCATAACCAATGCACCATCTCCTAGGCTACCTCTATTCCCCCCCCCCCCCCCCTCACTATCGCTATTCCCTCACTACCCTATCTTCAAGAAAACCAAGTTATGGCCCAATTAGTATTTTTTTATATCACTGTAGTGTATAATCAGGGATTAGAAATAACATCTCTCTGGTATAATATATTAAAATACCTTCTTTAAATTTACTAAATTTAACCACTCCCCTGGTCCCTCCTACCTATCCCCTCCCTCCCACTATCACCATCTCCTCCCTCCCCTTATCCCATTCCCCTCCCTCCTCTATCCAGACTTTCTCCTATTCTCTTCCCTACCACTGCCCCCCCCCCCCCCCCCCCCCCCACCCCACCCTTCCTCCCCATCACTCTCCCCTATCTCCCCTAATCATGCCTGATATGCATTATTTATTCACAGATACTCATTTGCATATGAAAGAAATATTTTGGTTGACCTGTTCATGACCTAGGGAAAGGGACATTTTCAGCCAGCACGCACGTGCTCATTAACACGTTACATGCTATATGCTTACTTCACAACTTATTGGCTGGGCTTGGTTTAACCAGTGGTTTAACACTATTTATCTTAAAAATTTTATCTTAACAATTTATCTTAAAAAGAGTATTTAATCCACAATAAATAACTGATAACTTTCAATGAATAAACAAAGATGAAAGAGTAATAGTATGGAAAATAAAATGAGTAAAAACGTAACTTGAAAACTTGGAAGAATTTATTTGAGGTGCTCAGCATTCGAAGGGTTTACTATTAAATATTAGTTATGGCACTGCCACTGCCCCAAGGTAATGTTGGAAAAATGAATGGTAAAATCGGAATATATATGGGCTAGGTATGGCTTCGGCACATTTGTTTTTTTCAAGGACTTTCACCAGACTTTCAGGACTTTTCATAAAATCCAAGGACTTTCAAGGCCTTGAAAAAGGAATTTCATTTTCAAGGACTTTCAAGGACTTTTTTGGCTTTTCAAGGATCTGCACGCACCCTGCCAATACTGGACCATTTTGTTCCGGTATCGCTCGATACTGGAACATGTAAATCGTTCCAGTATCGCTCGAACAATTTAATTTGTTCCAGAACTCGTGTATTGTCATATTTGTGAAAAGGGGACGACTATTTCAGCTTTAAAAATTAGCGACAATTTAACGTTACGTATGCATGATCATTTTCTCTTTTTGAAAAATTCAGTGGCTTGGAAAACTACCGATGATCAGTCAGCTTAGAAATAGTTTCGAGAATTTAAATATTCCCATATTCAACTGCGACAAGTTTTCAAAACAGTTTTCTGATGTTCTCTCATCATCGCCTGATAGTGTTCCACTTATAGCTCGGTTGACAAGACCCCTTTCTTAAATGTGCTTATTGTCAATTTCGTCTTCCAAGCTGACGTGACGTCAGCTTTTGATTCTGAAAAAGACACGCCTCCGATAATATCTGCTGTTTCAATTGTTATAGCTTGAGTCATCCATTATCAGTGAGAGAGTCTACGACTAGAGAGAAGTTAGAAATCAAACCCGGATAATGAAGTAAGACTATTTCATCGTGCTTTTATATGGATCCTGTCGTCATGCTATCGGATCCCACTGAGAACCAATCAGAAGCGTAACTGTGAAATTGGGCCTATGATTTGCTTTAAAAAAGCCAATCGGCGGCGACTCCCATTTCTATTTTTCATGTTCCAGTATTGGACAATACTGGCACATTTTTAATGTTCTAGTATTGGGCGATACTGGTACATTTTTAATGTTCTAGTATTGGGCGATACTGGTACATTTTCCATGATCCAGTATTGGGCGATACTGGAATATTTTTCATGTACCAGTATCGGGCGATACTGGTACACATTCTACCAGTATTGCCCGATACTGGAACAAAATAATGTACCAGTATCGATCGATACTGGTACATTATTTTGATCCAGTATCGGTCAATACTGGAACATTTTAAACGTGCCAGTATCGAGCGATACTGGACCAAAATAATGTACCAGTATCGAACGATACTGGGTGTTCTAGTATTGGTCAATACTAGTACAGTCTAGTATCTGGGAGCTAAAGTACACTTTTTCCGAATAAAAAATGATGCAGTTTCCATTGTTGCACTTATACCCATAAAAAGAGCGTAAATCTAAGAATTCGACACAGGGCGCCTCAAAAAAGTGGATACTTTCTTTTTGTGCAGTGTTTATTTAAGTTTTGAAAGGTTGTTTTATTAATTCTTTGTTTTAACTCAATTTGAATTTCACGGATTGAAGGGCCTATTAAAATTAAGCATGTCATATTTTACTTATAAACAATTTCGATATGAACTACAAAAAGGTTAAAGTTATCATCAAGATGCCATTTTGGTAATTAAGAGCAGATTTTCAGAAGAAAATCATCCGTTTGAGATTTTATCATAGTAACATAATAAGTTATTGACACAAATTTGAATAAATATCTGCTACGAACCTGCTACATGTAAAAAATGTATTTAGAAAAACATAAAAAATATACTTTGTAGTTGATAAATCAAAACTTACATGTAACCAACACAAACGAATGGATAATTAAAATAGTTAGTTACGGCTCACAAATCTTGATATGAAGAGCTGTCTTGCAAAAGGGCCTACATCCACTTCTACCGTTTTACTCATTTTGCATTATTAAATGGATGGCTATTCATTATGTGGAATGTGGCTTGTATTGTTGTTGCCTCGATTGGCGTGCATGGATGCACTAATCCAAGTCATAGAAACAGTAATGAACACAGCCATACAATAATTTGATTAATTCCATGGACTTGTCAATACAAATTCACTAATGCAAAATGAGTAACATGTCGGGGTGTTCTGGTGGCCCTTAGGCAACAAAGCTCTTCATATATTAGTAAAGCTTGTGATTTCTCAAAAATGTTATTATTAAGTTTTGTTGTTACCATGGAAACTGACCAATTACTCATAGATGCACCCCATGCTCTCTATCCCCTTAGTAAAAAAAGATTAGCTTTCATGTGTTGTATCATGATAAGGTACCCATAGTGAGATTTGAAGATACCCGAGTTGCAATTTGACACTCCAATTCCCCATATTAATGCATTAATTGTAAAACTGCCTAATTCTCTAAGATATTGATGACATAATGATCAAATTTATATTTGGCATCTTCGACAAGGGGGAACTTTTGCTTCGCCTACCAGGACTTTGCGAGTCCATCGCTACGGTAGCTGTCACTACGGGTATATGTTCAGTTTTGAGCATTGCATCAGTGTCCCTGAATCGCTATATCGCAATTTGTCACCGATTAATCTATCCGAAGGTATACAACAAGCGCACCATACCACTGATGGTGGTGGGACTGTGGTGGTACGCATATTTCTGGATAGTACTGCCAAATTATCTCGGCTGGGGCAACTTTTTCTTTGACGTACAAACCTACACATGTATGTTCGATTTTTCGAACAATTCGGTTTCCCTTCGGTGCTACTGGATTACCGTGGGTTTCGCTATACCTTTAAGCATTCTCTGCTTTAGTTACCTCGGTATTTACAGGATTGTATCAGAAAATACCCAGCAGATGCGACAACACGCCGACAACTCAATTGCTAAACAGAGGTACACAGGAATGAACACAGTCGACAGACAATTGTTGAAAACTTTAGCAGTTATCTGCATTACATTCCTAGTAATGTGGACACCATACGCCATTATGGTGTGCTTGAATCTCGGAAACAACTTCTGGGTTTTCGTCATTGCTACGTGTCTAACATTTATAAATAGCTCCATCAACTTCATGATATACGCTGCAAATTCTACCTTCAGAGAAGCATATGTAACAATTCTCAATTGTATTTTTTGTCGCAATAAATCGAGTGGCAACAACAGTACTATACTTGAACTGATAAGTGTGGATCGGCCAAATCATAATTAGAGGATTTCTGATGAGTAAACAAGATGAAGCAACTTCATAGGATTTTAGATTTAATTTACGAACAGAGAATAAAGTGGTTATAAAATGCACTTGTAATTTTATTTTAAGATATTTATGAATTTCACAGGGTGTCCCATTTGGGTTCCAAACTGGAGAGCTAATAACTTTGAAAATACACAGCGAATTAATTTGATTTGAAACTATACCACGGCTGTTTGATCCCACATAATTTGTTCGTTTTATTCTGAGAACACCGAAACTTGCTGGCCCGGTTCTGGTTTTAACTGATTCAAGTACATGAATATACTGGCAATCTTTTGTAGAAATTTCAGAACATTTGTTGGTGCCAGTTCTGAGAAATAGAGCTTTGAATATTATTATTTACTATAATAGCGCCCTCATCGGCCACATTTCCCATAGAGTTACATGTAAAATGTGTGTCAAGTAGAAAATGCCGATAATTTAAAAAGAGCTCGAACAATTTTCTTGAAATTTTCACCGTATACTCGTATTCTAGCGCTACCTAAATCAGGTCAAACCATAAAGGGGCCACTATGTAATCTTTTTTTATCCCATAATTTTAATTATAAAGCGGAGAGTCAAACAGCCGTGATACTGCATTCAGTGATGCGAGAGTGCATTCTATAGTTCCAAATTAGCGAGAAATATTCGGTTTTTATCTCTTCACACCCAAATGTTATCCAAGCGTACGCGCGCAATCATAGCCACACATGTAACCTTCAGAGAATGTAACTGTAACCAACCTCAAATATTGAGATATTATGCTTACTATTTTTGTAAGTTAACCAAACTTCCAAATAATGTATAACTGTTGTTGAATTGACTTCTCTTCTATGTTGGCAACCTAAATTGCTCATAATTATTATTATAAAGAAATACAAAACTTATTGATACAGAGTTTAGTCTGTACACAGGGTCACAGTATTCTTGCATCATCTGAGAGATGATGTTGTTTGGTATAATAAGAGATTAATTCTATGTAACTCCTCCCCATCCTTGATATTTTCTTAGTAGCTTAACCCTTACAGCCCCAGATCCCATGAAATCCCATTTCCCAGCATCCTGGTTCCACCTGGCGCTGAGGTTTTTGTCTGAAATAATGGCTGTAAGCTATATAGCTGGGCGAATACACTCGCCCAGCACAGCTTCCCCCGTGGCGCAGTTGGTAGAGTGTCCGCCCGCCAACCGAGAGGTCGTGGGTTCAAACCCCGGGGCGTGGCACCTCTTGTTGTGTGTGCTTTTTTCGCTTGAAACAAATTTTGTTGGAAAATCCACCGGGTGGGTTAGGGTTATTGAACGATTTTTTTTCTTCTTTTTAATTTTCACTTTTTTTCTCTAATTTTACCCTGATTAACCCTTACAGCCCCAGATCCCATGAAATCCTATTTCCCAGCATCCTGGTTCCACCTGGCGCTGAGGTTTTTGTCTGAAATAATGGCTGTAAGCTATATAGCTGGGCGAATACACTCGCCCAGCACAGCTTCCCCCGTGGCGCAGTTGGTAGAGTGTCCGCCCGCCAACCGAGAGGTCGTGGGTTCAAACCCCGGGGCGTGGCACCTCTTGTTGTGTGTGCTTTTTTCGCTTGAAACAAATTTTGTTGGAAAATCCACCGGGTGGGTTAGGGTTAATGATTTCATATTATCATCTAAGCCTATGTGTGTATTTTAACCAAGAAAGACTTTATTATTGTCATGGTATTATTATAATTATACCAGAAGGACATTGGTGCTAGTCGGCCAAATAAGGTCATATAACCTCCAGACACCTGTTCTGTTACTCGTGTAAGGTCACTGGTATATAGTCTTATGACGTATGGATCTTTTCCAAGTTAGATAGTATATTTCTAAGCATCTCAAATTTCTTAGGAATATTATGATGTCATGTTTGTAGTATACAAGTGTAAAGAAAAACATTGTATTGGAATCATATAAATGTGGGAGTAAGACACTAGGACTTTCATAACACCTTTTGATTCTGATGCTACAACATGCTAAACAAACTCGCTTCAACTAGATTACGAGAATAGTTTCAGCCTACTGTATCTTTGCATATTTTGTATACAACTTTGCTGTATTTATTTAATACAGGTAAGAACAAAACATTTTGTACTTTGTATATTATTTGTAATACATTTATATTGTATTTATACATGGTCATCCAAGTCTTGTAATTATAATTGTTTACTTGATATTGTGGTATTTGTCATGACTTGTTTATAATGTTATTGGATGTGATGCGTTGCGTTAAACAAGACTGACTTGGATAACCATGGCCAATTTATATTTATGTTAAGAATAACTATTGTATTATATATATCCTGAATCATATGAAACTTTAGGAATGCCATACTTGTCTATAAACTTATCGATAAAGAAAGAAACTACTTTCCATTCATGATCTATTTTATCCTACCAGAGGTAAGATCATGAAGTGTCAATTTAGTATTCCTGTATATAATATTAATAACCATTCTCCATAATAATGTGTATTAAGTGTAGCTCATGTTGTTATACTGTGCACGTGTTGAGAATAATTACTTGATTAATAATTAATATGATTATTATAAATATGTTGTTAAACCATATTGATCATGACTTTGACGATAACTAGGTTCAATTATATTAGTCGTTAAAGAGGACATTCCTTTGTTTACCTTTTGAAGTAATGACGTCATGATCATAGTAGTGGAATTTGAGTTCCCAAGTGTAATGTTGTTATGGTGCACTTTCCATGTGTTTTGATCATTATCTCTGACCTAGTCAGGTCATGAGGACTTTCCTCTCAGGGTCAGCCACTCATATTTCTATACCACTTACATAACATGCGTTTGTTTACATTACACTTATGAATGGAATATAATTAATGAATTGTTTGAACTTGTACATAAATGAATTACTAATTAGTATGAATAAGTAATTTGCTCACATTATATTTTATTAGACGAATTAGACATTTTAGGATAGTTTATCATAAAATGAGTTTCTGAATATTTCTATTTAATTTCATTTTGAATTTAAATATAACACCTTTTGATTCTGATGCTACAACATGCTAAACAAACTCGCTTCAACTAGATTACGAGAATAGTTTCAGCCTACTGTATCTTTGCATATTTTGTATACAACTTTGCTGTATTTATTTAATACAGGTTGATCGTGTATTTGGGCAGCGATTGGTTGCTTGTATTTTGAAAGTAACATTCAGTGTCTGCACGGCCATATTGATCGCCGAAAGTCAGCGACTGATTGTACACCTGTCATCGCCATTTGCCACAACGTCAACACCCCAACAAGTTATATCTACCTCCTGGATTTCCAGAGCTAGAGACGAACATTTGCAATTACAAAATAGATCAGTGTTATCATCTTTAACATCGTTAGAACACTTGGTTCAACGTTAATCTTCTATTATTCTACGCAAGAACACTTGGTTCTTCAATCTTCTGTATATACAACAACATGAACTCTCTAGTCGATATCGCCTCGATCAGCATCTTCTGAAAGAGCTCAATCGCGTCCATCGTCAAGTTCATCTTCAAGGATCTTCAAGTTCATCTTATTTGTAACTATATGATTGTATATATTATTGTTTGTATTATTGTATTCATTGATTGATTTGAATGTATATAAACATAACATTACTCAGAGCTTAAATATATGTGTCAACATTGTTTATTTAATTGTTTCACAAGTTAGGATTTATTCCAGTGGAAAGAACGAACCCCGCTCACTTTCATCCATTGCGTGGCGTTAGAGGAGCGTGACATAACCATTCTCAAATGCCGATTAAATTGCGTCGCAAAACAACACCTGACGATATCCTATGCAAGATCAAGTAATTTCATGGTATTTAGATTTATTGTATTAGGTTATAAATAGTTTTGTAATTTTAGATCTGTTAAATGAATCTCACAGCGCCAATTGTGATATCTGCTGTGTGTGCACACAGGCTTGTGTTGGGAGACAAGCTGTAGTATAACACGCAATGGGTAACCACACCTTGCTGGCTTCTTCAGTGCTAAGCTTCGTGGTCGTCAACCTACGTGGTTACCTTGTGAGGTTAAAGGTCTCTCCATATCAGCCGCTACCAAGCACTTCAGCCCCTTCATCATCCAGTCTCATCACAGTGCTTGTATTCTCACCGATAGCCATGCGTTCGAGCCTATACGAGAAGCTGTGTCGTGGAGAATTCTCCGTAAGCTTGTGAGTGTCTACCTTTCTGTCTACAGTCAGTCGATACCAAGCATCTGTACGCCACTTTGCCGGCTCTGCTGATTTTGCCAGTCGTAATGCTCCTGATTGCACTGAACCAGGATGTCAAGTCTGAACCTTTGTGAAGTGTGTTGAGGAAGAATCAACGGTTCTACGCATATCTACCCAGGATATTATGTCTGGTCATGCTCGCCTACCTTTTACCAGCAGATCAGCATGGACAAGTATCAAACAGGAATACCCTGATATGAGACGATGTCACGTACACCTCATTCAAGGCACGTCCATCAAATAAAGCATCAACGTGAAGGATGTTAAGCGATACCTTCAGGTCGCCACAGTTGCCAAAGATGGTTTATTAGTCGTTCACCGTGACCAACCACTGTCACTTACCCGTGAGTGCATCATTTTCCCCCGCCAGGTTCGTAGTGGGTTATTGACAGCACTTCATATTCAGCTTGATTACCTGACTCGACACCAGCTTCGCTCAGTCACACAGCATCATTTTTATGCTCTGGATCTAGATAAGACCATTGACCAAGTCACATCAGGCTGTCACCATTGTGCATCCCTCAGTAACATGCCACAGTCACTTCTGGCCCAGTCTACAGGTGACTATACATGTAGTGTAGCTTAGTGTTATTAAAGCAGAATCAATCAAAGGCTAATACAAATGTATGTATACAGATCTCATCTGTAGGTTAACGTTTTGAGAAGTGCCGCGTTAAGACAAAATAGGCTTGGAAATGGGAAAAAATCACCTTTATAGACTTCACCATATGATCGAAGCTATGGCGAAACAGTTATATAAGATTTCCATATCTGTTTCATTGTTTCATGTACTGACATTTTTTATTAATACGTCAAATACTTGTGTCATTACGTGCAGCGACCTGCTACTGATGAGGCCCTTTTAGTAACAATGACGTCACGATACCAGGTATGGCTAAATCCCATCAACACTTTCGACAGAAACAAAGAAGTGCCATTTCAAATAATCACAGATTGGGTATGTGCAGTTTAAATTTGTTTTATTGAATATTATGGTTTTGTGTTCAATAAAAAATGGTCAATATAATCACCAACAGCAATTATTGGGACATACATGTATGACAAATAATTCAACTGAAATGTGATATCACAGTTGGCATTTCAAACCAAGTGAGGTTTTTGTGTACAATTCTTAAACAGCTAAGAAAGTTTAAGCAATCTCATTGGTTCTCAGAGAAATCGGGGACATCTAGATGAGACAACTTTAACACGAGGAGGTGGGGCCTACGTTTTAACAGTGCGTCCGACCTTCACAATGCGGGGTTTGCTCCATATCGCGCACTTCTGCAGTGCGTCTTTAGCGCTTTTCCTACGTTTATGCCGGCGCCGCGACGCTTACGCATGGTTTACTCATCGCATGTGATTGGATGGAATGTTTGTGGGTTATTCGATCTAGGGTAAAAGTTGTCAAATGTGGACAATAAAATGTACTTATTTCTTTGATAAATGTCTAAAGTATGATTGTTTAAGAATGAGAATAAAGGTATTGTTTTTAGACCGTACCCGTGTTATATTGTCTGACATAAATGCGTTCGATAGTATTATTTTTTGCGTAGAACAACTCCGTCTGCGGCTAGCCTAGACGGTTGGAATGCCGGCATGGTTCATTCTTCAATGGTGAGAGCTTTTATATACTGTAAAACAAGTTAATTTAGCGGCAATTTTTTTTCGCAAATTGCTAATCATCACTACTTTTGCGGTAACTTAGTTTCGCGAATTTAAAATTTCTACTACTACTGTCATCTTCACACACATCAATTCGTGGCAATAAAATTTCGCGAATTTGAGCCTCTCGCGAAATTCGCGAAATTAAATTGCTCGCGAAATTAAATTGTTTTACAGTATTTATATGCTAAGTCTAATGTGGTGTTTAGGCCTGTTAAAAAAATTCGGGAGATACATCCATTGTCTTTATTTAAAAAGTTGCGATTTGTGATATCTATAAATCTTCCCATTGATTTTAATGCGTTCATAGTTCTATTGATAATCGTTGTAATGGTGTCAGTGGCATTTACGGTATTTTATAGACTGTTTGTGTGTACGTGCAAAACACAAAACATAAATACTCATGGGATATCATTTAATCCCCACTTTTGTATTTACTCTTAATATCAATCTTCACATTTGGTTATTATTAAATTATATATATCGTTTGAATTGTTTTGGCGTATGTAGTCGACAGATTTCGCTAAAAAAAATTGTGAAAAACAGTAAAATTCTAAGATTTTAGACCAATAAATTTACCAAAAATGGCTATGATAAGGATCATTCATTTACCAGACGGGTGGAAAATGGGACCCTATTTGGCGGCATATCCACCGGCGTTCTCCTTAAAATTATTAAAACAATTGGTGTAGTTACTTTTTTGTGAGGTTTTTGCATGCAGAAATGCATTACGCATTTTACGCATTTTACATTTAAATGTGTGGAAAGTATATTTGATAAACAATCAGATAGGTCATACCAATCAATGCATTGTCTTCAATTGCAATATAAAGTGCTATAATTCAATTTAGAACAAAAATAGATGGAAAATAATACCAGGCTCTGAGAGAACAATTAAATTTACCAACAGTATTGCGATATATGACAAATAATTCAATTGAAAAATGAAATTATTGTTGGCATTTCAAACCGAGGGTCAGAGCATGACTACAGAGACAAATTACGGAGAAATTGTTTGCAAAGATCAATTTTCATTTTCTCACTTTGGGTTTTGAACAGACAGGCGAGTGTGACTGGCATGTGTATAGACAGCATTGATCAATTGAAATATCCCCAAATCACCATCTTATTATGACCAATGGGTTGTCGCACTGCCAACTTGGAGTGCAATTATTCAAATCTACCAGTTAATCAATAATCTGCCTATGGCTACACCGAGGCTGCACGTAGAAGAACCAATTGCTTAAATGAAAATGGACTTTTTGAGCACTGATATACAAGTAGGAAACAAGCTGCAACAGAACCAAATGCGACACAGCTAGGAAACAAGAGCGATTGAATGGATGTACAGGAAAAGCTGTAAGTCATACATTGATATAGTCCATCATTGCCTATTTTTTACCTCCAAGCTTCTGAGGTTTGATGGCGCTCTCAAGTGAAAATATCTCATTCACGCCTCCAATGGATGAACTGACAGGGGTACCTAATGGAACAGTTGCAATTACAACCTCTGTTTTGGGAATCTTAAACTTGCGGGTATACACAACATTTTTGGTCCTGTTATCATGTATGGGTATTATCGGAAATTCATTTGTGATTTTGGCTGTTTTAATCCACAAACGACTTTGCGTCATTCAAAATGTTTTCATCGTGAATCTAGCGGTGGCTGATCTCCTAGTGTCGGCTTTCGTTGTCCCATTTGGAGTAGTTGGCGTCTTCGACAAGGGGGAACTTTTTCTTCGCCTACCAGTACTTTGCAAGTCCATCGCTACGGTAGCTGTCATTGGGCGTGTATGTTCAATTTTGAGCATTGCATCAGTGGCGCTGAATCGCTATATCGCAATATGTCACCGATTAACCTATCCGAAGGTATACAACAAGCGCACCATACCACTGATGGTGGTAGGACTATGGGGGTACGCATTCTTGATGGATCTGCCAAACTATCTTGGTTGGGGCAGCTATATCTTTGAAGCACGAACCTACTCATGTATTTATGATTTTTTGAACAATTCGGTTTTCCTTCAGTGCTACTTTGCTACATTGGGTTTCGCTATACCTTTAAGCATTCTCTGCTTTAGTTACCTTGGTATTTACAGGGTCGTATCGGAATCTACCCAGCAGATGCGACAACACGCCGACAACTCAATTGCTAAACAAATGTACACCGGAATGAACACAGCCGATCGACAATTGTTGAAAACTTTAGCCGTTATCTGCTTTACATTCCTGGCAATGTGGACACCATCCGCCATTATGGTGTGGTTGGATCTCGCAGCCAACTTCTGGGTATTCGTTGTTACTTCGTGTCTAACATTCATAAGTAGCTCCATCAACTTCATGATATATGCTACGAATGCTACTTTCAGAGAAGCATATGTAATCATTCTCAAATGTATTTTCTGTCGGAATAAATTGTGTGGCAACATCAGTTCCGTAATTGAACTGATAAGTGTGGATCGGCCAAATAATAATTAGAGGATTTCTGTTGAGTATACAAGATGAAGCAACTTCAAAGGATTTTAAGATTTATTTTAATTAAAATCAATGGTTAAAAATGCACTTGTAATTTTTTTTATAGATATTTTATGAATTTTTTATAGATATTTTATGAATTTCGCAGAGTGTTCCAACTGGAGAGCTATTAACTTTGAAAATGCAAAGTGAATTGATTTTGATTTGAAACTATGTGTTCATTTAACTCTCGGCAGTGATGTCAGAGAATCCCGGGGGGGGGGGGGGGGTCGGATTTGGTTTGGTCAGGGGTGTGCCTCTGGAGACTCAAAACCCCTACCCATTTCTAAGGGTAATTTTAGAAAAAACGGTACCCATTTCTAAGGATTTTGCCTCATTATAGACCAAATTTTCGCAAATTATCGCGAAAATAATAGACCCATTTGTTAGGAATTTCCAGCACAAATAATAATATGTCCCCATGTTTAGGGATTTTTTGCAAAAAAAAGCGGCACATCAGAGCGGCATATCCTCACATACCGTATTAGGCGAGGCAGAGAATATCCTAGTGATTTATGCAATAGACTGAATCCATGGCCTTGATCACAATTTACACATGGCCCCTGCGAGGGTGCTCATAAATGAAAGCAGAAAGAAGAAAAAAAGTTCCAAAAGTGCGCGCTGATAAACTCATGAATAAACATGAGCTTATCCACGCACCATCACGCCACACTGCGTCGGTGGTTTCATGCGGTTAGGCGTGCTGATTAACCTCTAACGGCGCAACGTGACGATCGGGAAAATTGCTGCAATATGCATACACCGGCAACTTTGTGTAGGGCGCTTGAACATCTTAATGCGATGACCATACACAATTTAAGGTATAAATTAAACCCTGCACAAAGCTATATATTATCAGTCTCATAATATATACATGTAGTGCCTATCAGCTGAAAATCGCCTGTTGACATCCACAACTACACCTACTACTGTATATAAGAATTGCCTATTCAACAACTCCCCCATACCTTAAGTACAGTAGCAAAGCGTTGTTAATTTGAGATAAGCCACGCTGCTATGGGCAACCAGTACGCCGATCGAACCACACTACGCAGATAATGTGTTTGATGCGCGACCCGGACGCAACCGCAGGTGTGTATTATTTTGGAAAGATCGTGCAAGCGCTGTTTACATTTTACATTAACTTTTCAAGCTAAAAGGAACTGGACTATTATTTAAATTTGATCATTTTATTTTTAGTGTTAAGGTGTTTGAAAATAGTTTGAGCGAAATTGTTAAAAATGAAGTACAATTAAATTATGTTCTCATTTGCATTGTCTATTTATGAAATGGCGTTCAAATCGTTGATCGCTGTTAAAAGGGTTTAAATCATGTTTCAGCTTATGTGTATTACCAATCTATACCTTGCGTTCTGTACGTCTGCATGATTTATTTCACTCGGGCGTTGCCCTTGTGAAATAAACCACGCAGACGACACAAAACCGTGGTAGATTGGTGATACACATAAGGCCAAATTAGGTACCTGAATATCAGAAATAAACAATAAAAAAAAATGTTTTACATATTTTCATTGTCTATAAAGTCCAAAACAGGACCTTAGATGTCCCAATTGGGGTTACATGGGGGTCAATCAAGGTCATATACGTGACTTGAAAAAAGGTTGTTTTGCCAAAAAAAATTGTAAAAAAAAACTTCTTTTTTTTTCTTTCTTTTTTTTTGGCAAAAAAAAAGAGGAAAAAAGTACACGGTCGGGACTGTTATACACGGTCGGTCGGATGAGGGCAAGCAATCAATTTTTTGTTGTTGGCCTAAGCTGAAACATGATTTAATCCCTAAGTATCTCATAGTTACGTGCTTGTGTAATTCAAGAAATGTAGTAACATAAGTCACATGCTCTAAATATACGGTCACAAATACAGCACTTTGTTCACTGTTTTCTAATTCTAATAGCTTCAGCATATGTTTAGATTAATCACTAGTATGTTTATTAAACTTGATAAAGGAAAGTCATACATTTATATCAGGCTTGTTAACATTTGAATCGGGTAGTAGTCCGGGCTAAAGTAATATTAATAAAATTCCAGGGACTCAATAATCTTATTGTGATTGAATAAACATCCAAAATAAAGCAAAATTTCTTCACCCATCCTTTGCCGAACTGCCAACATGCCCACATATCACCGCCCCTCTATCGCCCACTACTCACTAAGCCCGGCGAGTGTAAACAGCCTAGTGATCACCATTGAGATACCATCGCCGGAGAACAATGTGATTAGCTTAAACTGGTGATTAGCTAAAACTGTTATAAATACAATTTGAACAATTCAAATGAGCACCTATGTATAACAGTTTAATAGAAACTGTCAAAATTAGAAGTTTAGTCTAATTTAAAAACAGTACTTAAATGGATAAAATTGCAAAGATATCAATTTACAATATAGAAACACTGAGAAGGTATTATCTCAAAACTATTATACCAAGATTGATCTTTCATCAGGTGGATATGCATGGTATTCTCAGGGTGAGTAAAAAAAAGTGTACTCAACTTTTGGATTTTATTGAGGCAGACAGTTTATCTCATTAGCTTTCTAAAGAATTTTTGTTGATTGAAATTGGTTGAGGAAAACATATTTTATACTTATTTGCGTAAAAGTCAACATTTTATAAACCGAACAAGATTTGCGATATTGTCTCTTATATTCATTCATTTTATTTATTGTATATATAGGCCTCTGGCCCATCATACTACATGGTACAAAAATTATAAATACGCATACTTAATAAACAATCTTTACTTTGCTATGCTATCATCAAAGGATTCAATATACAAAACATAGTCAATTAAATTCAATATCTTCTCTTATCTTCATTGCAGTGAATACAAATTGAAGAACTCATGAGTTGGTTGAATTTCTCATGCGTCGGGTGTCTGGTGCCTAATGCATAGCGCATGCAGACATGCATTAGGCATTTGAATGTGTGGAAAATAGATTTGATAAAACAGTCAATCAGATATTGCTCATACCATTCAATGCATTGTCTTCAATTGCAATATAAAGTGCTATAATTCAATTTAGAAAAAAAGAGATGAAAAATAATACCAGGTTCTGGAGGGAACAATTAAATTACCAACATATTGCGACATATGACACTATGATATTAATGTTTCAAACCAGGTTTCAGAACAAATTTGAGCACTGATATACACTAAACAAGATGTAACACAACACAATGCTACACAGCTAGGATACAAGAGCGATTGAGTGGAAGTACAGGAAAAGCTGTAAGTCATACATTGAATATCAATATAGTCCTCCTTTGTCTATTTTTTACCTCGAAGCTTTCTGAGGTTTGATGGCCCTCTCAAGTGAATATATCTCCTTCACGCCTCCCACAGATGGACTGACAGGGGCACCTAATGGAACAGTCGCAATTACAACCTCTGTTTCTGGAATATCAAACTTGCGGGTATACACAACATTTTTGATCCTGGTACAAAGTACAAGCATCATCGGAAATTTATTTGTGATTTTGGCCGTTTTAGTCCACAAAAGACTTCGCGTCATTCAAAATGTTTTCATCGCGAATCTAGCGGTGGCTGATCTCCTCGTGTCTGCTTACTGCGGCCCATTTGCAGTATTTAGCGTCTTCGACAAGGGGGAACTTTTTCTTCGCCTACCAGGACTTTGCAAGTCCATCGCTACGGTAGCTGTCACCGGGTGTATATGTTCAATTTTGAGCATTGCATCAGTGTCCCTGAATCGCTATATCGCAATTTGTCACCAATTAACCTATCCGAAGGTATACAACAAGCGCACTGTACCACTAATGGTGGTGGGACTGTGGGGGTACGCATTCATCTTGACGGATCTGCCAAACTTTCTCGGCTGGGGCAACTATATCTTTGACGCACGAACCTACACGTGTATTTATGATCTTTCCAACTTTTCGGATTTTGCTCGGTACTACATTGTTATCTTGGGTTTCGTTATACCTTTAAGCATTCTCTGCTTTAGTTACCTCGGTATTTACAGGGTTGTATCGGAATCTACCCGGCAGATGCGACAACACGCCGACAACTCAATTGCTAAACAGAGGTACACCGGAATCAACACAGTCGACAGACAATTGTTGAAAACTTTAGCTATTATATGCATTACTTTCCTACTAATGTGGACACCATACTCCATTATGGTGGTGCTGTGTCTCGTAGCACACTTATGGGTTTACGTCACCGTTTCGTGTCTGGCATTTATGAATCACTCCATCAACTTCATGATATACGCTACGAATGCTACCTTCAGAGAAGCATATGTTACCATTCTCAAATGTATTTTCTGTCGCAATAAATTACGTGGAAACAGCGGAACTGTACTTGAACTGATAAGTGTGGATCGGCCAAATCATAATTAGAGGATTTCTGTTGAGTATACAAGATAAAGCAACCTCACAGGATTTTAGATTTATTTTAATTAAAAACAATGGTTAACAATGCACTTGTAATTTTATTTTTAGATATATTTCATGAATTTCGTAGAGTGTCCCCAAAATTGGGTTCCAACTGGAGAGCTATTTACTTCGAAAATGCAAACGAATTGATTTGATTTGAAACTATGTGTTCATTTAACTCTGGGCAGTGATGTCAGAGAATATCCTAGTGATTTTGGCAGTAGACTGAGTCCATAAGGTCTTCACAATTTACACATGGCCCCTGTGAGGGTGCTCAAAAATGAAGGCAGAAAAAAAAATACAGTTCCAAAAGTGTGTGCTGATAAACTCATGAATAAACATCACGCCACACTGCGTCGGTGGTTTCACGCGGTCGGGCGTGCTGATTTACTTCCAATGGCGCAACGTGACGATCTAGAAAAATGCTATGGTTTAAATTTGACCAAACAGGTGCTTTGGCGTTGTGGTCGGGCAGAATTGCGCATGGGCAGTTAAATTAGAAGTGACTGGAAGTGTTGTAACTTCCCACAACACTTCCATTCACTCTTTTGCCATGATCTTTTCCCAAGTCCATCGATTTGGTCCGCCATTTTTAAAGATGGCGGTCGAATAGAGGGATTAGACTGGGTCCCCCGCGTCCCTCTATATGGCAGCCATCTTTACAAATGGCGGATCAAAAAGAGGGACTGGGAAAATTGTACGCCCAAAAGGTGTGCATTTTTCATGTGGAATTCCACGTGAACAGATACCACCTGATTGGTCATTTCAAAGGAAGTACATCGAATGATCGTCACGCTGCGTCCCACGGGAGGCAAATCGTGCGCCCTATCACGTTACGCGGTGCACAATGCCGCATGAAACTACCGGCGTGACTGGTGCGTGAAAAGCTCATGTTTATTCACGAGTTTATCAGCGCAGACTTTTGAAACTGTATTTTTTCCAGTCTTCACATTTGAGCACCCTTGCAGGGCCGTGTGTGAAATAGGGAAGACATGAGGATCCAGTCTATAGAGGGATACTGGAAACACTCATAAAATAAGTTGTCAGAGCAGACCCTGACAGTGTATTTCAACCTAAGTAATAGGAATCATATTGCTCTCTGTAACTTATATAGAATATGTTTAACATTTATGCAAATCTTCATGGAAGATCTGCTTTCAAAATAAAGATCAAGGATAGAGGATGTCCACTTGGAAAAGATCACATAATATGACTTTCCGGGTACTCTGGGACTCTGCCATGCAAGTGGACACATCATGGAAGAAACTCCTGTATGTTTGGACACCAGAACTCCTGTCGTTCCAGATAAATGCCATCCATGACCAACTCCCAACACCAACTAACCTGAGACTCTGGCAAGACAAATATGGGATTGTGCCAGCTATGTCACCACCGAAATTGTACTCTGCTCCACATCCTGAACTGTTGCAGCTTTTCCTTAGAAAATGGAAGATACAATTGGCGCCATGACCAAACATTGAGAGCAATTGTATCAGGACTGATACCATATGTCGATGAAGCAAACAACAACAGACCATCAACATCCCAGTCTCAAAGTTTCAGTCCTACCATAGCATTCCAAACAGCAGATGGCACAAAATACCGTAATCCAGTCTTGCCGTACAGAAAGCCAAAAGAGACAGACATCCTGAAAAATGCCAGTGACTGGAAACTCCTGGTGGATGAAGAGCACTCGCAGATAGTATTTCCTCCAGAAATTGTTGAGACGGCCAAGCGACCTGACATTACTATTTTCTCAACTCAGACTAAAAATGTCATCATCATTGAATTGACAGTCCCAGCAGAGGAAAACCTTGCAAATGCTTTCGCCAGGAAGAAATGTAAATATCAAGACCTTGTAGAAGAATGTGAAAATAATGGATGGTCTGTAAACTATTTTCCTGTTGAAGTCGGAAGCAGGGGGATTTATAGTACCACGATCAGCAAATGTCTGGCCTCACTAGGAATCCTCAGCGGAAAGAGAAAACCAATCTTAGATACAGCAGCCAAAACAGCCTTGCGACCAAGCTACATTATCTGGCTTTGCAGAAGCACCAAGGCGTTCAGACAAGCGGAGTTGATTCCACCTCCAACCATATGCCATGAGGGAAGTGGGATGGTTGAGCGCTCACAAAACCGGTTTAACCCGCCAAAGTCTGGTCCGCAGCCCAGAGACCTCAGAGCATAAAATTATCTACACAGATGAAGATGGTGAAGAAAAGCTATATTATGCAACAAGGTGATTTTTCCCAATAGTCATTTTCAACGAGAACTACATCAGGAGTACTCATCTTAATAAGGGTGAAATTACGGCTCCGAAGGTGACTACACTGGTAATCTACCAATGAATTATTCTTCTTCTTCTATTCATGCAGGTAACCAACTGACCAAGTTGGAAGGATATTGGTCAACCAAAATCGCTCCAGTGACACAATGTGCAGAATAATAGGGTCTTTACTAATGCATTGCAAGTATAGGACGGAAGATTTTTATGCATAATAATGTTGAATATTGGACGCAAATCCGGGAACTTGGTGCACAATATTCAATACACACTTTTATTGTGTCGTATGGAAGGCCCATATAAATATCTACTACTTTATATTGTCCTTTAAAATATTGTCCATTCACACATGTGTAAAATTTTAACATATGTGATGCGATCTGAGAAAACCCGTCGGATGTCGCAAAATGTGAACTAGGGATTATGGGTAAAATAGAAAAAATAAAAAAATAAAAAATAAAATAATTTTCTTTTCTTTTTTTAGATTATTTTAAAGAAAATTAGTTTCCAGTACTTTGTGTCATCATCTTTCATGAAATTTCACCTTGACAAACTTACTTAAGTCACTTTTATTATTAACCTTATAATGTTATTATATTGAATTATGTATCTTTTTTGGCCTGTTTCATGATTTAGCTTTTGGTGACATCACAATCATCATTCACTCATAACTTTTTTTTGTAGTGATCGTAGAAAAATGATTGAAACAGTTCTGTAATCAGCACAGTTTTAGCTTTCTTATGATATAAATATCTCCAATATGAAAAATGCCACCATGTGGCAGGTTTTCACAGATCGCATCACATATTTACAATTGTTTAGTTACTTTTTTGTTTAATTTGTGAGGTATATATTTATTGACACTTCTCGCCAGTTCTCGGTTTAGGTTGAGGAATGCAAAACTGCACGAGGCATTTGAATGCATGGAAAATATAGATATGATAAAGTCAGTCGATTAATATAATTATAGGTCACACCATTTCATGCCATTGTCTTCAATTGTGATATATAAAGTGCTAAAATTCAATTAATACCAAGTTTTGGAGGAAACAATTAAATTACCAACGGTTATTATTGTTATACATGACATGATAATTTAATTGAAATGTGATATTATTGTTGTCATTTCAAACCGAGTTTCAGAAACACTTATAGTTATATATATATCTGATGGCAGATTGTTTGTATTGATATATGATCAAAAACTTGTATTTGATAAAAAGGAATTGCCAATATGAAGCATATTGTTTGTTAGTTTCTTGGTTTGTATCGGTCCGTACAGACACGCGCCGGTCTTAAAAGTCAATAAAAACTTGCCGGCTGAATTATAAGTAAGACAAAGAGATGAAAGAGAAGAAAGAAGTAAAAGAGCGACTCCCAAACAAATCAAGTTAACAATGTTGCTGTCCGCCTTAGGACATGTGTAGGAAGATGATGATGAGGCAACAACAACAAAAAAGAGTTGACTTGCCCTTTCCGACCGAACCCGAATTTTCAGAAATCTAGGGTCGCTATTTTTTTTCAAAGATGAAAACGTGTTTTTGAGTAGTATCTGCTTGTTTAAAAATATTTTTAAAAAAATTTAAAATTAAAAAAAAAAAAAAAAAATCTTTAAAACGTGTTTTTGTGCAGCACATTTAAAAAAAAATTCAACAACAACAACAAAAAAATCTGACCGTCCGACCCTGAAAGGGCAAGTCAACTTTTTTTTTTTGGCCTGATTGATGTGACAAAAATTGTTGTGATCCAATCTCATTGCCACTGACAGGATTACAATACACTATGCTCCCTGTTGGGGGGGGGGGGGGTATTCATGTATTAATTATGTAAGTAACCAAATGAATGCACTCCCACAGACCACTCTTGGACAATTAAAGATGAAAAAAAGTTACCTTGCTTGGTGAAACATTATACCAAGCATGTGCAACCTTTTGTACCAGCCGGGCCGCATTGTGATTTTGAGATCCATTCACGGGCCGCAGTGATTGTCAAACATTCCAAAACACATCCGGATACCTGCTTCTCTTCGCCATTTCAACCAGGAATTTTAACACGCATCACAAGTTGGTTCCGATGAAAGGAATGCGCGCTTCGCGCGCAACACTTATTTTTGCTATGAATGAGGTACATTTCTGCTTTAAACAAGTTTCTACCAAAACAATTCCA
Organism: Ophiura sarsii; assembly: GCA_035610835.1. NCBI lineage: Eukaryota > Metazoa > Echinodermata > Ophiuroidea > Amphilepidida > Ophiuridae > Ophiura > Ophiura sarsii. Next base: position 30,099,758 of record CM069445.1, on the reverse strand, counting down.
TTTGGGGTACACATGCGAGCGCAGCGCGCGAAACAATTAGGTCTGTGCACTTTTGACCATTATAATTCCATGATTCCTCTTGCCAAATGAACCGACAGTGCCAATCTCAACCGACATGACAGTTAATATTGGGGAAATTTCCCCCTCGCCCCCCTCTGGCTACGCCACTGCGTCACCCTACTAATTATAAGGGAGCGACACCACTAAATCAATTCGCCATTAGTGTAACCTAGGGAGTTGCGGTTAAAACGGGCCGCATCAATGGGAATTTTGGGATTGCTTCGCGGGCCGCAGATTAGCAGGTTGCACATGCTTGCATTATACCTTCAATATAGGAAAATATAAGGTTAAGGCAGCGAAGAAAAAAACCCTGTTTTACAGGCGGACGGACCTGTCAAGTAGGGTCGGTCAGTCGTTTTGGGTTTTTTTAAATTTATTATTTACCTTAAAGGTAGATGACCCGATCACATTTTCGTAACACAGAATTATTTCAAACATACAGAGATTTTCATATCATATGAAAGCTCGTATTTTTCTCATCATCATACTGAAATTTGACGGCCTAAATCGGCATAATTACGAAGAAATCGATGAAATAACGTTGAATTACCGCGAATGGTGGTAACCACCGATATAGTTTGTGTACTACTCAATGGGTACAGTTCACAGCATCTTGTGCGTCTAAAATAAGAACCAGTATACATACATACATACATACGAAAGGCTTTTATACCGCGCCATTTCTATATAACCACGGCGCAAAAATATATACACAAAAATACATGAAATTCAAAAATGGCATCAAAAGCAATAAACAGAGAAATATCTAACAAGATTAAATAGAAGCAATCAGATTTGTGAAAACAGGTGATGTTTGAGAGCTTTCTTAAACACTGTAACAGAGCATGATGTGCGGAGCTATGCAACTTAAACTTTGGAACACGACTTTTTTAAGGATGACATTTCATGTAGAATAGAAAACTTCAAGTTGAAAATCGGAACATCTACCTTTAAATGTCACCAAAATCTGCACAAATCAGGGATTTTTTAAAAATGTGTGGAAAAAAAATTTCGACAGATTTTCGGCCAAAAAAACAGCTGATTTGAAACATGATTTGAGAAAAAAATTCAAAATGCAAAAAGTGGGTGGTCGGTTGGCCCAGGGTTGTTGTTTTTTCCTCGCCTAGTGATGGATCTACTTTTCTTCTTGGCTGATTTCACACATGATAAACGGTCTGTTCCAGAAATATTGTGTATTTGGTTTAATCAGTTTATGATTCCTAGGACTTTTAAGAGTCACCTTAACACTTTCCATGTGGCAGTCGACTGCCAGTTTCAAAATTTCACAAGATGTTTCAAAAATGTCAAAATTGTTGAATTGCATCACCATATCTGGAATCACCATGAGAAAGAAGTACAGAAATGTCTATAATCAAAACAAAGAATTCTCGATCAAATCGTATACGAGTCCTCAGTGTCCCATGCGACTGGGGCGTATCGTGCGTGACCGCGTCAATCCCGATGGCACGGGCGCAGTAAAACCGGAAGATGTGACGTACTTGTAAACAAATAGGTAATTGACCAATCGCGACCCTAATCAACAAGACCCCACGCTGCGTAACTTCATGTTTATTCATGTCATGTACGATCGCGTAGTGGCGTGGTTGTCAAGGGCTCATCACGCTCCATTCAAAATTTGGATGAACGCTGGCTTGACTGGAATAAACGTTTTGATCGAGAATTCTTTGTTTTGATTATAGAAGTATCAGTTCAGTAATTCTTGAAATAGACTTTGAAATTTGTAAAAGGTTTTTTGAAAAATCTGTTTTGTTTAAAAACTAATAGCGTGTGGGAAGTGTTAACTCCTATATGAACGTATAGTGGAAGTAATTGACTTCTTGGTATTGGTATTAGCAACGATGCAGTGAGACAAAGTGAGACACCCAAAACGTCCACTTTACAATATCACACCTTTTTGATAAGTGGACATAGAGGGCGACAAACAGTATATATTACTGGATAGATAAAGACCATCGAAATGAGAAACAAATTGTTTGGGACTTTGCTCTAGATTTGAAATGCATTTTTTTATTCTTTTCTTTCGTAATGACAATTCATCCGAAATTGCTTTTTATCTTCACAAATATTACATTTACGAAGACCATAACTTTGGTTGGGCAACGTCCTTCATCTACAAGCCGGCGGTAAACCAAACCATTTTTTCAAATCTGTCTTTTTATTGTGTTTTCTATAAATAAAATTACAGCAAAAAAAATAGGATCACTGCTTGAAGGGAATAAGACTGTATTTGAGTATATACAGTTAAGCCCACAATTATTCATACCCCTTTAAAAATATGTGTTTTTTGCGTTTTTCTCATATCTATACCAGCTGGAGTGATGGAACTTTTGCTTTACACTAAAGACAATTAGTTTGCAAGTACAAATCAATATATTTGGGCTCAACATTTTTTGCATAACAATAGAATTGAACAAGAATTGTGTTTTTATGCCTGTCCAAAATTATTCATACCCCATACCAAGTCTCAGGATTGAGGCCACTTTTTGTGATAATACACATGTTTTTGACATTCCAAACATTCTTTATATTGTGTGATAGGCTTTTATATTGTTATGCAATTATTCCATACAATGTGGATGCATTACAAATGTGTCCTATTCAATGTACAGTGGGGGATATCATAGGACAACACTCTAGCTCTTTGGCAGCATGGCGAAGGGGATCAAATAACTCAGTGAGGACCTTTTTTGTGCATTGTGAATGCTCACAAAGAGGGGAAAGGCTACAAAGCTATTTCGAAGCAATTTCAAGTGCCAAATTCCACCATAAAAAGCATAATTAGGAAGACCAAGACAGTTAAAATCACTTCAAATCAGTTAAAAACCCTGAAGAACACGGCCGAAAGCCAACAGTGTCCCCTTGTTTGACAAGAAAAGTATGGTGAAAGGCCAACAACAATCCACATATCACCGTCAATGCTCTCCTGAACACCCTTGTTGAGTCTTGGACCAAGATAGTAAGGCAGACACTTCAGCAGACATAGTACACAAGAGTTCTCCATGGACTACGACCAAGAAAGACTCTACTCCTGAAAAGAGACAATAAGAAACTCATCTAGCATTTGCAAGAGCACTTCTGGACAAAGATCCAAGTCTTTGGTCTTCAGTGTTGGGGTTGCTTAAGATGCAAGACAAGTTTCTCTGTGTCTCTTTTAAGGAGTAGAGTTTTTCTTGGTCGGCCTCCATGGAGACCTCTCATGTGCCATATATGCTGGAGTGTCTGCCATGATATCTTGGTCCAATAATTGCCAGGGTTGTTCAGGAGAGCATTGATGGTGATCTGTGGATTGTTGTTGGCCTTTCGCAATACTTTTCTTGCCAAACAAGGGGACACCGCTGGCTTCCGACTGCATCCTTCAATGTTTTTTAGTGAGTTGAACGTCTTGTTCTTCCTAATTATGCTCTGTGTGGTGGATTCTTGCACTTGGAATTGTTTCGAAATAGCTCTGTAGCCTTTCCCCTCTTTGTGAGCATTCACAATATGCATACAAAAGTTATTTGATCTTCTTCGCCATGCTGTCAAAGAGCTAGAGTGTTGTCCTATAATATCCCTCACTGTACATTCAATAGGACACATTTGTAATGCAATAACATTGTATGCACACATCATGGAATAATTACACAACAATATAAAAGCCTATCACACAATATAAAGAATGTTTGGAATGTCAAAAACATGTGTATTATCACAAAAAGTGGCCTCAATCCTGAGACTTGGTATGGGGTATGAATAATTTTGGACAGGCATAAAATCATAATTCTTGTTCAATTCTATTGTTATGCAAAAAATGTTGAGCCCAAATATATTGATTTGTACTTGCAAACTAATTGTCTTTAGTGTAAAGCGGAAGTTCCAACACTCCAGCTGGTATAGATATGAGAAAAACGCAAAAAAACTCATATTTTCCAAGGGGTATGAATAATTGTGGGCTTAACTGTACATGTAGGTGTGACAATTGACAAGGGAAATGGATAAATAGTGCAGAAGTTCTTTTGACCAACATGCTTTTTATTTTGTTTTCTATTTTTTTAAATGCAGCAGAGTGTTCCACAAAATAGGATCACCGCTTGCAGGGATTTAGGCAGGATTAGAGTATTTAGATGTGTAAATTGGCAAGTGTAGTGAATAAATATGGTAGATTTATTATTTACGTATACCATTATATAGCCTGAATATTGGGTGTGCATTTTCAAACCTGGTGGTTCAAATACTGTCTTCATAGCTTGCTGCTTTAAAACCAAGCCTCTTCACCCTTCTTGTATATAAATGACCTTTTTGTAATTTGTTAGAATACTCTTCGTTTCATATCCGCTTGCATTCAAACTCAACCCCTTCTAAGCGCTGTTTGTCTTTTTTAAAGACTCTTCTTGTTTAGAATATTTTGCCAACATACCTGTATGATGTTATCTCTTGTGCTGTTACAGCTCTCATGTCTTTGTTCCCTGCCATAGCGGGTAATTATTGTGTCAGGCCGGTGAAGATGCTAAAGTACCTCTGTATAAAGCTATAGTTCGACCTTTATGAAAACAGTATCTTACACTGTATACCTCTCACCAGGAAAGGTGTCTGCATGTCACGATGCGCAAAAAAATTAAGCGCATACAAATCAGAAACAATTTCTTGACCTTTTTACAATTAAAAGTGATCATTTTTTTAAAGACTCTTCTTGTTTAGAATATTTTGCCAACATACCTGTAACATGTAATCTCCTGTGCTGTCACTGCTCTCTTGTCTTTGTTCCCTGCCATACCAAAATTGTGTGGACTTATGCTTTAGAGAAAAGGATAAGGAGATATAAGTAGAACAGGTGTATCAACAGGCCTGGAAATAGCACCCACCCATAGCGGGTCATTTTTGTGTGGGGCGGGTGAAGATGCAGAAGTACCTGACCGATGGCGGGTACATTTTTTTAAACTCACAGTGTAAGTGAGTTACACTGGCTGGCGGAATTTCTGTCGGGCAGGTATTTTTTATGAGTTACCTGCCAGACTTGCTGGTTGAATTTTTTTTGGAGTTCCAGCCCTGTATATCAAGATAACTGATTTCTGCCATTGACCAGACGATGGCATCCAATCGAGGGTTTAGTGCAACAAAGTCCTATCTGCAATGGCTGGCTGCCATTTGTTAGATTGTGATATCACAAGGGCATATCTTAAAGCACCCTAAATATAAAACATGTGGCAGCTATTGTAAATATTGCCTTTACAAATGGCTGATATGTAAGTGTGAAATGTCCTATATAAAATAGCTGCCACATGTTTTTTTAGTTTACATCAATGAGTCTGCTATAGACTAACACATATGATAACATCTGGCAGCTATTGCAGATACGTCTTTATTGCACTAAACCCTCAAATATAATTTTATCTTGCGTATTGTGTGAAAACGCCTAATGATTGTACATGAAAGTACACATAATGACCATTGATCACCCAGAAATATAGAACAGTTACTGTAAAAGTGGTTAAAAGCTTTGGCTAGGTCTTTGATTCTTGAAAAAGGCCTCCTAGCAATCTTTGATTTGATTGTTGGGAAAGAGCCAGAAGTAGTAGGAAGCCAAGTTAGGTGATTGGGGTGGATGTTCCATTAAATAGATACCATTTCATCAAGGTAAGTCTGTGTGAGGTAAGCTTTGTGAGGACTTGCATTGCCATGATGCAGCATCATTCGATGCCGTCTTTGTAGGCTCCATTTCACAGGTAGATAAGTAGCTGCAGACATGGGCTTGGCAAATTCTATACAGGCTATATATTCCCACTAAAATATAAGATGAGCTAAGCATGTGATGTAACACAATAAAGAAAGTATTGTCTTGTGTAGCTGGGACTGCCTTTGGTGACAGAACTTACTGGTCCACCCTCATACCACATACACGTTACAATATGGCTAAATGATCTACCGTAAAGGTAATTTTTTCGCGCTTTGCCGATTTTCAGCCATTTCGCTTGTTTTTAAATTCGTGATTTGAAAGTTCATTACATAGACTTATATACAAAATAAATATGTTCACATGTTTTTATTTTCCCGGTAGCTGCTTGGAGCGCGAAAATTAATGTAGTGCGAACATTTCCACGTTTACAGTATCTTACACTACACTTCATGTCACCTCAGGTAGGGGGGGTGACGTCAGCGGGTATTCTAGTGAACACATGATATGGCGCACATACTCCAATGAGACGGCGTCTGCATCCCTGCGATCTCACAATAATGTCATTTGTGGGGCAGAAAGTGTTGGCAAGTTGCGTCTATCACTATTAGGCCAAGTAACAAAGATAATGTGTTTCTCGTCCGGACTTTTTAAAAATTTGGTGAGGGAGGCCGTTATTATTTGTTATTTGTCACAAATTTGTTATTAATTTCTGTGCTAAGTTCCCATTGTTGAAAATTTGTCGTCAATCATAAAAACGGAGAGGCCCTCATTATTTTTTGTTTTTTCCTCATTGCCCTACCCCTAGCATGGAAATATTATGTGGGCTGTGTTTATAAATGATACCCAAGCACTTCTTATCATCTCTTTTATCACAACAATTGATAAAACAAAGTTAAAGAGGAAATAAGAAAAATAACACAAATATTTGAAATTGGTGAGGGCGGGGACGAGAAACACATTTATTAATTTACTTGGCCTTAAATAAAGCAATGACGTCACCCTCAACTTGAGCTGACACAGAGAATAATCAGCGATCTAGTGCTATAAAATCTAACATATCAATTTTGATTGGTTGCTCAGAAAAGTACAATTGACCAATCAAAGGCACTGTAATAGAAGCCAGTGATGTCCAGGAGGTTTCATGTTGTTTTAAATATATAATCTCTGAGGAATTGCTCTGACCTTGCGATACCCATCTAAGACATTGACTTTTGCATTTTTCAAACAATTTATCTACATTAAATGTGACAGGTACAGGAAACTCTATGCTATTAATGCTCATTTTGATAACATATCTAAAACATGTACATGTATCGTCATGGTTAGCCGCCACCACAAGGGGCAATGCCCACAAAATAGGTCTTCCATGCAGGCTTAAGGCAGCAATTATTTTGCAGTTAATATATACATTGAAATGATAGCTGCTTTGTGAATTATTCAGTGTGAGAGATCTAGATGAGGATCTTACCAAGTAGGACCCCCGGGGTGGGGGGATACTTAGTGGATATGAGGTTATGGGATGTGCCGCCAAATAGGGTCCCCTTTTTCACCCGTCTGGTAAACGAATAACTCCTTTTCATATCCAGTTTTGGTAAATTGATGGTCTAAAATCCTTAAATTTGCTGTTTTTCACAGAAATTTTAGCAAAATCTGTCCAATATGTAGACAAGTTATGGGTCTCTGGTAAATATATGGGTCCATTTTCCGCCAAAAATTGGTAAATGTTTGGGTCAATTTTCATTTTGCTGGCGGCATATCTCTACCAAAAAATATCTACGTATCCCCCTGGGTACGACCTTGTCACTTCCGATTTTGATCCTCAGTGACACGGTCGAAGCTAGAGCGCCCTCATTGACCAAATTCATTAATATTATTCTAATACTACTCCTTATTCCTAGGGGTAGGAATGTTTTTAGGCCCCTACATGTTATAGGAGTTTTGGCCACTATTTATTCCCAAAATTTGTAGAACTAACAAAATACAAGAGGCTCAACTCAATCATGTCAAATCTTACTCAACTGATAAGTTTTAACAAATCAGAACAGGGAATATCTTATTGGTAGAAAAAGGCTAAAAACACCTAGCTAAAGTTGACATGTCGTTTAATTTGCTTGAGTCTGGTCCCTTCAGGACCCAAGCGTGTGTCTGTACGGACCGACTGTGTAAACAAACAAACAAACAAACAAACAAACACTTTCCATGCGGCTATTAGTTTTACCATGCAGAACAGATTTTTCAGAAACCTTTCCCAACTTTCAAGGTCTAGCCAAAGGGTTACTGAATCAATACTAGGCATGTTTGTACTTACTTTAATGCATTTCTCATGGTGATTCCAAATATGGAAATGAAATCCAACAATTGTGACATTTTTGAAACATTTTGTGACATTTTGGAATATCGTCTGCAGACGCCTGTCGTGTGGAAAGTGTTAAACAGTTTGCTGATTCATACAAGAAGCACGCTTTTTCAAGTTTGGCTCAAATAAAAACTAAAAGACAATACAAATATATTTTTAAATGCCTCTGTTTAATTAATTTACATTTCGTTGCTGATCAGTCTAAACCTTGTATCTCCATCTGGCCCTTCAGCATGTAGAAAGTAATACTTCCTAGTAATACTTCCTATAACCTTTGGGCAGTTAGCTCTAACATGTTAAAAGGCCAAAAACACATCTATCCAAACCTAGTATATGTTCATGTTCCTGAACATGCATAAAGCAACACTTTCTATGCATAACTGTTGGGCAGTTTTACTTTATACATGCTGTAGGGCCAGAAAGAAATATGAGGTTTTGACAGAACAACAACAATTATGTATTTCTCTCTCATTGAATTTGCTTAATGTATTGCATTGCCCAAATTCTATCGATCTAACCTACAGCTATGAATTGCAATTAATACTAAAATTAAGAGGTGCATAAAAACATGTCAATATATAGGAGGCTTGACTTTTCCAATCACCTCCGGGGGGGGGGGGGGGGGGGGGGTCAACAGTTACACTGTAAGCAAGCATGACCACATGTTTTGTGATGTGGTGCATTACGCGCGTAATGCTTTAAGCGGTGTAACATTTACCATCTTCATGAAAAAGGGTACTTTAATCAAAATACTGTCAATATTTTACTTGTTTAGGGGTAAAATTGGGGGAGAAAAACACCCAAAATCCTCATTTTAGGGTGAATTTTGGTTTCATAAGCAATACATGTTTATAGATGTTGGGAAAATCTTTGGTCATGTATGATAGTTGACTGACCTTTGGATCACCTCCCTTAACACTTTCCACGCGGCTATTAGTTTTACCACATACAAAACAGATTTTTCAGAAATTTTCCACAAATGTCAAGGTCTATCTGAACTATTACTAAACCAATACTAGGCATGTTTGTACTTATTTCAATGCATTTCTCATGGTGTTTCCAAATATGGTAATGAAATTCAATATTTTTGACATTTTTGAAACATTTTGTGAAATTTTGGAATGTCGTCTGCAGCCGCCTGCCGCATGGAAAGCTTTAATTTGGGTCACTGTTCCATTGGTTTATGGTCACTTGGATCTCAGGAAAAGTTCTTTCTATTTTTGTAAGAATCAAAGACCTGTGAAGGCAGACATCTAGGAGTGACTAAGCCCGTCCATAGAGAGTTGGAAATGTAATCTAATTTTGTGACATCTTATACAGGAAACACTGCAAAAATGCAGCACTTCTCTTTATTTCCTAGAGGAAAACTAACACGATATTCTATTTATGTATGGTGGCTAAACCGCGGAAAGGAGAATGTCACAATGTTTTTCAAATACAAATAAATAGTACACAGATAAATGGTCCAACGAAAGAAACAGACTCAAGTTTAGAATGGTCGGTACATTTAGTGACCCCACTTGTCTAACCTGACTTTTCTGACCCCATTTCGAGGGTTGAGTGCCAGAAGGCCGTAACTCAATTTTTGGGCAAATTGATATTTTGGTACAAAAATAATCCATATAACCTAGATTTTCAGAACCATAAAGAGATAACTCATAAACCACTCTTAATGTGACTAAAATTAGAGTTATAAGTTGGGTGCTACAGTGTATTGTAATGAGTTCCAACTATTTGAAAGCCGATTATCTCAAAATAGCATTTCTTGAGTTACGGCCTTCTGGCGCTAAACCCTCGACTTGTTTTAGAATCCATCAAAATATATCTATTGGTATCATGATCTTCCCAATAACAATTATAAGCTCAATAAGTCACTTCTGTTAGTAGCAAATAGATTTATAATGTTAAATATGAACATGTTCGCCAGCTCTTACAAACTCTGGCATACATTTTCTTTATGATTGATCTTACAAAGCAGTCATTTTTGTTGTCTTTTAAATATGTTATGCTTCATTATCTATGTGTTCACACGGTAGTCACTGGTAATTTTTAAGCAACTGGGGAAAAAAGATAATATATTTTACGGCACTGCTGTTTGCATTGCAAATTATGACCGATCAAAAAAAACTTCATTATTTTCTACAAGCTTTTACCACAACAGCGCTGTTTTGAGACCGTAGAAATACAGGTTAAGAATAAAAATTAAATTATCTCTTCTTTGTGTAAGTGACATCAGCACTACGATGTAACAACTATAGCAAATATCAATGAATGAGGCTGTAAAACATCACTGGACAAAAATTCTTTTAAAATTCCAGTTTTGACAATAAATAATGATCAATTGAAATTTGGGTCAGTGATCTTAGTTTAAAAAATGACCAACTAAGAAATCCATTGATAATTAAATAAGTTGTGTCAGGTGGGGCCAAAAAGTCGGGTCAGACAAGTGGGGTCACAAAATGTACCACCAAAAGTTTAAAAATTGAAGTCCATTGTGACAACAAATCGTCATTAACCTTTTGAACCCTATCATATGGCTCATTCCATGAAGTTGGGGCATATTATGTGACATCCAAGTGAAATTTTCAAAATGGATATTTTCCAACTCTTTCTTCTTTTTTAGGTTCTACATTTACCAAAGTCCAATGTAGAACTCTTTTTTTTTAATGTAACATTTGGTGTAAAATAACCGCACATGTTCAACAGTTGGATGACATTTCCAAAAATCCTGATGCTACATGGACACCATTTCCCATTTCCATATCATTTTCTAATAAATTAGCTTAAGATGTGGGCCAAGTTTCTATACCTCAATTAACTACTTGGAACCACAAATACATGAAAAGAAACCAGATTTGTCTAGGTTGAACATAACTTAACGAACAAGACATCGTAGATTAACTGTTTTATGTAAAAACTCATTGAAAAGTGACTCTTTATTTTGCAATTTGTATAATGAATTTAAATAAAGTACATATCAATATTTGTTTGATGTAAAGTACTCTATAAACCATGCACATTGATTACATTATAGTCATAAAGTAAGTATATGAAGTATTATTTACCTGTATAATGTTATAAAATGCACTACCGATGCTACATGGACACCGTGTCTTGTAACATTGTTAATAATAAGACTATTCATACTGTTATAATTATTTGAGTGTGAATGGTTTGTCTACTTGTTCATCATATCAAGTAGATACACAGAGTGAATTGCTTGAAATTTATCTAAACACTGTTCATGTAAAATTTACCTTTTCTGTGTACTTAAGTATTACGATGCTACATGGACACCGTGCCCTAAAATATTTGGAACAGCTTGAACAGGTGCATCTTTTTCAGATCAATAGAGAGGATGTACTATGATGTTAACTTTTTATGTTATAAGCACACGATAAAATTAATAACATGGATTGTAAAACTACAAATTACACAAAAAGATAACCTGCCATGAAGCATAAAACATAATTACCTATGATACACATACACCATTTCTTACAATTACACAATAACAATACACCATTGATCAAAGAAACTTAAGATGTCCACTGAAACAAACTTCATGCAGTGTTGTTCTTAAAGTACCCTTTGTGATCTTAGTCTCTTTGCTCGTTTCTGATTGAATCATCCTCTATTATAGATAAAGATGATTGAAAAGTTTGATCACTTAAAGAGTCAGTTTGCAAAAAAATAATTAAATTGCCATGATGGATTTCTTTGGAAAGGTACTACTTTTTGAAAATGATGGGTTCCTTGTCTTCATCTACATAAATTCCAGGACGATAGAACTGTCTTCTGAATTAATGTCAAGAACCTGCAAAGCAAAACAAAATAAACCCTATGGCTTAGTATCTTCATGGAACATTGTGTATTGATATTGGAGTAGATTATTTATTCATGTTGCACTTTTTGTGTTGCAGGAAAATATTTATATTAAAATCATGCTGGAGTATTTTATTTATTATTCATTTAACATGAAAAAGAATAGCAAAGGATAGAGTACTTAAATGATTTACAATTATTTGTTTTATTTATAGTAAATATAACTAAAATAAGGGAATGTTTATTGTGAATTCAGTGAAATGCTAATGGAAATGGTGTCCATGTAGCATTGTGTATTAATATATTTCATTAGATATACATCTCTCATACTATGCCTTTTTTTCTGTAAAGTGTAGTAAAATGTAGGCAATGTTTTGAATGTTTTGGGTGATGGATAATTTCGAATGGGGTAATTGTTTTAGTCTAATTAGGCAAATTTTATGAAATGCTACATGGACATGGTGTCCATGTAGCATCGTATTGGTAAGCTATATTATTAGCATTAAAAGAGCAAAAACTTATTCATTATTAACTTCAAAGTTTATTAATGATGTGATTCTACAAAAAAATTACAATTTCAACGAACTATAACGATACCCAATGCAAAATATTGCCCATGCTATGCCCGATGCTACATAGAAGCTTAATTATTATGGCGTCCGTGACTCAAAATTATTATCATAACATGAAAAGAAATTCTGATTCCGTGTTTCCCTTTCAATAAAAATGCATTAATAAATACAGACATACAAGCAACATTAAGAAATAATTACAATAGCACTTACCATTCACAAAACTATCCAATGTTTACATTTTGATGCTACATAAAAGTCCCGATGCTACAACGGGACACCAGCGACTGAAACCTTGATAAAACTAGCCCACATGTGGCAAATTCCAAACAAACCTGATAGCTATTGACCTCTATCCTTACAAAAAGAAATATGGAATGTTTTATTTATCTCCAGGGGGGGATTCCCACAAATTGCATAGGATGTTTATCACGATGCTACATTTTATGGTTAGGACACCATGCACACGGCACGGTATACTTTTTCATGAATATATGGAATGGTCTTCATGAAATTTATTCTCATTTGCAATAGTTTTCAATTGATAAATGCTCTTAATTTTGGAAAATAATTTAAAAATGTATGATAGAGAACTACCCCCATTCAGCAATGAAAACTCCCGATGCTACACGTGTATATTTTGTGGACACCGTGCGTAGCATCGGAAAGGCAATTTTCATGTTGCTTGGGTGAAAAATCAGTCCAGCGTGACGAGGTGTTTTGGTCAGTAAACTATGAATACATGTATCTTTTATTAATCAAATCGATTTCCAAGCAATTCTATGATAGTTTTGCTTACATAAAACTCATATTAATTGTTGTGTTTTCCAAGTCACGTTTTTTAGCAAAAATGGTCTTGGACACCACCTCATTTTTTATTATTTTTTTCTTCAAGGAAGGGTCGAATTTTAATTTTTTTTTCATGGCTCAATACTATAACCTAGTACTGTTTTTGGACACTAAAAAAATTTGATATACACATAGAGTAAAACAGTTTATAAGCTGCCTAAAGTACCAAATTCTGCTATTTTAACAAATGCCCCAACTTCGTGGAATGAGCCATATGCCGATTGTTCGGTCACTCTTTTGAGTGGTCATATGACTTCTTTCAAGTCAAATGTTCACCCGATGTGGAAGACCTTTGTTGCTGTGTGTTGATTAAATTTTGCTGAAGAAGATTGTCAAAAATGACAAGAAGTAAAGGATGAATACGCAACAAGCTCTTGCACAGATACTTCTGGATTATTCTCAGGAAGACATAGATGTTTTGGATTACGGTCATGACAGGGAATTTGGGAATGAAATGGACAGTGAAAGTGAAGTTTGTATTGACTGCCAAAATATGTAACTAAGAGGGCAGTATGCCACTATAGACAATAGTTAGCCAGAGAGAGGGTGCAGTTACGACAGATTTTTACAATACCATATACATGTACTAAAATTCTGCATAATTTATGCAAATAACTCAGAGTGGGTGTACGACCCCTACGCGTAATTCAGGGTTCAAGGGTTAATTGACAAGGAGTTGATTTAACAACAAAAGAGCAATAGTATAACCATTACGAGGGCGGATCAGTAAGTTCTGTCACCAAAGGCAGCTCCAGCTACACAAGACAATACTGTGTTATGTCATCCTTTACATCACATCCTTAGCTCCCCGTTTATGAACATTTAGTGGGGATATATAGCCTGTATAGAATTTGCCAAGACCATTTCTGCAGCTACTTATCTACCTGCGAAATGGAGCCTACAAAGACGGTACTAAATCATGCTGCATCATGACAATGCAAGTCCTCACGAAGCTTGCCTCACCCAGACTTATCTTGATGAAAATGATATACATTTGTAACCACTCACGTCAAAAAGGACATGTTGTCAGCAAACACAGTTTTGAGATAGAGACCAATATTATTTGATGAAATAAAAATTAAAAAAACAATAGAAAAAATACACTTCTTCAATTCTTGTAATTACGAAGTCCGATTACCTTCAACATGGTATCATTTTAAAGTTTAAAATCTGCCCTTTAAAGTCATACCAATAACTCGGATTCAACATGGTCACATTTGAAAGAACATCCACCCTAATCACCCAACTTAGCTCCCTGCAATTTCTGGCTCTTTCCCAACAATCAAATCAAAGGTTGCTAGGAGGCCCTTGTCAAGGATCCAAGACCTAGCCAAAGCTGTACATTCAGAGATGAGACGATCCCTACTTTGAAGTAGGGATCTCGCCCATGCTTCGAGAAGTGGGGGATGGGGATGCAACGGTGTCAGACGTCAAGGGAAGCTTCTTCAAGGGACTATAGTTTTTGAAATTGTATGGCCATCTTCAGCAACATGGGCCAAGTGAGAAAGCTTTATGATCTGCCCTCATACAAGGAGTGCGTCAACTGATGAATAAATACCCCAGATTCTCACACATTTTCTTTTGCAAGAATTTAAACAGATCCTTGAAAATGTTGACAAACCTTTATCTCTAGTGATGTTATATACTTACTGTAGGTATCTAGCAACCAGACCCAGAGCTTCGTTACAATCCATGTTCTCTTTGTACAGCACGAATCTGGTGTAGTCTGGACGCCCTTTGGGCCATCTGCTTCTTCTTCTCTTAACTGTAACATATAATGTGAGGAGAAATAGATCTATAAAGTTAACACTTTCCAAGCTGCTATTAGTTTTACCATATTATACAAACAGATTTTTTAGAAACCTTTCCCAACTTTCAAAGTCTATCTCAAGGATTACTGAACCAATACTAGACACATTTGTACTTATTTTAATGCATTTCTCATGGTAAACCCAAATATGGTAATGAAATTCAATAATTTGGACATTTTGTGACAATTTGGACATTTTGTGACATTTTGGAGCGTCGTCTGTAGACGCCTGCCGCATGGAAAGTGTTAAAGACCTCTTAGATATCATCCTTATTTGGAGTTACCATGTAAAAATGATCTAACAAGATCGCATCGAGGGCTCAGAAACACAAGGCCTCATCTCCATTTTTTCAAAAATTAGATTTTGGTATCAAAATGTTCATAAAGATATTCTCTTTCCAGTAACACACAGCCTTATCTCCATAACACCTTATATGTTTGTTTGGTTTTGTGATTGGTTGTTTGTTGACATGGTCAGTCTATTCTAGGGCCATGCGGACACACGCTTTTATATTTTTAATCTTCGGGACATAGGCCTAAACATAGTATTATCATACAAGTTGACATCCGCATCTTTTTAAACATTTTGTATGGATTGAAGGTCTCTGTATAGTATACCGTTGGTACGAATTTCCACTATTTCTGTATATGATACAAATTCGATTTTTCGATTTTCAACAGAGAATTTATCACATGGATGAACACACTTGCTCGGAGGTGGTCAGAACGAGGTCGGGCTGAAAAGTAAAGATTAGGGTGTGGCTGATCATATCTAATTGGAATACATAACGCTTGTTGATGATTTAATTAAAATTCAAAGCATCTCAACATGCCAAAATGGGTACTAAAATGAGGGCGATTTGTGTCTATTTACGTGTAATCCAATGGGACATTTATTTAGTGCTGCGCCCCCTTGTAATACTTGTGTAACACATTTTTTTCACAATTATTATTTCATATACAAGGATAATCGCAGGAACTATACAGGGTGAGTCTAAAAGAAGTTGTACGGTAATAAATATTTGTTTAAAAATAGACCAAACAAATTTGACAAACCAATGAGGCACGTATTCAAAGAGCAACTTATTCCGTTCGTGACAAAATAAAAGAACCCCTTTTTTTAGCTGTCCACAAAACGCTTAATCTTCTTGAAATCTATCCACTCTAAGTGGGCAGCAAAATGTACACATGGGCATTCATATTCAAATGAGATTAAAGCCCGGGAGTTTCAAACACAGGTGGGAATGGTGTGCATAAAATAAATAATCAGTGACTACAATAAGAAAATGATCAAACATTGAAGGCCCACTTAAAACAATTTAGACACCTTAGAGGACAAATATCAGCAATCATTTTGCTGCCCACTTAAAAGTGGTAGATTTCAAGAGAATTAAGCATTCCGTGAACAGCTAAAAAAAGGAGTTCTTTTATTAAAACAGGCATAGCTCCTGATATAATTGATCGATGTCAATGATTCCTTCAATCATATGAGCAGAATAAGTTGCTCTTTGTATACGTGCCTCATTGGTAAACTGACCTCTCAGGTAGGGTCGGTCGATTGGGTGTTGTTTTCTTTTTTTGAGGGGGGGGGGGGGTGTCCTGTTTTTAATCACTTGCTAACTACAATGTTGTAGACAGGACAACAAACTCAGGATTTCTTAATCAAAGTTGATGTCTGACATGTCGCCGTCGTCTGACATGTCGCCGTCATTGAGAATTTCCCCTCCAAGTACTGCGTTGCTTTGCCTTTTGCCCTTACAATAACTACACTTTACCAAAGCCATTATAAATGTGACACCAAATACATATAATAGCTTGAAATGGAAGAATACAATTCTGGTGATGCTCATGATACCCAAAAAATGAGAAGATAATTAGCTCATGTACGAGGGGCGTTCAATAAATACCCGCAACCATTGTTTTTCTCCACTCATGCGTGATGTATGCCAACTAGAATTAGGGTAATTTGAAATATGGGTCTTTATCTTTCCTCGCTATGCATGAATGAACAATATCGTTTATGGGATTACGTAATGGCACATGCATAAAATCAATACTCTCTGGACACTGCACGAAAAATAGCTGATCAGGGCGGAGAATATTTGCAAGCAATTTGATGCACAGTTACTTTTTTCAAAATATCTCAAGAACCGATGCATGGAATAAGTTGCCGTTTGAAACAGTGATAGACCAATACTATGTGCTCAACATTACTTATTTTCAGATGCAAATTATGGAGAAAAAACACTTATTATGTAACATTAAAACATCTTCTTGTCATAGCTTAAATGGCCCCTGACTTTGGAATCAGCTCCCGGTCAGCATCAGAGAGGCGCCGTCCATCTGTATCTTCAAACGCCGGTTAAAAACTCATTTGTTTCCAAAGTTCTGATTTTTTTGTCTTTGCATGACTTGTGTATATATTGTTATTTGTATTTTTATTGTATATAATGCTGTTTCATATTGTTAAGCGCTGTGTTCTTTGTAGAGCGCTATATAAATGCTTATTATTATTATTATTATTAATGAATAAACAGTCACGGTCAAGGTATCCAACCGCAAGATTTGGCTTAAACCTCTTGTTCCTCATTGTTACATGTTATAGATTTAAACGGGAGATTATAAAGACAATATCTGAAACCGTTTTCTGCAGAGAAAATAATACAATGAAGCTCTTTTTACCCAATTTGAGTAAATTTACTATACTGACCATAACATTAAATTGAATTGTATTTTCAAATAGATATTTACATTTTGGAACTTTGTTTATGTATTGACGTTCACCACAGATCTTGTTTTCTTAAATTCAATTCCTTATCTGTAACTTTTACTTTGGTTGCAGTGATTGTTTAACATTTCTGCTCATTATGAGTGCTTTCTGACCACCGTGCGTTCTACGCATGCCCAGATTTGTATTCCAAGTTCAACAATTCTTGATGTATTTATTGATACCGTGTCATCTATACAATAACGAATCCTGCATTTGCTGTGGTATTTCAGGAAATCCCAATTGTTTGCTATAACTATCATTTTTTTTTTTTTGGATTTTCGGCATTTTGGGGCTCACTGTCAAAGCCTAATGTTAACCAAGATAAGATGCAGTGTATTTCCAAAAGTTGTTTTTGACAGAACCTCTCCATTTAGGACCTCGTTGAACATGGTCTCTGGTTTCCCGATGCAAAATGTTAGACTTGCACACTTATCCGGAACAAAGTTCTGCTCATTTCAATACACGTGCTATCAAGCTAATTCAAAATTCCTGCCAAAGTGGCATGTTTTTCACTGTCCAAATATGGGTTATTTTATGCTAATGCTATTATGTAATTATGAATATTCAGTAAATCCAGATTGTGTTAAATGATAGATTAAGGTTCATACTTGATAATGTACCCACTTAGATTTCACAGAATCACTCAGGTGTGGAGAACAACAATGGTTGCGGGTATTTATTGAATGCCCCTCATATATTGACAAGATTAGTCTATCATGCTCCCTCTGCCTTCCTCCTCTCCCACCCAGCCCACCCTACCCCACCCAAATAAAATAAAAAAAGACAAAGTAGTAAAAAGGAAGATCTTATAGCTATGCCTTTGCATCGACATAAGAGGCTTGCACTAGGAATTAATGATTAGTGCAAAGACCCTACCACTATTGGTGTGTTTGGCTGCTGTGGTTAGTCTGGGGCCAGGCGACTATTATGCTGCAAGCATGAATGACAAAAAAAATAATGAATGAGTGTACTTTTTTGTTAATGCTACCGTAGAATGGGAATACTTTCACCCTTGATGAATAACTTTGGCCCACAAAAAAATAGTTTATTTGTCAAATTTTGAGAAAAGTTTTATAGTGACATTTTTTAATTTGGTATACATGTAAATACAACAACATATTACCCTGCTACATAACGATATGTGTATCTGGAACTGGACCTAAACACAATAAAGAAATACAAATTCTGTATTTTTAGGAGAAATGCTTTTTTTTCCAACAAATTGCAACTGCCTCACCCATATGGTGGGTGTATTCAGCAACTTTATGTTGTGGTTGGGCAGACAATCTACCTATGACAAAACAATACCCAATTCATTTGCATTTGCATTCTTCATTACGACACGGACCAGCATTTACTAAAAAAGAAGCGAAAAGTGGGGTAACTTTGGCCCATGTTAAAGTATTATAAGAAAAATTTGAAACAATCAATGTTCAACATGAACAGCCAAAATTATTTGATAAGGCCAAAAACAAACAAAAAAGGTCTGTCTCACATACATATGGGAAAATATCTATGCTATGCTATTTTTTTATTTATTTTTCATTTTAAATAGCTATGCTAAGGCTAAATTAAACAAGGTCTTCTAAAAAACTGGGTGGACAAGTGTCAAAAGGATGAGAAGCCGCTTGATATTGGTTTTGTTGACTTTTGTGGAAGTCGGCAAGAGGATCACTTAGTGTGTTGTTTCTGGAAGAAAATCACCGAGACGTTATGTGAGCGATGTGGTAAAGTTTACTATGGGGAAAAAAATCAGAAAAAAAAATCATAATTTAAAATTTAATTTAAATTCCAATGTTTATTAATTACGAGAAAAACGTAATTTATGACAAATTCAAAAGTGCAACAAAATAACTTGGTTTTCCCGGGGCGCCAGGATAATTATTATTAATACTATAATTTATAAATAGTCAATCGTTATGTAAAAATAAATCACGAACATCCCATTCACAACACAACAGCCGAATCAAAAAACGAAAAATGTGATTAAATAAAGTGCTCACTCGTACCCCCAAAAAGAGTCTCGTTAATAAACAAACTAATGATATTGTAATTAATTAATATAATGGAACATCAAAAAGTACCAATGTTTATACAAAACAAGTTGTCTGAAAAGTGAAAGCAACGTATGCAACGCAAATGGTTTTACGTAGGCCTACTGCTAAATCGAAAATTAAAACCATTTTATCCAAAAAAATATTTTTAAATGATGATCGTACCCCCCAAAAAAGTCTCGTTAATAAAACAAACTATTGATATTGTAATTAATTAATATAATGGAACATCAAAAAGTACCAATGTATTATACACAAAAAAAATTGCTCCACGCGGATTTGACCCGGGGTTCTCCGCGTGACAGGTAACGATATCAACCACTACACTACTCATTCTCATTACTTTCAATGGAGTTACAATGAATATATATCATTCAGACTCTCACTCAATAAACTAAATCGAAAATTATATGTGACATTTATTTATTATTTAAAGCTACATTGTCGATTAGAACACCATTTTATTTACGGTAATAGACACATTTAATATAATATAAAATAAAAATATTAATTTCGCACTGAATAACTGAATTTGGAGATATTTTCGGTTTTATTACGACACAACTGGTCTCACTCAGGTTCAAATTAAAAGTGACATTTATTTATTACTTAAAGCTACATTGTCGATTACAACACCATTTTATTTACGGTAATAGACACATTTAATATAATATAAAATAAAAATATTAATTTCGCACTGAATAACTGAATTTGGAGATATTTTCGGTTTTATTACGACCCAACTGGTCTCTATGGTGGCCAAGTTAACTTGTCCACCAAAAAATAGTTTGCCTCAAAGCTCTTCAATTTTTCAAAACCTAATACGGGAATGCGGTTTTTTGTAAAAAAAAAAAATTAAAAAAATTAAATATAAAATATTGAAATCCTTGTTAAAGTGACTTTTTGTATTTAAAAATAAAATGATATGATCAATGAAAATCTAAAAAATCTGAAATTTTGGGATTTTTGGGATTTCTTTTTTTTGAAAAAAAATACAATAAAATAAGATTTTTGTTTTTCTAATGCGCATCAATAAACTAACACGCGCGGGAGCTTTGAGACAAATGATTTTTTTTAATTTAGCCTAAATGCAATATTTTTTTGATTATTCTTATTTTAAATAGCTATGCTAAATGCAATAATTTTTTATTAATTGTTTTTTGCCTGGTCTCATCACAGAATGGCAAATTTGTGGGAAAAATCGCAAGACACATCTACTTTTTCATTAAAAAATTACTCACCACAAAGTGTCAATGAAAATACAATACAATGTATAGATTTCTAGTCTTTAATCATCTTTATTTTCCCCTGTTTCTGGTATTGTCACTTTGAGTCAGTGGTGTAGCCCCCCTGATGAAAAAAACATTTGTGCCCCAGCCCCCCCCCCCCAAAAAAAAAGGGGAAAAAGGGGGGAAGGAAATAGGAATAAATTAGAAAAGACCGAGGTGGCGGTGGGGGCACTGGTTAATGTAACCAAAATAGTCAAATAGAAGGCAAAATTGTACATGTTAGTCTACACTGTGCAATTTTTTTTTGACCATGTGACATTTTTTGACATCACACCCCCCCCCCCCCCCCCCCCCCCATTTACGTGAAATTCACGAGGTGACTGCAAAAAAAAGTGGTGCAACCTTTTACAAAATTTTCAGGAATCTTGTTCCCCCTGAAAAAAATCCTAGCTACGCCACTGCTTTGAATCTAGTTGTACAAAAGAAAATATTAAAAAC
The DNA here is from genome assembly GCA_035610835.1 of Ophiura sarsii. Classification (NCBI taxonomy): domain Eukaryota; kingdom Metazoa; phylum Echinodermata; class Ophiuroidea; order Amphilepidida; family Ophiuridae; genus Ophiura; species Ophiura sarsii. The sequence continues at coordinate 30,078,064 of CM069445.1, read as the reverse complement.
CAGGAACAAACAAATTGTCGATATTAAATCCTCCCATAAATCCATTATTGAAACCTGGTTTGATGCTTGGTGTAATGCCCAATCTAGAAGAACTACCCCCCCCCCCCTTTTTTTTAAATTTTTTTTTCTTCTAAAATGTCCCCCCATAAAGGTGCTATTTTTGTTTTAATTTGAATAAAATTGGCCGGTGGGTCGGGCACATAGAACCGGGGGAGGAGAAGGTTGTGTGCCGCGATAGTGGGTCAAATTACAAAATCAAATTGCCATAAATTTGTATCTGCTTAATCTGCAGATGCCAATAAGCAGTATGGAACAAATGTAATTATGGCTTCACAAAAAATAAGTTGCCACAAAAAATAGGCGATGGCTATGACATATTTCAACCATTTTTCTCGGAAAAGGAGTGCCTTCTTTGTTAATCACTTTGTAGAATGCTTATGGGAAATATATCCAGAAGGCGACACACACAAAACCTGCTCCACGGACGAGTGGACCTCTCAGGTTGGGTTGGTTTACCATTTTAAAAGATTCACAACATTTTGGAAATATGTGTTCTACCGAAATCAGACACAATTGAGCAAGTAATCAAAATTGAGTTAGTAATTGATTATAAAAGTAGAGATCTTTAGCTTTACAATGGTACTTTTTTTTAACTTTTTTTTTAATCAGACTTCCTAAAGCGGAGTTACATCATTTTTAAGTTCGTCTAAATAAAAACTCCAAAATGAGATATCGTCCTTTAAAGATGTACTTACAATGTACTTACAATGAACTTACAACGTACTTTAAGAAGAAGAAAAAAAAATCTATTTTTTGGTTGGTTTGATTTTTTAATCTGAAACTTTCACAATAATGTTATAAACACTCTGAAGATTAATTATTTACAAGAAACTCAAATTCCCAAAAAATCACCCCCAATTAGGTTTTGGGCTATTTCTCAGTTTGGAGCTCTGCCCAATTCCGTCTGGTTTCGGTAGAACACGTCACATATAGATCGGTATTCATTTGCATGTGAACATTTCATCCCCAATTTCTAAACAAATGGTCAGTTGGGTCCGTAGAACATGTTTTTTGTCATTGCCTTAAAGGAGGTGTCCCGCAAACATAAAAGTGTCCATAATATGTTACAAAAATAACTATCGAGCCCAACTTTTGTAATGATATAGAACAAAACACCACACTTATGACAAAAACAAATAAAAACCGCAATCTCTCAACATGCACTTTTTAAAATTCGCGGCGATCGAAAGTCCCAGTGTCGATGATGTCATAGTTATACAATGCACATGCGCAAATTTTAGCACCGATACCCATGACGTCATCGACACCGGGACTTTCGATCGCCGCAAATTTTAAAAATTGCATGTTGAGTGATGGCAGTTTTTATTTATTTTTTGTGACTAGTATGGTGTTTTGTTACATATAATTACGTAATTTCGGCTCGATAATTATTTGTCTAACAAATAATGTTCAATGTTGTGCTTGCGGGACCCTTCCTTTAACTGTAATTTTGAATATACCCTTACTAAAGAGAATTTTAATTCTCTTTAGTAATATGCAGTCAATTTACACAGAGTCTATGCAGTTGATTTTCTTTAATGGAGGCAATAAACTGCATCAGGTTATTAAAAGTAATAGAAGAGCTCTAATACCCATCCTAATTAACATTCTGTAATCAGTTTTAATGACTGATATAAATGATGCCCATAACCCTAACTGTCTGGGAGTTGCCATGGCGATGGAATAAAGAACAGGGGGAGGGGGGCAGTAAAAGGAAGAACAACAAATTAGGTCTGTGGTCCCCTGGGGATTGAAATCGGGTTGGCAGATGAGCGAGTCACCCCCATACCACAAGCGCTAGCCCTGCCCAAGTTAAATTTTTGCAGACTATATACTACTATACCTAAGAGTTATCGCAGCATTTGATAGAACTTGTGTGCACAAGCAAACAGATGCTGCTGGCTGTGTGGTACTGTGTCGCGTAGTAGGGTTAACTCTATAACTCCACACGGCAACAGAATTTTTTTCAGACGGAGGAAATTCACCCGAAAGGTCAACCTGACCCCCCCCCCCCCCGCCAGATTTGAACCATGGACCTCCTGCACCAAAGCCAATCTCAATTCCACTACACCACGGCTGCCAAAACTACTCAGCTCAGTATATTCGCCTCGTAATATAGCCTGGGTCCATTTTGTAGCCTAAAAACTTGCACGTCGGGTTATAAAAACAGACTGACCGTGCTGTTGCCGTGTGGTGTAGTAGGGTTAGGGTTAATTGATGATACTCACAATTCTATTGGTATAATCACACCTTTATACTTGCTCCATGGATACCGATGATTTTCATCATGATTTCAGAAATGAATGAGATTTGTTTTGGATATTTCAAATATCTCAAAATGTTTCAAACAAAAATACTATCAAAAATGAAGAAACAAAATATATTTTGAAGGTGAAAAAGAAGGGAAATCAAAGTAATTGTAACAATTTCAATTTTTTTTTTGAAAGTAATGAAAACAAAATGACACTGACCCTGCTCCATGAGCAGATGTGTCTTTGAAATTGGGTCTGTTGATAATAATTGACATAATTGGTATGTTTAGAATATTTTTTAATACTTTTTTTTTAATTCCAAAGGTTATGAGTAGTTTAAGGTAAGGCACATTTTAATTATTATTTAAACATCCTCAGCTTTTTAAAAAGCGAACATATGAGTTTTTTTAGCAAAAACGGCAAGTCAAAATGACTGGGTTCACTTGTTATTTATTAACCCTGTATTATCAATTACCTGTCACAAATTTCAATTTCAAATTGGCTTCCATTAAATTAATTAAGTCATCCATTGCCTTTTTCCTAAGTGCAGTAATATAATATTGCAGAGAACAGCTTATCTTACACACGATGACTCTTTTTTTACACTGGCACGTAAATCATGGCACTCATGCATAATACAAACCATAAGGGGTTGTTTGGCTGGAACTCAACCCAACCTTCTTTTAATCAAAAATGTTAAATTTATATGTTTTCTTATTAATGAATCCAACAAGCCAAGTGATCCATCACACAAAAAACCCTGTTGCACGGGCCTAACCGGCCCCTTTTTTTTCTTCAAATTTTTAATTCATTTTTAGAAATGTTTTGAATGTTTTTGAATTGTTTTGAAAATTTTGAAAAGTGTTCACAATTCACCAACAAATTCCAGAAATATTTGGAAAACAGAAAAATTCGCGAAATTAAGTGGTTTTACAGTATATGAACGCATACTGTAAATATGGATCATAAAGTAAAGAAAAGTAAAGAATCAACATACCTCGCGAAATTCCCGAAATTAAGTGGTTTTACAATGCATACAAATGTAAATGTAACAAATGGATCATATAAGCAAAGTGATTCATCCAGGGTGGTGACATTTTTGACTTGTGGCTTGACTTGCCATTTCACTCGATGACTTGCCCTGAAATAAGTGACTTTGTCCCATTGAACAATACAAAACTTGCGTTTCGGAGGTAGGGGCAGTCTGCAGTCAGGTATAATGTTGTACTCATCCATGTCAACGAATACAAGGTTTAAGCCACAATTTTTTTTAAAAACCTGTTCTACAGGCACGACTGATCCATTTTTTTAGAAATCGTAGGAAAAACATTTACATGTGACGATAATGAATACCAACCCAATTTATCTCTAAAAAATCTTGCTATAATTTGTTGGCACTTCAAATTACAACAACATTTTGTTTTAGTTTATGGGCATTTTGTAGGAGAAAAATGTTTTTGTAGGAGAAAAAAGGTTTTTTTGATTGTTTATGTGCATTTTTGTAGGAGAAAAAAGGGGTAAAACAAAACAAACAAAAGCCTGACCAACCAACTCAAACATGGACCCATGCTAAGGAATTAAAAATTGCCAATTTCAGAGAAAAAGGTGTATTTTTCAACCTGAAGCCACGCTAAAGGTAGCTTAAGCCGATAGTCATGTGTAATCATTGTAAAAATAGCGTAGAATGGTTACTTCAGACAAACTTTATACAAAACTGAAACACTCGAATTACTTCATATGGTCATTTCAGTCTAAACTCTTATCTTGAGCACCTATATCCTTTGCTAAGATTCATCAAACTAAATCTAAATCCTTGTTAAGGGTGATATTTTCCTTCTTAAAGAATGTGTTAACCCTACCATATACCCCAAAATACCATGACTGGGCACGTTGGTACGACCCGGCGTGGAAGTTTTTTGATGAAAAAATGGACCCAGCCCATATAGTTTGCGCAATATACTGCGCAAACTAGCCTTGACAGCCGTGGCGAAGTGTGGAATCACTCGCCTCTGGTGCGAGAGGTCCCTGGATCAAATCCCGGGGGATCGGGGGGGATATTTTGGTCGATTTTCCGTGTTGAAGAAAAAATTCTGAAAAAAGTGGGGGAGTAGAGTTAGGGTTAAGGGTAGTTCTTGCCGGTGCATTCACACAATGATTACAACTTTTATAAATGAGTGCCCCTTGGACTTAAAGGGACACAAAGCCATGTTGATTTATTTCTATTTTAATAAATTTATTTCAGAATTCAAGATGAACATTAAAAATTGCCATTATTAATGTTTCTACTAACAAAAACGCAAAACTTGAATAAAACAATGTTAAAATATGTTGGAATACCACCCCTAACCATACATAAAATGCTGGTTACGGCTCAACCAGCATTTTTGAATAAATGTTTTGTTGTACAAAGAGGGCTGATTTTTCTTAATAATCCTTTTAGGTGTAAGTTCATACATGTAATATAATTGTAAATATATAAAAAATCCCAGTTTTTATCATAATTGAGGGTGCTGCCTCCAACACATCACTTCATGTCCCTTTAAGTTGAGATGACTTGACTGGCTATGAATTGTCAGGGCGAATGACCTGACCTGAATTTAAGTGACTTGGTCAAAACTCTGGAGTATAGTCTATTTGGCCATCACGAGACAGTGACGTAACCGTGTATTCTACTAATTGAAGCACATAACGTGCACGCCTACTCGCAGTGCTAACGTATACACAACAGCGTTGAAAGGCGGAAGATACATACGTGTGCGTAAAAGCTGCGTCTGTTAAGTTACGTCACTGTCCAGAGGAAGCCTAATAGAGGATAGTCCCAAAATAAGGTATACCACACCAACACACAAGGAAGTTTGTATACTGTTTGTTCTTTTGGAAGATTTTAATGTACTGTTTTCTTCTATTATTGGAACACTTCGAGTTATTTTACTCGACTTAAATATTACTTTATGAATAATACTTTATGATATGTTGTATTACCTACCACCCCCCGCCCCCCACCCCCCAACAGATTATAAATAAATTTATTTCCCTTAAAAATGGAGTCAAATTTTAGCCTGCTAGAGAAAAAACACCTTTCCTTTTCATAAATACTTAGGTGGGTGGTGGAAAAGTTTGAGCCTCGGTTAACACTCCCTAACAAAGTTCAGGTAATGCAGTGAATGCTCAGTAGTTCTATCAGTTGATTCAACAACACGCCAACGATTTCTTGTGCAAAATCGTGCAATACAGCTGACAAAATTGCAAATTCTCGAGCAGCAGCAAGTGCCGAGGAGTCGTTTCTTGAACAACGGTAACCACACCAAGTAGATCAGGCATTTGGTGATGGCAGATGAAAGTCCGAGGTTTAGAAAGGAATTGTACAGCGTGAAAGACATCAGTTCTGACACAAAGTGATACTTCAACGACATGATCAGGAATGGCAGCCATGTTGCGTAAAATACAACGGCCGCTGCTAGGAACGCTTTAGTAGTCTTCTTGTCGAAATCGGCGGGTTTGTCTGCGGACGCTAGGCGAGACTCCAGATTGTCGTTCATATCCAGTTCTCCTAACATGCAGGCTGTCAATATGTGGTAGCTGTGAGAGGCGATGATCAGCACGCTGGCGACAAACAACATCGTAATGACGAAAAAACTGATTGCCGAATAGTCTTCCCAGTAAATCATGCAACTCTGGGGAACGTAGTCCGGGTTCAATTCCAACCCGATTAAGGATGGTATGAAGCATACACCACATCCTATGTAGCAGATAAACACAAACAGGTAAACTTTACAATTGGTGAAAATACTTGAGTATCTCGTAGGATGCATCAGTGTGTAAAACCGTTCATAACTGATGCCTGCAAGTATCGCCATAGTGGCTCCTAAACATGTGCTTAGTATGAACGAAACAACGTTACATGTCTTTGTGTTCGGACTCCAGTTCAGCCATAACCTGTAAAAGTCGAACAGGCCCGCCGCCCCGAGGATGATATCGGCAAAAGTGAGCGATTTGGCGAGCGTTCCAATGGCGTTTTTGAATTCTCGAGTCAGATGCAAGGCAACAAACACGTAGGTGTTGAGAACAACGCCGCAGGCGGACAGTGCGAGTCTTACAAAATCCAAGTCTTCCATTTATGATCAAATGGCATCGCACCGTGGAACCGGCACTTCGTCTGCCCTGGGCTTCTCTCTGTATGTTCCAAATGTTGGTCTTCATTGGCTTCATAAGCCAAAATACTTTTATCCTTGGTAAATGGTAAATAATGTGGTTGAGCTGCTCCCACGATAACAACGGTGCAAAAAATATGGATTGCTGCTTAAAATTGGATGAGAGGGATCAGGCTGGATAAAGCAGGGAAGTTGTAGTTTTTATCCCTTGCGACGACTGGAGATGGTATCAGAATTGTATGACTCTTATACACACCCAATTTGTATGTGCCTCAGTTTAGTGTGTGCAGTTAAGCGATCAATGAATCAACAGGTCATTGACTATGGTATGGCATATCAACTAGTATTACCTATTCAGATATCCCCGCCATAGTTAAGCTACAGAGTACAGACTACCGTTGTCTATTACAAATATAGCGATGTTGCCCTTATAGGGCTTGCTTCCAGGAATGCATAATAGAAGTCTCCGGTCTTCAATAACACATGACAACAACGTGCTACTGTCCACACATCTGCTACACCAACTACCCAGAACGATAGAGACCGGTGCACATGTACAGTTTATACACTGAGTGCCCTTGTACACTATACAGTAGTATTATGGCTGGTCAATAGCCCGTAAATAATTAGGGGTTTTCTGGCATTCATATATTTCATCCAGTGTGCTGGGCCCCATTGTTATGGAAAGAAATCTATACCATACAGAACAATTTTAAAGTTGCATTTATTTTCATGCATTTGGTGTATAATCACAGTAGCACAAAAATAAAAATGTGTGAAGATATTTCTTAAATTATAGGTCGATAAAAGGGGCATAACATCGCTAAATTTATCAACCTGCAAAAATGTTCAAAATTTGGCAGGATGTGAATAATTTTGTGTGCGAAATTTACCATTTTAACATTCTTACATTACAAAAGAGCTTTGATTCAAGTTTGTTATAAATCTAGTTGACATGGATGACTGCATACAAGGTCAACAATAAAACGTTGCTTGATTGCTCTCCAAACCACCTTTTAAAGTCCTTTCCACCATTCCACTTTTGTTTTCATACATTTATATTATTTTTTTGTGGTGGCTAAGTAGTTTTGTATTATTATATTTGTTGATAAATGTTTCTATTATTTTTACTTTTTTTTCTTTTCTTTTTTTCTTGTTTGTATTTCATTTATTTATTTATTTATTTAGTTAGTTAATTATTATTAATTATATATGATTTAATTATTTGCTTATTTATATAGCATAATTGCATGGGCTGTGCTATCTTCTGAAGATAGTTATATACACTCGTCAAAAGAAGTTCCTGGACACTCATTGAAGTTCAAATATTTCACATAAATATTTAATATAAATTAAACAATTGCATGTCAAAATAAGCAGACAATAATTCTCTATCATGTCTGTATGAAATTAAGATGTACGCATTCATGCATGGCTGAGCACATTCATTAAGCAATGGTAAGGTGCGTAAAAGGAAATTGCAAGAAATTAGCATTTACAGTCATTTGAATGGAGGGATTATCCAATTGTGTGCAATCTTCTTGCCATTGTCAAGTGAATGGGATCTGCCATGCATGAGTGATCATGTCTAAATTCCATGTTAAGCTGTTAGAGGATTACTTTCTGCTTATTTTGATATACAATTATATATGGCTCATTCCATGAAGTTGGGGCATATTATGTGACATCCAAGTGAAATTTTCAAAATGGATATTTTCCAACTCTTTCTTCTTTTTTAGGTTCTACATTTACCAAAGTCCAATGTAGAACTTTTTATTTTAATGTAACATTTGGTGTAAAATAACCGCACATGTTCAACAGTTGGGTGACATTTCCAAAAATCCTGATGCTACATGGACACCATTTCCCATTTCCATATCATTTTCTAATAAATTAGCTTAAGATGTGGGCCAAGTTTCTATACCTCAATTAACTACTTGGAACCACAAATACATGAAAAGAAACCAGATTTGTCTAGGTTGAACATAACTTAACGAACAAGACATCGTAGATTAACTGTTTTATGTAAAAACTCATTGAAAAGTGACTCTTTATTTTGCAATTTGTATAATGAATTTAAATAAAGTACATATCAATATTTGTTTGATGTAAAGTACTCTATAAACCATGCACATTGATTACATTATAGTCATAAAGTAAGTATATGAAGTATTATTTACCTGTATAATGTTATAAAATGCACTACCGATGCTACATGGACACCGCGTCTTGTAACATTGTTAATAATAAGACTATTCATACTGTTACAATTATTTGAGTGTGAATGGTCTGTCTACTTGTTCATCATATCAAGTAGATACACCGAGTGAATTGCTTGAAATTTATCTAAACACTGTTCATGTAAAATTTACCTTTTCTGTGTACTTAAGTATTACGATGCTACATGGACACCGTGCCCTAAAATATTTGGAACAGCTTGAACAGGTGCATCTTTTTCAGATCAATAGAGAGGATGTACTATGATGTTAACTTTTTATGTTATAAGCACACGATAAAATTAATAACATGGATTGTAAAACTACAAATTACACAAAAAGATAACCTGCCATGAAGCATAAAACATAATTACCTATGATACACATACACCATTTCTTACAATTACACAATAACAATACACCATTGATCAAAGAAACTTAAGATGTCCACTGAAACAAATTTCATGCAGTGTTGTTCTTAAAGTACCCTTTGTGATCTTAGTCTCTTTGCTCGTTTCTGATTGAATCATCCTCTATTATTGATAAAGATGATTGAAAAGTTTGATCACTTAAAAAGTCAGTTTGCAAAAAAAAAATTAATTGCCATGATGGATTTCTTTGGAAAGGTACTAGTTTTTGAAAATGATGGGTTCCTTGTCTTCATCTCCATAAATTCCAGGACGATAGAACTGTCTTCTGAATTAATGTCAAGAACCTGCAAAGCAAAACAAAATAAACCCTATGGCTTAGTATCTTATGGAACATTGTGTATTGATATTGGAGTAGATTATTTATTCATGTTGCACTTTTTGTGTTGCAGGAAAATATTTATATTAAAATCATGCTGGAGTATTTTATTTATTATTCATTTAACATGAAAAAGAATAGCAAAGGATAGAGAACTTAAATGATTTACAATTATTTGTTTTATTTATAGTAAATAAAACTAAAATAAGGGAATGTTTATTGTGAATTCAGTGAAATGCTAATGGAAATGGTGTCCATGTAGCATTGTGTATTAATATATTTCATTAGATATACATCTCTCATAATATGCCTTTTTTTCTGGTAAGTGTAGTAAAATGTAGGCAATGTTTTGAATGTTTTGGGTGATGGATAATTTCGAATGGGGTAATTGTTTTAGTCTAATTAGGCAAATTTTATGAAATGCTACATGGACATGGTGTCCATGTAGCATCGTATTGGTAAGCTATATTATTAGCATTAAAAGAGCAAAAACTAATTCATTATTAACTTCAAAGTTTATTAATGATGTAATTCTACAAAAAAATTACAATTTCAACAAACTATAACGATACCCCATGCAAAATATTGCCCATGCTATGCCCGATGCTACATGGACGCCAAATTATTATGGCGTCCGTGACTCAAAATTAATATCATAACATGAAAAGAAATTCTGATTCAGTGTTTCCCTTTCAATAAAAATGATTTAATAAATACAGACATACAAGCAACATTAAGAAATAATTACAATCGCACTTACCATTCACAAAACTATCCAATGTTTACATTTTGATGCTACATAAAAGTCCCGATGCTACAACGGGACACCAGCGACTGAAACCTTGATAAAACTAGCCCACGTGTGGCAAATTCCAAACAAACCTGATAGCTATTGACCTCTATCCTTACAAAAAGAAATATGGAATGTTTTATTTATCTCCAGGGGGGGATTCCCACAAATTGCATAGGATGTTTATCACGATGCTACATTTTATGGTTAGGACACCATGCACACGGCACGGTATACTTTTTCATGAATATATGGAATGGTCTTCATGAAATTTATTCTCATTTGCAATAGTTTTCAATTGATAAATGCTCTTAATTTTGGAAAATAATTTAAAAATGTATGATAGAGAACTACCCCCATTCAGCAATGAAAACTACCGATGCTACACATGTATATTTGTGGACACCATGCGTAGCATCGGAAAGGCAATTTTCATGTTGCTTGGGTGAAAAATCAGTCCAGCGTGACGAGGTGTTTTGGTCAGTAAACTATGAATACATGTATCTTTTATTAATCAAATCGATTTCCAAGCAATTCTATAGTCACGTTCACACTAGGCGGAGTAAGGACGGTGTAAGGAAGAGTAGCGGTGGTTTGGCGTAGCAATCGCGTAACTGATGGAGTAGTGACTGTGTGAACGCTGATTAGCGTAGATTAGCGTAAGTTACGCGGCCTTAATCCGGTCGATTTACTCCTGCTTTTTAGCAGGAGTAGCGAGGAGTAAGCGAGGTCAGCGTAGCCCCGCCTGGCGTAAATGGCTGTGTGAACGGTACTTACGCTAATCGCGCGTAAGTGTGACCTTTTACAGGATAGTGACCTTGGTGATGCTATATATATACCATATAACGTTTACAAGCTCGCGACCTTGCTGTGTGTTGTGCCTAAACGGTATAACGAAATGTGTTTTAAACTCGATACATCTTAAAATATATCAAAATAAATAACTGAAATTTCTTTTGAACTTATAAGTTCAAAAGAAAATTGGGAGTTCCTTTAGTAGGCCTATACCTACCACTGCATGTCTTCAATGGGGACTTTTAAAGAACGACCAATACACTTATACACAGTGAGGAATAAAAATGGTAGGGTATTCTAAAGCTTACTCAGAAAATTAAAGATGTTGCTTGGGCAGACTTTGCAGAAGCTTTTTGATGTACAATTTAAAAAAAACATGATGATGTGCATAGTCAATTTTTATTTCTATAAATGCGAACAATATATCCTTTTTTCTAAGAACACGCATCAACACAAACCCATTTTCAGTGATATGCGATTTGTAATACAAAGGTCAAAGCAAGGAATGCTGCCTATTTCAACACTTACACCAGCAAAGCTGATAATCGGCGTAAGTTACGCGGAGTAGCGATATGAGTAAAGCGTGTGTGGACACGCGGTCAGAGTAACGAAACTATTTGTGGCTTTTTTATTGCTTTTAGCGTAAGTTACGCTTTTGAATAACCTCTGTGTGGATGTAGCTTATGATACTTTTGCTTACATAAAACTCATATTAATTGTTGTGTTTTCCATGTCACGTTTTTTAGCAAAAATGGTCTTGGACACCACCTCATTTTTTATTTATTTTTTCTTCAAGGAAGGGTCAATTTTTTTTTTTTTTCATGGCTCAATACTATAACCTAGTACTGTTTTTGGACACTAAAAAAATTTGATATACACATAGAGTAAAACAGTTTATAAGCTGCCTAAAGTACCAAATTCTGCTATTTTAACAAATGCCCCAACTTCATGGAATGAGCCATATATATAATTATAAAAATTCAGAGGTATAGACCTTCCGGAATATTATCGCTACTCTGAGTTTCATGGACAATCCCATACGGTCATTTTGTCCAATCATCAGGCGAATTTACGCTCTACCGTTTACGGTATTGAGCACTCTATTCAAATGTCGTAGTCTAACCAGAAATGGTTGTCAATAATAATTATATATAATTATATATATAATTATATATATATTCTATTAAATATTAATTTAATTTAAGTGTCCAGGAACTTCTTTTGACGAGTGTATAACTGCAAGCACTGTGCTGATATGATTATTTATTTGTTCATGTTTTTTGTGGTGTTTTTGTCGATTCCTTTTTCTATTATTTATCTATTCATTTTAATTTCTTGTTGTATTTATTTATTTATTTATTTATTTATTTATTTATTTATTTATTTATTTATTTATTTAATTATTCAATTATTTAATTATGTATAGAGCATAATTGCATGGGTTGTGCTATAGTCTGAAAATAGTATAACTGCAAGCACTGTGCTGATATGAATATTTATTTGTTCATGTTTTGTTTTGGCGGGGTTGTCAATTCCTTTTTCTATAATTTATCTATTTATTTTTATTTCTTGTTCTATTTATTTATTTATTTATTTATTCATTTCATTATCTGCTTATTTATATAGCATAATTGACTGGGTTGTGCTATCTCCTGAAGATAGTATTACTACAAGGACTGTGCTGATATTATTTTTTATTTGTTCAGTAATTTATTTTATTTTATTTTTATTATTACTATTTTTTGTTTGTTTTAATTTATTTATTAAGTTGGCATAATCTTCTGAAGATAGTATAACTGAATGTTATACTAAATTAATCAATTATTCATTGATTTATTGATTTATTGATTCTTTAAAGAACTGAAGAACTCTAAAGCAGGTTGAAAAGGAGGCATATGCACAATCCACACCAATAAGGGGGGAAAAAGTTGTGTTGCCCTCACAAGCCTAAAATCAGGAAGGTCGGCCGGCCGGATTTTTTTAAATTTTAATTTTACCAAATCAACGATTTTATACCTATTATTTCAGTCAACATGTGTGAAGATACTAAGGAAAACGCTTACTGGATGTATTTTCAACCTAATGGTGAATATTTTGGTTTCCTGCCCATCTCTGTGCAATTTTCACAGATTGGAAGATCTTGAGAAGAAAAAAATCTTGAAAAAAAATCTTGAAAAGAGAGGGGAAAAAAAGAAAAAAGAAGAAATTCTTTAAAAAAATACCCGACCCACATTCTTGGAATATTGACTCGGCCGGATGAGGGCAACACAACTAAAAAGAATTGGCCTAAATTTGATGCAGCAGACACCGCAAGGCCAATTCAATTATATGTGTTAAATTCAGAGCCCTTCTCTAATTGAATATGAATGTGGCCCTGAAGTGTGTTTTACCAAAGAATTTAATCAAATTTAAATTTAAAAAAAAAAAATTATCATTTTTCGAAACCAGGTTGTAAATATTCAACAATTATCTTCTTTTTACAATTTTTGCATGATTTCTGAGTCATTTGAGAAATTGTAACCCTAACCCCCCTGAGTCCCAGGGTGCTCAGTGGTCATTACAAGGGGGTATCATGCGCGTCCAAGGACTTTCAAAAAGTACCCTAAATATGTAATCGTGTTAATGTGAAAAAGCACCCCCTAAACAAGTATGGCACAAGTATTTTACATACCCTAAGCAAGTAATTTCAGTATTTCCAATACCCTAAACAAGTACTCAAAATATTTTTATACCCTAAACAAGTATTAGTGCAGGACAGCAGGAGCTAAATCTTGTATTGAATCTCAAGTCTGACCCCACAGGGGCTTTGATTGATTGAAGTTGTTAAAGAACATACCATTACACAGTATTCTGCTATTATTTTGATTGATTGATGATTGATCAATTGTCTGATTAATTATCAGATCTATTGTTCAATCAGTTGTTAAAGAACATACCATTGCACAGTAAGTATCCTTTGGGACACCCTCTTTAGGCCAAAAATAATATGTTTGGTTGCCCTCCGCGAACGACCCAAAAATCGCAAAATTCGCTGGTCGTTTTGGTTTTTTAATTTTTATTTTAAATATTTTTCTCGACACATAAAATTCAAAAATTGCTGTTAATATTTAAGTCTTAATTCTTCTTTCACAGTTAAAATATATACACCACATGTCAGAGGCGATAAACAGCATTGAAATTTGTATTTAAAAAATAATCATATTAAAAAACGCCATTATGCCCTAAAAAAAAAAAAAAATTAAAAAGCCCTACCAATTTTTTTTTTTTTAAAGCCCTAAAAAAAAGAGAGAGAAAAAAAAGGATCAACCTACCGACCCTCCAAAATGTTGCCCTCTGAGGGCAACCAAACATTTATTTTTTTTGGCCTTATACATGTACCAAATGATAGCCCCAGATTAATTGTGTTCTGCCTCAGATGGGTATTGACACAAATCAAACAGGAATTTGAACGTAGGATGTAGACCTAATAGATTAACGAGATTAATAAACACACACATTTAGGGACTGACCACAAATAATCATCAAATAGTATCAACATTTGGCTTTTAACACAAAGATAAATGATCTATAAAACTTAATATCAAGATACTTGAAGAAAAAAACATATTTCACAGGGTTTTTTGTTAATTTTAACTATAATTAGCAATTACCAACATTGCACAACGGATTATTCATTATTCAAATAAGATGATAACAAACCATACTATGTTGACAGTTCAATAATGTTTTATTTACACATCCCTTATATGATTACAAATAATACAAATAAAGTTAAATAAACATATATTTAACATCTATCATTGGCACAACAACTAACCACAATATTACAGTCCAGCAACATTATTGTCAGGAAAATATCAACACTTGGATGCATAAATGTGTAGTTTCATCTTATTGAATTGAAAGATCAATGAAGTGCATCTCTGATTGGCACAACAACTAACCACAATATTACAGTCCAGCAACATTATTGCTAAGAAAATATCAACACTTGGATGCATAAGCGTGTAGTTTCACCTAATTGAATTGAAAGATCAACGAAGTGCATCTCTGATTGGCACAACAACTAACCACGATATTACAGTCCATCCAGCAACATTCCTACTTCTTATTGTCAGGAAAATAACAACTTTTGGATGTGTAGCGTGTATTTTCACCTAATTGAATTGAAAGATCAACGAAGTGCATCTTTGATGATTTGAAAGTTTCCGCCGTAGCAAAGCAGCAATTAATACATTTTCTCTATATCTAATCAGGAACTTGTGAGCTCCACTATGGTATCAACTAGGGCAACTACGGTTGGGTTGATAATTTGTGTTTTCAGTTAACGGATATATCAACCGGACTGCAACTTTTAGCCTTGATTTGAGGGTCTCAGTTGAGAAATATGCAAATATGCAAATATACAAAAATGCAAAAATGCAAAAATGCAAATATGCAAATATCTTATGCCGCACCTTGAGCTTGACTTCGTTATCATCAAGAACCAACAATATTAGCTTAACAATTTGACGGAAGATAAATGGATTTGCTGACTACACAGGTGCTTCAATTAGGACTTGATCTTTGCAGTCAGTGACTGGAATACTCTCAGGAGGGGCAGTTCTGTCAGGCCATCTAGCTTCATGGTAAGGCTAGCTCACCGACAAAGAAACCGAACACATCAAGAACCAAACCACAAGTCGTCAACAAGACACTACCACAGGATTGTCTTCACCTGTTCACAATTCCTGATAAGATTACTCACATGTGCAACAAACAGACTTAGAATGGAACTTCCTACACGAGAGCATCATTGAGATATAAGCTTTCAAGTTATATACGATATAAGCCTTCAAGTTATATACGATATAAGCCTTCAAGTTATATACGATATAAGCCTTCATAATTATAAGAAATAAGCCTTCAATACATGATATTAAGCCTTCAATATAAGATATAAGCCTTCAATATAAGATATTAAGCCTTTTCAATATAAGATATTAAGCCTTCAAAATAAGATATAAGCCTTCAAGACTCAATTACAAACTGGACATCCACCCTACCACCTGTTTCCCTCCTTCCCTACTTGGAGTGTTGAACTGTATGTACCAGAGCAGAAGCAATATCATGAACGACTCAACTAAACTTCACTCCATGTATTACCAGACACAGATACTGTTGCATAACAATAAACATAAGATGTGCATAGCTTCCAACAAGTAGTGATATTCTAGTTCATAAAGGCTGGTTGGTGATAATGCAGTAGTTTATCACATAGAAGCCATTGGTATGATGATATTGCCATCATTATAGAGATAGAAGGGTGGTATGTGTGCGACCGTGCAGAGATCTATTCTTATTAAACCACGGCAACAATATTTTTAAATGGAATGCACTCTAATATACAATATTTTGGAAAAGTGATGAACGATTCGACATCTTATGAATCATGATACATGTTTACATGTTTAAGTTATAAATTTTCTTTTTTTTAAACAGTTACCCTTCCGTTGATACGACAACAACCGTTATATTTTATTTGGGTTTAATTTGTTTCAATCATCAATCACATACCCATTTCAATCATGGCATCCGACTATGACTTTAAGTCTAACGAAACACAGTATATAATATACGGCTTGACGACGATATTCTTAAACATTGTCATCTATGCGACAATATCGCTCGTGCGCGATTTCCGGAACCCGCTCGGAACACTTGCGAAATGCCTCACCTTCGCGGACATTTTGATCGGTGCTGTCTTCGTTATAGACGGCATCATGGTGGCTGGGGACATGACGCCGGATCTAGGCACCTGTAGTGTACTGTCCTACGTTCTCAACCTATCTTTCGGTATAACCACCACCTTGTTTGGGTATATCAGTTATGATCGCTACACTGCCATTATATCTCCAGAGAGGTACCCCATGACAAAACGTGCCACTTATAATTTGGCATGGATCGTCTGTGTTGGGAATGGCGCCCTCTTTCTACCCTCTCTACTCGGGTTGGGAGTGGATAAGTCCACACCATACCCAAGCTGCATCAGACACTGGGAGGAGTACTCTGCAACAAGCTTCTTCTTCATCTCGACTCTGATGGTCACCAACATGTTCGTCTCTGCCATCTGCTACTTCCAGATACTCGACACTTGCATTAAACAATACCACGACAAACTCGGTTCCAAACCTCGCTACTACGGCCCTAACACCACGTATCCGATTCTAACGAACGACCACGGAAAGTTGACTGCCAAGGTATTCTTAGGCATCCTCATATTGTTCTACATCACGTGGATGCCGTTCATGCTGGTAACCTACATCAATTTGGCCACGGATCTTTGGATCCCGCCGCTCCTCTACCACATATTCCTAAATATTGGTCTTTCCATGGGATTCGTGAAGTTTGCTATCTACGTGGTATTTCTGCCATCTTTCCGACGAGGACTGTTTGGCACGTGTTGCCTTTGTGTGAGTAACTGTCTCGACTATATAGTGGACGCTCTAGACAATTACAACACGGACGACTGGGAAGATTCCACTTATACCGCAATGTTGATGGGCCATTATAGGTCAATTTAAAAGACAGAAAGACCATGCCATTGTATCCTCCTTTTCATCATTTTTTATGAATATTCATTTACAAACCTTGGTGAGCATTTGAAGAAAAACCTTGTAATTTTAGAGCTTAATCCCTCTAACGTTAGTATGGAAGATCATTTGACTAGATTCATATGAGAGACAGTTTTGACTCATTGATTCATGACATGACACAGTCAGTCAATCTGTGTGGAGAGCTTCCTCATCTGTTTAAAGAGTTTGAAAAGTCTAAGAGATTTGTGCAATTTCTATGTAGGAACTTACAAGTGTAAGTAAAATCGTGAGATAGGCTTTTACGACGGGTATTCATAATATTCATCTTAGTATGCGGCTTGTTCGTGAAGCTCTCGAGATCAGAATCAATGAATCATCTACAATCAATAGAAATGACGGCAAAGATATCAGCCGCATGTGGCGCTCTCTATTTCCTACAGTATCAATCAATCCCGCCAATCGATAACAGTCTTGTAATTTTTTCAGCCAGGTCCGCAATGAACCATTATATACCCTGCTCAAGTTCGTTACAGCGTCAAACGATCTTTACAGATCAGTGACCGCACTACTGTGCATTAGACTTTTGTAGTCTGTAGTAGACAAGGGGCAGTCTCTACGTTATTTCCATTGGTCAAGGGGCAGTCCTTTGGAGGTTCTATTAGAACCAAATTTATATAATTTATAGTAGGCCAGTGGCAACCTACGTGTTCAGTGGAAGCGGCAATCTATCTGAACGGCTCTTTTCAGAGCCACCAATTCTTTCACAAGTAGGAAAGGGCACCCACTCTCAAATCATCGGGCAAGGGGCAGCCCAAATGATGATAACAAGAGAAGTGGCAATCTCTATGTTTTGTTTAATATTATAATAATTTGGTCCTGAAGAAGTCAGAGCTAATCCTGACGAAAGCTTGACAGATTAAAACTCGTCCGACGGCGAACCCGTTAAAACTTTTAACTTATAGTAAGTAAAATCATTCTCAGAGCTGAGTACAGACAGAGCAACAGGGTTTTCTTGTTACTGGCTTTGTTCACATATATTTAGCATTTTATATTTTTCAAGTCAAGTATTTTTATCCAATGTCAAGTTGGATGCCCTCCTGGATATGGGAGACTTTTGCTGAGGGAACTAAATGCATATTGTAATCCACTGCCAACAATACTTAAGTACCCCCTCCCCACCCCTCCCTCCTCCAACACCTGCCAACTCGGAGTTGGCTTGAACCCATTTACCTTGAGTTGGGGGGGGGGGGGACTGGGGAGACTTCAACTTAATAAATGGATTCTACAATATTGGAATAGGAGGCACCTGTGCATACATAAATGGCAGGTCTTTTTTTCCTTTATGATGACTACCTGTTGAATAGCGTAGCACCTAGTTTACAGGGATTTGTTGGGATACGTGGCCTAGAAAATTAATTGAGAAGTAAACTCGCCTTTTGGGCAAGCTTCCCGATTATCATCTGGGCTCTGGTTTGGGAAAAATATCAGGGCTCGGTTGTTTATTTTTCAGCATAACTGGGCACTATGACGGAAGGACCGAGGGGTAAAAACGTCCAGCGCCCTCTTATTTTGACCCTTGATTATGGCATATATTCAATGGAGAGTTAGAAAATTAATGTCAAATGAATAAAAACAAACAAAGAATAATTTCAGACTTGTAAAAACGTCAATCACGTAGACAGTGTTATTATAATTATTTTGAAACCACAATTGTTTCGTGAATTTTTCCAGCTATTCTCTGCTTCCTACAATCTTGGTTAAAAGAAGAGGAAACACCATGATCAATCTCGTTAACTAAATCCCTATTTCTATTCAACTATACAATAGATCATACATTCCGGTGTACCCTCTGTGTGTTATCTATTTGCCGCTGGTATAACTGACTGGAGGGTCCTATATACAATTTGTCTAACTTAAACATGCGTCCAACTCACTGTAAGGTGTCTAACTTTAAACATGGGTATGGGGTAGTTTAATGCACATTTAACTATACACCAAGCACATAAAGTCCCTGACCAGGTGCTTTGAGGTTGGCTTATTCAAAAGATATAATTGGTGCCATATAATCTGTCATAACTGTGCTATCTGAACGAGCCAGACGAATGGGTCTGGAGTGATAACCGCAATTTGCGGGACAAAGAGTGTGACTAGCTGTGAAGAATAAAAGTCTTAGCTGATTAGCTGTGAGATTTTTTCAGTGCGTAACCACACACAAATCAATGATTTCCTATACCTAGTGCAACTTTGCTGTTGTCATGCGCGGTCATTGAAATCGCCATAACTTTAAAAGTATCCATTCGATTTTGTTGAATGAGGTATCAAACTGCGGAGAAGAAATTTGCTCATTTAATGTATATCTCAGATTTTTGGTACCGATTATCTATTTTGAATTAGCCATTCTCAAAGCACCTGGTCAGGGACTTTATGTGCTAGGTGTATATTAACTCATACACCTACTGTATGCCTCAAATGATTACTCAACCACGGCTGGTGCAAGCTGATGTGCAGATCGTGTAGTCTTAAAAATACACATGCATTTGAGGAATTCGGTCGATATCAATTGTAACCCATTTGGGCCACAACAAATTGAACATTTGTATACATTGAACACACGACCACTCTGGGGATGACATTCACAGAGTTTAAAAGCAGGTTTTGTTAAACATGTCATTTAAAAGATAAACTCACGTTTAATTTAGACACAAGTTTAGTTAGTCACGGTTTTAAAACAACAGCGTTTAGTACAAGGATACGGCCCAATAAGTCTATAGCATAACAGCTGACAAAATTCACAGACATTTCAACTACAGCGCCATCTATCAATGTACTCTCCACTAAATTAAATGTGGCTTCCTTTTAGGAAATTGAGATTCAGCTCCCTACAGGGTGTCCCAGAATGATGTATACCGGGAATGGTGCATTTATTTAGCTATGAATGCCATTGCTATTGGTCAAAAGGCTTCTCATTCTAACATATATATTTAGCTTTCTTAGGAATTTTGCATTATAAAAATCGGACGTTTCTGACATAAATCATGGACTTCCAAGATTGACCAAAATTACCTCTTTTGAAACTAATAAAATCATTGACCATAATTGATCATGTTAGGCACAAAGCTTATCTAAATAATAGGCAGGTAATTTGCTGTGTTCTCTTTGATTTCCACTACACAGTTAATAGATATCAACTGTTGGTGATGTTTTATGAAGAAATTATTTGAATGGTGTGAGGAAATCGTTCGGCCTGAGTGATTTATACCATACTTTCTTAAGCGGCATTTTTGGTGTGAGTTTATCAATTGAAATACGCTGAAAGTGAAAAACAGGTTTTCACCGATTTTTAATACTGTAATGCCATATCGGAATGGATAAAGATATATTGATGAAACGAACCTGGAGTTGGATTGTAATGTTGCTTTTAAATTTTTCTTATTTTTTCAAACACTACTAAAGCCAAGATAAAGCCATGAAAAAAAGAAACCCTATTCTACGGACAAACGGACCTCTCATGTTGGGTTGGTCGATCAGGCTTCTCTTTTTCTCCCACTTCAAAATGACCGTAAAAAATGTAAAAATCTGTAAAAATTGTTGGCGTCATTTAACATTAACATTTGCTTGTGAACATTTTTTTCACAG
Organism: Ophiura sarsii; assembly: GCA_035610835.1. Lineage (NCBI taxonomy): Eukaryota > Metazoa > Echinodermata > Ophiuroidea > Amphilepidida > Ophiuridae > Ophiura > Ophiura sarsii. Next base: position 30,056,842 of record CM069445.1, on the reverse strand, counting down.
CTTTCTAAAACAATGGGTCTGTCGGGCCTGTACAACAGGGTTTTGTTTATTGGTCGCCTTATGCTTATTTTGCAATTTCGGCTACAAACCAGAATTCAACCCAAAAAGCTATCCCCCTTTGGCGCCATCATCGTTGCGAAACTACTTCTAAAAGAATATTGTGAGATAGGCTTTGAAGGGCGGATATTCATAATATAGTTGGACAAAATAAAAACTGTTTAGTTTTCTGTCAGACAAGTTTAACAACTTTGCAGATGGATAGTTTGAAAACTGTCAAAGTAATTCTTTTAAATGGCTGGCAACGAACCTGTTAAACTCTTTTCCTATACTAGAAAAATAAATTTCAAATCATGATTTATCGTAACTCCACAAAAAACTTTCGAGAATTGTTTTCACAATCACCAATTTTTTAGATATTTTGCGATACATTCATAGTGTGATAAATATCAATGGAAAAGCTGATGTGTTATCTCTTCCTAATGATACCACATTTGTAGCAATCATTTGTTTCAGTACTTCCACTTGCTTGAGAATATCAGATTGTCTCGGTGAAATGTGCCAAGTTTACCTTGCTTACTTACTTTCTTAAGGCGTCCCGAAGGGACGGACTTCTGTGATGGCCTTCCATACTGGTCTTTCAAGCATGCAGTTTTTCATGTCCTGCCTATTTAGTCCTGTATCCTCTGATAAAAGCTTGATGTAATTCTTTCGTGGTGGTCCTCTAGCCTTGTGTCCATGCTTGGGTTGCCACAGGAGAACTTTGGAGACTGCTTCCTCTTCCCTTCTGGCACAGTGGCCGGCAAATTTTAATCTCCTCCGTCTTAGCCTCTCTGATATTGGTAGCAGGTTCCCATATAGATCTTTGTTGGTGGTGTGAGATTGCCATGATACATTAAGTGCTTTTCTTAAGAGGCGAGTGTAGCAACCATCCAGCGCTTTTCTCATTTTAGCTGTTAGTGTCCAAGTCTCGGCTCCATAGGTCAAAACAGATTCAACAGTGGTGGTAAACAGCTTTATTTTCAGGTTTCTTGGGAGTTTACTGTTCCATATTTTTGTCATGCTGTTACAGGCTTTCCAAGCTTGAGCCTTTCTTATGTTGAAATCTTGCTCACTACTAGCAATCCAGGCACCAAGGTATTTGAAGTCTTGGACAATTTCAAGATCATTACCATCCAGTGTTTTAATTGGTGTTGGAGCTTCTTTGTACAGCATTGCCTTTGTTTTTTTGGCGTTTATCCCAAGACCAACTGTAAGCGCAGCTGCTTCCACCAGATGTAGTAGTTCCTCTGCATCCCGTAGATTGTCAGCAAGGAGAGCAATGTCGTCTGCGAAGTCAAGGTCTGTAATTGTCTGCGGCCCTATTCTCCTACTTTGCCTGGGAACAAGTGTGAAGCCTAGTTGCTCTTCTTTTCCTGCCAATGCCTTCCTCAGTACATAGTCTAGGATGATTATGAACAAAAACGGTGCTAGTGTATCACGTTTTCAAGTTTACCACTATTTTGCACTATAAAGAACAACTCTGTTGTCTATTCAATGAAGTGATGCTTTTAGCACATTCAGATTGATACTTCCCCATATTCTCAAGGGAAAAAATTGCTCAAACATGCGCTTAAGCTCTCAGACAAGTGGCTGATCACTGAAACAAGTGATTGGTACATATTTAATATCATTAAAAAGATGAACACACTGGCGTTTCATTCATGTGCAACACACTATGAACATACACCTAGCACAAAAAGTCCCTGACCAGGTGCTTTGATGTTGGCTAATCCAAACTCAATAATAGGTACCAAAAATCTGAGATATACATCAAATGGGCAAATTTCTTCTCCGTAGTTTGATACCTCATTCATAAAGATCGAATTGATACTTTTGAAGTTATGATGATTTCAATGACAACAAAGTTGCACTAGAATTGGTTTCCTATGGGATATCATTGATTTGCATCACAGATGCAATGTCCACTGTGTGCTATCTCAACCAGTCAGGTACCGTATGGGGATGGATGTGTAACAGGCATCGACAGGGAGTCGGTACATACACATTTTCAATGCGTAATCCCACACTTAGCAAAGATATCCCATTGAAACCCACTTTTAGTGCAAGAAATGTGTTGGTAGCTGTGGTCGATTAAACAATCATAATATCTACAATATCCACTCGATTTTAATGAATGAGGTATCAAACTACGGAGAAGAAATTAGTGATTATTGATTTTGGATTAGTCAACATCAAAGCGCCTGGTCAGGGACTTTTTGTGTTAGGTGTATAACAAATATACAACAAATGCAAATGTAAGCGATTGAAAAATAATCTGAATTTTTTGTTGTTGATGGATTTACTTTCAATCTGCTACTTACCCCCACGTTTGGCTTTGACAACTTTGATGACCTTCTTGCCATCCTCAGTGTCAATGGTAGAGCTCTCCATGTGTGGGTAGAGCTGTCTTACGGCTGTGTGGATTAAGGTTCTCTGATCCTTGTCAACACCAACCTAGAAACATCAAGACAAGTATATCATGAAATAGTTTCATCTATTTTCCCTATGCTATATAACAGGGGTGTGATTGAGGTTTCAAAACAAATCCTCATGGCCCGGGGTCCCAAGGCCTAATATTTAATTTTGAACCTAAGAATCCCTTTTCCAGGTACCAGTATTCACATGCTACGTGAAGTTATTTCATGCTTAAAAATGCAACATTTCACCTATTTTGTCAAGAAAACAAAGAAACAAAACATCACCAAAACAAAATTGTCCAGAATTTTGTTTTAGGCCAAAAATACGTAAATCCAGAAAAATCCAGAGAAATCACACCCAACCCTGTATATAAGAATCTTAATTAAAATAAGAACTTCAAGTTAGTGTGATTTAATGTTACAGTGGTGAGATATGTTCATCGTATATCATTATTTCAGACACCATGTAAAAGTGCAATGCCATAGGAAAGTTTTTACATTTCATAATTTTAATCAAGTACCAGAATTCTGCAACCAGAATTTTCAAGTAAAGTTGAGTTTTCAAGTCAAGTTATTATCAGTTTTAGGTTTCACAAGATCTCAAACATTAACTGCCATTTGTATAAAAAAAGAAAATCCTGCATTAAGGGTGAGCTTGAATTTGATTAAATCCCTTAGAGGGAGTCCCAAAAGTTTTTAAATCTTTATATCTCCAGTAAAATAAGTTGCAGTTTAATACTGAAAACAGGTAGAATTATGTTGATACTTTTTACACTGAGAATCATTTTACCAAAGATTTAAAGCTTTATAAAGGTATTGAAACTTTTGGGACAACCTGTACTTGTATGACAGATATACTCACGTGTATGAGATGAGATGCTTCATCTTTCTCATCGGTTTCCATGAGTTCAGCCAGTTTGTCCTGGTCTTCCTTAGAGAGAACTGTATCAACATCCAATGGTTTCTAGAGAAAATTATAGGAAACAAATAAAGAGGCATTATAGTTTAATCAGTTCCAAATTGGCGAGAAATATTAGGTTTTTTATCTCTCCGCGCACAAAAGCAATCCAAGCGTACGCAAGCAATTATCGCCACATACACACAGTTTTGGCCGCACGTACCACGCATATGAGGAACGGTGCGCTTGTTGCCTTCATGTATGCCTGTGTCTCTCTGTTTTCATTCGCTGCTGTAATGAGGCTTCACCAATTTGGAACTGATTAAACTATAAACATTACACATTATTTTCCTGGATTAAGTCTACGACTAAAATACATTTTAAATTTGTTATCTTGTTTCTATAGCGTGAAATCATGAGAAGACAATGAACCTTTCAAAATGAATGTTGAAAATATAACAAAATGTCTAAAATGTCTAAAAGATGTGAATCGTATGCGTGGCATGAGTATGGCAAAATAGCGTGCGTACGCTTCGATTACTTTTGTGTGCGGATGGAGATAAAAAAACACATATTTCCCACCAATTTGGAATTTATTAAACTATAGTATTAATATCAATGAAGCTATAATGCATGAGGTAGAACTTTTTGAACAACCCTAATTTAATCCTTCGGAAAGCAGTTCAACCAGCCATAGAAGTATGTGTATTTTCAATGTTTGGCAGCTTCAGCCCTCTCAGGATAACTATCAAAATACATGTTTAAAAATATTTTTCTATAATTCTGCTGACAGAGACAAGCTCTTCCAATGGATGCACGTTACATAAGATTCACCTCTCATCAAAGTATGCAAGGTCAATCCTCCCCCTACACCCTTCAACAACAAAAAACAGGTGAAACTGACATCCAGGTGCGCAATGTGTAAGCTTGGCCACACGGCTCTGATTGGTGAGCAGAATATTGTGATCTAAGCAAATCCAACCTCCTGGAAACACTGAATTACCTTCCTACTAATGATGGCGAGGTGGCGCAGTGGTTAGGAGCGCTCATACATAACTGCTGTGCCGTAGTTTACTTGGTGTATCGTTTCAATTCCTGTGTTTGTTGATTTCAATTGACATGCGAATTGCGGCGATTCCCATACAACTTTGCCCCCATGCCTTCTTCAGAACGTACAGATTGAAGTAGGCATGATCAGTGCACCATGGTTTGGAAATCATGTAGAAATGATGGTCCTGTGTATCGGAAGAGCTATATCCGAGCATGTTAAAAATGTCACAGACTCCTTCGTAAAGAGTAGGGGATCATCTCGGTCTGTATTTGTACGCTCATTCATTCCGTAAACATTGCAAACTTTGCGAATCATGTTCACTGGAATGGAAACTTACAATTTCAGTCAAAATGGAATCAATCTTATCCCCTTAACGCTTACCTCTCCTTCAGGCATTGGATAGGATAGATCCGTCAACCTAACAATATTCCCAGCTTCGTCAATCTCGTTCACTATGAAGTCACGATACCTTTAAGGAAAACACAGTACATTACAGTGTTACTGTCTGTGATTACTCCAATTTCAGTTTGATTAATGGGCAAGACCGACTCATAATTTGAGATATTGTTTGAATTTTCAAAAAACTACAGGGCGAGTAAAAATAAGAGCATCAATGTTGCATAAGGCCCTCATTTATTAGGTCAAAGGTAATGGTACTTAATTTATGTGTTTGATCAACCTAGTCAATTGGACGTCAACTTTTCAAATACGCCAACATTTTACATGTTCAGCCTATTTTACAATTTGACCTGCGATCTATGGATTGAATGGGAATCAGCCCAAGAGCCCCATCGCCCAGGAAATGCTATTGACTTCAATTTTTTTCACACAAAGTTATTATTCAAATATGTTATTCTTATAACGTTTAATTGTTTTTCAAATTTCCACTTCTTTCCACTATTGCAGTGTTTTTTTACTCACCCAGTATTTAATGCTGACAATCAGTAGCGTAACTAGGGTCTTCAATTTGGGAGGGGGGAGGGCATAACCAACCATTGTTTGTTTATAGAGTTTGTCCTTTAATTGGGGCATCAGGGATAAAGCATTTTGGCAGGGGGGGGGGGGGGGGGTTGCGGGGCGAATGCCCCCTTGCCCTCCACTCTAGTTTCTAGTTACCCCCCTGCTGACAAGGAAATAAATACCTTTGTTTGAGTATTCCAAAGAATCCCTCATGCTTGCTGATGTACTCTGTGATCCCGACATCCTTCTCTCTCAGGCCTGCTAGCACTGGGCGTGGTCTTTTAGATTGCACACCACTGATTTCACCTTTCTTGTCCTGTCCGTCTGCTGTCACTTGGTCAGTAGTCTTTGATGCCTCTGAGCTGTCAGGCGCATCTGGTTTCAATTCTGTGTAACAATAACATGTAGGGGTAACTATCACACTGTAAACAATAAGCATGCATGGGCGCATTACAAGGGGTCGACTATTTAAAAAAGGGTACTTGTTAACAAAAATCCTGTTGATTTTTAAGGAAAACTATACTTTTATCAAAATCCTCTTTGTGTTTATGGGATCAGGGGCGGGGCAAAGAGCGTGCAAAATCCTTATTCTATCATAAATCTTCTCTTCAGAGGCAATATGCGTTAAGGGGGGGTTGGGGGGGGGGGGGGGGTTGGAAAATCGTTGGTCATGCATGCTTACAGCATTATGTTTGACTGCCCCCTCCCCCCACCCCCTGGATAGTATTTATACTGAGAAGTTTGTATAGAGTATAAAGGTATAAAATGTATATAGCAATTTAAAAATATAGCATTAAAATACGACTAGTACTGTAATCCTGTGTAATTTTGTAATCTGTCGCTACATCTAGAATGTTATGATTCATATGGGCAGGCCTGGAAAAAATTGGCAAATTGGGAAGCCCCTTGCCGGGAAATTTGGGCATTTGGAGGGAAATGTGGCTCTTTCACATAAAGAAATACATAAGAATAGTGGGACATTTTCCATTTTGGAAGGAAATTTGGGTTGGCTTGATGGGAAAATCAACATTTTTCCAGGCCTGTATATAGGAGCGAAATAGATTGAGATTTAACTCACTTTCTTACTACAAAAGGTGTCCTCAAAATATTTGTTCCCCAAAATTCCAGGAATACAACTCTTAACTTCTGTCGGAAGTTTAAAGAGTATTATATATATGAAGAGGTTTTTTGCAAAAGGGCCTACATCCACTTTGGCTCTTATTGAGAAAAAGTCAAAAAACTGTTTCTAAATATTCAAGATGAGCAATTGAAAAACTGAATGAATTGTGAAAGAGGTACACTACATACTAATTTAAATTGAAATAAATTTCAAATGTGCTAGTTTTTAATTTTTTTAAAATCATGTTTACATTTTTTGAAAATTTGGATGTAGGCCCTTTTGCAACAGAACTCCATCTGATTGTACATAAAGAAAAAATAACACACACAAAAATCAGTTATTTTAATCATTTAAAAAAAAAAAGTTTGATATAGAAATGTATAGGTCACAATCATATGTTTCAAGGAAATAAAGTCATTTTTTTCAAAAAGACCCACATCTCATTGTAAACAGCCATTGAAGTTGTTGTTTTGTTGCAAAAGGGCCTGTATCCCGATTTAATTCTGGATACAGGCCCTTTTGCAACAAAACAACAATTTCAATGGCTGTTTTCAATGAGATGTAGGTCTTTTTGAAAAAAATGACTTTGTTTCCTTGAAACGTATGATTTTTCCCTATACATTGTTATATCAAACTCACTTTTGAAAAAAATGCACCATAGCCCTTTTGCAACAAAGCTCTTCATATATGGTGTGTACATTTACGATGTACAGGGCGAGTCAAAATAGTCAGGTGCCAATTTCATTTATTCTTAAAACTAATTTGAGAACAGATAAAAATAAATGGATTAAGATGCATGACAAGAACATGGTATCATTTCAAAGCTTAAGGGGGCTGTGCACCTTCGGTATAGCCTCCGTAAAACTGCCGTAACTTCTTCATTATTCATTTAATCTATATAAAAGGATACATTTTTTTGCAGTAAAGGGTTCAATGAATCCAACCATGATCATGAAATTGACCATTTTGGAACAAATTAATAAAAAACACGTTTTTTTTTAGCCAATTTTAGGTTCTGCAAAGATAACTCAAAATATATTTTGTCAAATTTTGTCATACTAGTTTTATTATATTCCTAATATAATTCCCTACAAATAGTTTGTTTGTTTTTTGAAAATCTTTATTATTTTTTGAATTATTGACCAAAAAGTGCCAACAAAATTGCCAACAATGTGATTTTCATGATTTTGGAGGTAAAAAAAATCACATTTTAGGGAATTCTAGGGAATTTTATTAGGAATATAATAAAACTGGTATGACAAAATTTGACAAAATATATTTTGAGTTATCTTTGCAGAACCTAAAATAGGTCAAAAAACATGTTTTTTATAATTTTTTCCAAAAAGGTCAATTTCATGTTCATGGTTGGATTCATTAAACCCTTTCCTGCAAAAAAATGTATACTTTTATATAGATTAAATGAATAATGAAGAAGTAATGGCAGTTTTACGGAGGCTGTACCTGAAGGTGCACAGCCCCTTAAGCTTTGAAATGATACCATGTTGAATGTAATCAGACTTTGTAATCACAAGATATGAATTGAAGAAGCATATTTTTGTCTATTATTTTCTTTATGTTTCACCAAATATATTGCCCTCTATCTCAAAACTGTGTTTGCCGACAACATGTCCTTTTTGACACGACTGGTCACATATATTCATCCAGCTCACCTTGGTCAAGTTTCTGTCTCTTCACGGGTGTGCCATTGTCATCTTCTGGTGTAACATCCCGTTTACTATCTGATGATGCCATATTACTTAGAGTTTGTTGAACACACACAAGTCTGGTAGCATTAGCAGATCTGTGTACAAATTGTCCTATGAAATAAAACAGGTAGAATAAAACATGGAAAGCATTAAAAGAAAGGGGTTTTAACAGCAGGCTACACCTTAGACCACAAGAAGAAGCAAAAACACCTCTCAGGAATTTTGTAGGGTTGGGCAATATACTTTTTGGGGGGTAGGTTTATTTACAACAAAATCTGGAATTGTGGGTGCATTCTGAACAATTTTCAAAATATCTTCTTCATTTGTATTACAAATATATTTTTCAAAAATCAAAATATTTCCAAGATTTGTCTTTAAAAAAATATCATCCCTAACCCCGGTTTAGGGTTTTTGACCGGGATCACAATTTTTTGAGGAAATAACACCAACTTAATTTCCGGGAACCTGCCAGGATTCGATCCGGGGACCCTCCGTTCTCAAGCCCCACGTCCAACCCACTAAGCCGTGGCCCTCAGCTAAACATTCACGCATAATACTGCGCTCACTATATAGGCTCAGTTGACTACGTCATCAAAACCGGCGCCGCATGCGCTTGAAGAGGGACTTAGGATTAGCATTTTTTAGCATTCAGGGGGGTTAGGGTTAAGAGTTGAAAATTAGAAAAAATGGGTTGATTGGGCCCGTAGAAAAGGTATTTTTTGGCAATATGGCAATTATTAAGATCTTGTCCATTTCTGGAATGTCCGGTTTATCGAAAGTTGGAAGTTTGGAAGTGTCCTCAGCTGTAAAAACTGAGCAAAATTGCTCGTTGAAAGCTTTAGCCTCATGCCTACCCTCCCCCACCTCATGCATCCACGCCACCACAACCACCTCCCCATAAAAATCCCCACCCTAAACCCCCTCCCCTTCCCAACCGCACCACAAACCTAGTACAGGAAACCCATACGTTGGTGTTTTTGTTTCTGTTTTTTTCTTCCCTACCAACGTATGGGGAAATTGTATTGCGAGAAACTGTCAATTTAATTTGCTGTATGAAGTGAATGGAGTGCAACTCAAATGAGTTGTGGGTGAATTACAGCAAAACTGCTTTTCCGTTGATTTTCATACTAGCTACGCACTTCATAAAGTCCTCATCTTTCTTTCCAGCCACTTTTTAAAACATGAAAATGCAAAATTATTCCATTATTTAATCATAATTCTCCGCCGTGTAAATGCAATGGCAGAATTTTGTTTAGACATTTCGGGATCGTACCGCGGTCCAGATTAGTCTCATACCCCACCGCAAAATAACAAACATCTACGCTACGCACACCATTACGAACTAACGAAAATATTAATATGAGACTATTCATTTAAATCAAACATGGCGCCGATTTCGATAAACATCGCGAGTGCCGTAAAGTGAATGGGATTAGAATTTCGCTTTAAATTTCAAGGGAATAGTGCATTTGTACAAAATGTTAAACGAATGGCAAGATAGATGAGAAAGAGTAGATAAGAACAAGCACAAACAAAGAAGTGTGTTTTTGAGCTCTGGTAAGCGATACAGAAATTAACACGAAAATCATATTTAGAAGGAGTCATACTTAGGATGGGGACAGATAGTGAAACATGCAAAATACCCTATGATGAATAATACCAACTGATGACAAATATCCCTAAAGTATGATTTGTTGTACTACCACAAACCCCTGGCCCTACCCCAAACTTAAACCTTTCCCCAGCAGATTTTTACTCCATTGGAACAATTATTTTGGGTTTCAAACATGAAAAATAGTGAATTTATTACGCATTTTGTCTTGGTAGCCATATTTGCCCACTTACTCGGTGGGACAATTTGTCCACCTGCTACTGCTGAGTATGGTGCGGGATTGCCACTTTTGGAGCTATTTGCAATATATCGACGCTATCTACTGTATTAAGCCTATGGAGGGAAATTCCTTTTCCAACAGTTACCATGGCTAATTCGCTATTCGTAAGAGCAATATCCTGATTATCGGAGACTAGGTCGCTAGTTGCTAATTTGGTACTTAGAGGGTTTTGTGTACGTTTTCTTTATGTGTTGTTAGTCTGTGTTTATATTTAATTGCATGGTCGCGATGCTACCGCGCTATTAGGCTATTTAGCTATTGAAGGAATTTTACAAATGATGGTGTTATTGCAGTGGGTCGCAGGGCTATCGCGCTATTAGGCTATTTAGCTATTGAAGGAATTTTACAAATGATGGTGTTATTGCAGTGGGTCGCGGGGCTATCGCGCTATTACGCTATTTGGCTATTGGTAACCAATTATTGCATTATTGCACAGGGTCGCGTGGCTATCGCGCTATTAGGATATTTAGCTATTGAATGAATTTATCAATTGGACAGGGTCGCGTGGCTACCGCGCTATTTGGATATTTAGCTATTGAAGGAATTTATCAAATGATAACATTTTGCACAGAGTCGCGTGGCTATCGCGCTATTAGTAGGCATAGCACACATAACATTCAAATGATTGAGACATGTACAAAATTGGATTCAAATGAAAGATTGCAATGAAAGATTTATTTTCCAAAAAGAATTATGACAAAGCGGTCAATGCATTCTTGTGGTACGGTGTTTTGAGATACTCGGAAAATGGCCGAAAACCTGCCAAAAACAGTAACAATGCCCACAAATATAATTTATCAGGATTTAGAGAGCTCAATTTGTTAATAATGTAACTTTCAAAACACCATTTACACATATTTCTTTAACAATTGAATATCTATATACCATGTTAAATTAAAAAATATGGTAACATTATATTGCATTAAGCTAAAATAACCTAGTGAAATTGGTCATTTTGACCAGTTTTACTGACTGCAATCAAAACAAGGCGGTTCTCGAACGGCGCGTCTCGCCTGTTCATCAAAAGTGACTTGAAAGAAATGATGATGAAACATATGATACAATGTAGCACTGTCACAGAGGTATGCATTGTAGTTAATGCAAGGGATGTAATGCCTTGAAAAATTTAATCAACAAAAAGAACACACCAACCCCCTTCCCTACACCAAATCACATCAAGATAGGCCTTACAGATCTTATTTGACCCCAGATGACCTCTGATGACCTTGAAAATTTAATCAGCAAAAAGAACACACCAACCCCCTTCCCTCCACCAAATCACATCAAGATAGGCCTTACGGATCTTATTTGACCCCAGATGACCTCTGATGACCTCGACAAATTAATCAACAAAAAGAACACACCATCCCTCTTCCGTCCACCAAATCCCATCAAGATAGGCCTTACGGATCTTATTTGACCCCAGATGACCTTGAATGACCTCCGATGACCTTGAAAATTTAATCAGCAAAAAGAATACACCACCCCCTTCCCTCCACCAAATCCAATCAAGATAGGCCTTACTGATCTATTTGACCCCATATTTGACCCCCGATGACCCCGAAAAATTAATCAACAAAAAGAACACACCACCCCCCTTCCCTCCACCAAATCCCATCAAGATAGGACTTACTGATCTATTTGACCCCATATTTGACCCCTGATGACCCCGAAAAAATAATCAACAAAAAGAACACCCCATCCCTCTTCCGTCCATCAAGATAGGCCTTACTGCTCTATTTGACCCCATATTTGACCCCGATAAAGTAATCAACCAAAAGAACACACCACCCCCCTTCCCTCCACCAAATCCCATCAAGATAGGCCTTACTGATCTATTTGACCCCCGATGACCCCGAAAAATTAATCAACAAAAAGAACACACCATCCCTCTTCCGTCCACCAAATCCCATCAAGATAGGCCTTACTGATCTATTTGACCCCATATTTGACCCCCGATGACCCGAAAAATTAATCAACAAAAAGAACACACCACCCCCCTTCCCTCCACCAAATCCCATCAAGATAGGCCTTACTGATCTATTTGACCCCATATTTGACCCCGATGACCCCGAAAAATGAATCAACAAAAAGAACACACCATCCCTCTTCCGTCCACCAAATCCCATCAAGATAGGCCTTACTGATCTATTTGACCCCATATTTGACCCCCGATGACCCCGAAAAATTAATCAACAAAAAGAACACACCATCCCTCTTCCGTCCACCAAATCCCATCAAGATAGGCCTTACTGATCTATTTGACCCCATATTTGACCCCCAATGACCCCGAAAAATTAATCAACAAAAAGAACACACCATCCCTCTTCTGTCCACCAAATCCCATCAAGATAGGCCTTACTGATCTATTTGACCCCATATTTGACCCCCGATGACCCCGAAAAATTAATCAACAAAAAGAACACACCACCCCCTTCCCTCCACCAAATCCCATCAAGATAGGCCTTACTGATCTATTTGACCCCATATTTGACCCCCGATGACCCCGAAAAATTAATCAACAAAAAGAACACACCACCCCTCTTCCGTCCACCAAATCCCATCAAGATAGGCCTTACTGATCTATTTGACCCCCGATGACCCCGAAAAAATAATCAACAAAAAGAACACCCCATCCCTCTTCCGTCCACCAAATCCCATCAAGATAGGCCTTACTGATCTATTTGACCCCATATTTGACCCCCGATGACCCTGAAAAATTAATCAACAAAAAGAACACACCACCCCTCTTCCGTCCACCAAATCCCATCAAGATAGGCCTTACTGATCTATTTGACCCCATATTTGACCCCCGATGACCCCGAAAAAATAATCAACAAAAAGAACACCCCATCCCTCTTCCGTCCATCAAGATAGGCCTTACTGCTCTATTTGACCCCATATTTGACCCCGATGACCCCGAAAAATTAATCAACAAAAAGAACACACCATCCCTCTTCTGTCCACCAAATCCCATCAAGATAGGCCATACTGATCTATTTGACCCCATATTTGACCCCCGATGACCCCGAAAAATTAATCAACAAAAAGAACACACCATCCCTCTTCCGTCCACCAAATCCCATCAAGATAGGCCTTACTGATCTATTTGACCCCATATTTGACCCCCGATGACCCCGAAAAAATAATCAACAAAAAGAACACCCCATCCCTCTTCCGTCCACCAAATCCCATCAAGATAGGCCTTACTGATCTATGTGACCCCATATTTGACCCCGATGACCCCGAAAAATTAATCAACAAAAAGAACACACCATCCCTCTTCCGTCCACCAAATCCCATCAAGATAGGCCTTACTGATCTATTTGACCCCATATTTGACCCCTGATGACCCCGAAAAATTAATCAACAAAAAGAACACACCACCCCCCTTCCCTCCACCAAATCCCATCAAGATAGGCCTTACTGATCTATTTGACCCCATATTTGACCCCCAATGACCCCGAAAAATTAATCAACAAAAAGAACACACCACCCCCCTTTCCTCCACCAAATCCCATCAAGATAGGCCTTACTGATCTATTTGACCCCATATTTGACCCCCAATGACCCCGAAAAATTAATCAACAAAAAGAACACACCATCCCTCTTCCGTCCACCAAATCCCATCAAGATAGGCCTTACTGATCTATTTGACCCCATATTTGACCCCCGATGACCCCGAAAAATTAAGAACAAAAAGAACACACCATCCCCCTTCCCTCCACCAAATCCAATCAAGATAGGCTTTATGGATCTTATTTGACCCCCGATGACCTTGAATGACCCCTGATGACCTTGAAAATGTATTCAGCAAAAAGAACACACCACTCCCCTTCCCTCCACCAAATCTCATCAATATAGGCCTTACCGATCTATTTGACCCCATATTTGACCCCGATGACCTCTGGTGACCTTGAAAATTTAATCAACAAAAAGAACACACCATCCCTCTTCCCTCCACCAAATCCCATCAAGATAGGCCTTACTGATCTATTTGACCCCATATTTGACCCCCGATGACCTTGAATGACCTCTGATGACCTTGAAAATTTAATCAGCAAAAAGAACACACCACCCCCTTCCCTCCACCAAATCCCATCAAGATCGGCCTTACGGATCTTATTTGACCGCATATTTGACCCCAATGACCTTGAATGACCTCCAATGACCTTGAAAATCTAATCAGCAAAAGAACACCCCACCCCCTTCCCTGACATCAAGTCCCATCAAGATAAGCCTGACGGATCTCTAGATATCGCGTCACAACGCGTCTCAAAAGTTTTAAGCATATTTGACCCCGATGACCTTGTATGACCCCCGATGACCTTGAAAAATCAATCAGCAACAGAACGCACCACCCCCCTTCCCTCCACCAAGTCCCATCACGATAGGCCTTACGGATCTCCAGATATCGCGTCACAAAGGTATTTCTTAGCACACGGCATACGGCGGACGGCATACGGCGGACGGCATACGGCATACGGCGGACGGCGGACGCCGGACAGAAAGAGTGATAACATAGTCTCTTTCTGATTACATCAGGCGAGACAAAAATGACTAAGTCCAGCTAATTAATATGCGTAAATGTTATAAATCCAGATATGAATGGTGTATTGCAATCAAACTTGGTATTATGGCTAATTGTACGATACCCAATCTTTTAAACTATAATTTAGTTTCATAAGCTCATTAAATATGCAAATTAGCTAATTATCTATTCAAGTCATTGATATGCAAATGAGCAATGTCCGACAATTTTTTTCCCATCATAAGAGTGATCGGTAATAGATATATAACATGTATACCCAATTTGATTGACAAATATTGATGGATTTAGAAATTAAACAAGCTTTTCCATTTCTTAAATACCCATATTCAAATTCTCAGTCTTTTCCTCACAAGAGGCACTCAAAGGATGCAAAAACTGAGCATATCACTAAATTGATTGAAGTGTTTAGTACAATATCTCAGGTTAGGTTTATTTAAATCGGCCCAATATATTCAAGTTCAGAGCCAATTTCAAAAATTGGTAAAAACAGTCATAACTAAAAAACCTGATGATAAGTAATTATACCTGGATCAAGGTTATATAGTCCAAGGTCATGACTACCATATATGGCAAGCTCACTGCCCTACAGGGAGTGCCTCTCGTGAGGAAAATTAATTTTATATAGGGATGTTTTTCAAAGTGGAGCTGCATACATTATATGAAAAGATTGCTTTGCATAAGGGCTTACAGACCACTCCTACATGTTACTCATTTTGCATGATTAATTAATCCAAATATTGTATGGCTGTCTTCATGACGTGGATTAGTGCATCCATGCACGCCAATTGAGGCAACAATACAAAACCACATTCCACATCGTAAATAGCCATCCATTCAATATTGCAAAATGAGTAACAGGTAGAAGTGGATGTAGGGCTTTATGCAACACAGCTATTCATATGTTGTTGTTCACTGGTGTAATGCTCCCAGTGGCAGACTCTGTGTGTGTGCATTGTGCTATGCCTACTATTAGGCTATTTAGCTATTGAAGGAATTTAACAAATGATGATATTATTGGACAGGGTCCCGTGGCTAACGCGCTATTTGGATATTTAGCTATTGAAGGAATTTATCAAATGATAATATTTTGCACCGAGTCGCGTGGCTATCGCGCTATTAGGCTATTTAGCTATTGAAGGAATTTAACAAATGATGATATTATTGGACAGGGTCCCGTGGCTAACGCGCTATTAGGCTATTTAGCTATTGAATAAGTTAACCAATGATTGTATTATTACACAGGGTCGCGGGGCTATTACGCTATTAGGATATTTAGCTATTGAAGGAATTTATCAAATGATAACATTTTGCACAGAGTCGCGTGGCTATCGCGCTATTAGGCTATTTAGCTATTGAAGGAATTTAACAAATGATGATATTATTGGACAGGGTCCCGTGGCTAACGCGCTATTTGGATATTTAGCTATTGAAGGAATTTATCAAATGATAATATTTTGCACAGAGTCGCGTGGCTATCGCGCTATTAGGCTATTTAGCTATTGAAGGAATTTAACAAATTATGATATTATTGGACAGGGTCCCGTGGCTAACGCGCTATTAGGCTATTTAGCTATTGAATAAGTTAACCAATGATTGTATTATTACACAGGGTCGCGGGGCTATTACGCTATTAGGATATTTAGCTATTGAAGGAATTTATCAAATGATAACATTTTGCACAGAGTCGCGTGGCTATCGCGCTATTAGGCTATTTAGCTATTGAAGGAATTTAACAAATGATGATATTATTGGACAGGGTCCCGTGGCTAACGCGCTATATGGATATTTAGCTATTGAAGGAATTTATCAAATGATAATATTTTGCACAGAGTCGCGTGGCTATCGCGCTATTAGGCTATTTAGCTATTGAAGGAATTTAACAAATGATGATATTATTGGAGAGGGTCCCGTGGCTAACGCGCTATTAGGCTATTTAGCTATTGAAGAAGTTTAACCAATGGTTGTATTATTACACAGGGCCGCGGGGCTATTACGCTATTAGGATATTTAGCTATTGAAGAATTTATCCATTGGACAGGGTCGCGTGGCTACCGCGCTATTAGGATATTTAGCTATTGAAGGAATTTAACAAATGATGATAAATTGGACAGGGTCCCGTGGCTAACGCGCTATTAGGCTATTTAGCTATTGAAGAAGTTTAACCAATAATTGTATTATTACACAGGGTCGCGTGGCTACCGCGCTATTAGTAGGAGTGGGCTATAGAGGGTCAGATTTAAGTCATAGTTTCAGGACATGCTCATCACCCCTTAGTTTGATGAGTTGATGCGTGCTGACACTAAATCTGAAAAAAAAATTGAAAAAAGTTCGAAATTCGGACTGCTTTGGCCAAAAATACACAAAAAGTCGGCCATTTTGGAAAAAACAGTATTTTGATCACAACTCAGTCATTTTTGGTCAAAATTATTTGATTCTGGTGGCAATACCCATGTTTTAGGGTACAAGGTCTCATTCTATGCTGGTTTCGTCTCATATAACCCATTCGTTTTCTTGTAAAAGCTGTTTTTGGTCAAATTTGGACTGTGAGGGCGCTTTTCAAAAAAGTAGCCATCGCATTAATAAAAATGAATTTGAATACATGGAATATGTTAAGAGTGTTTCAAGAAACATTCTTTGAAGATTTGAGCATGTTACCTTATTTCATTTTACCGTGGCATTCATTTCAAAATCACAAAAACGCGTTAAAAGCACTTCCATAGGATAGTACAGGGGTCAACGAACTTTCATTAGACGTGTGTTTCAATGGAGACGATTCAAAAACGTTCAAAATGGTGTAGTTTAAAAACAACAAATGGTATTTTGCTCAGATTTTCAGGAAATGCCTAAAATGTAACTTATGTCATGTTTCAACTTTAAAATTTGATATACTTCGATGCGAAAGGTACTTTTGAACAGCGCCCTCACAGGGCTATTTTTCACTAAAATGCCATTTTCAGGAAAACGAAACATCGTCATGAGATAAAAGTTGCATAGGCCTAATATTATTCCTTGTCCCCACAAACATGGGTTTGGCCACCAAAATGGAATTGATTAGACCAAAAATGATTGAGTTATGATCAAAATACTGTTTTTCCAAAAAAACCTGACTTTTTGTGTTTTTTAGGCCAAAGCAGTCCGAATTTCGCACTTTTTTCAATTTTTTTGTGAAAATTGGTGTTAGTACGCATCAACTCATCAAACTAAGGGGTGATGAGCATGTCCTGAAACTATGACCCTCTATAGCCCACTCCTACTATTAGGATATTTAGCTATTGAATGAATTTATCAAATGAGGATATAATTGCACAGAGTCGCGTGGCTATCGCGCTATTAGGCTATTTAGCTATTTAAGGTATTCAACAAATGATAATATATTGCACTGGGTTGCGTGGATACCGCGCTATTTAGCTATTGAAGGAATTTATCAAATGATGATATCATTGCACAGGGTCGCGTGGCTAATGCGCTATTAGGCTATTTAGGTGTTGAGTTTAACAAATGATGATATTATTTCACAGGGTTGCGTGGCTACCGCGCTATTAGGCTATTTAGCTATTTAAGGCATTTAATAATTGATGATATTATGGCACAGGGTCCCGTGGCTAACGCGCTATTTGGCTATTTAGCTATTGAAGGATTTTTATCAAATGATGATATCATTGCACAGGTTGAGCTAACGCGCTACTTAGCTATTTAAGGAATTTAACATTTGATGATATTATGGCACAGGGTAGCGTGGCTAACGCGCTATTTGGCTATTTAGCTATTGACTGATTTTAACAATTGATGATATTATTGCACTGGGTCGGGTGTGTACCGCGCTATTAGGCTATTTAGCTATTGAAGGCCTTTTTGAAATGGTGCTATCATTGCTCTGGGTTGCGTGGCTAGCTCGCTATTAGGTTATTTAGCTATTGAAGGGATTTAACAAATGATTATATCATTGCACAGGGTCGCGTGGCTAATGCGCTATTTTGCTATTTAGCTGTTGAAGGAATTTAACAAATGATAATATTATTTATTGGGTCGCGTGGCTACTGCGCTGTGAGGCTATGTTGCTATTGTAGGATTGATCAAATGATGATATTATTGTACAGGGTTGCGCTTTTAGGCTATTTAGCTTTTGAAGGAATTTACAGCTTGAATCTTAATGCAGTTGAATGATGACTAATACTATCTTACATACTCATGACAATATCAAACGATTTCAACAAAATTGGTTATGTCATGGAACTTCTTCCGATAAACATTTTGACGCCTTTTGAAAGTCATGTTTAATACGTGCATAGTCAAAAGGCCAGTTATTAAAAGTAGATTGCTGGCTCAATTTCTAAATTGGTGTTTTGTATTTTACATGACAGGTTATCCTTTGAAAATAGTCACATTCGGAAGGTCAGAAGAATATCGTCCATTCAGTACTACACAAACTGGCTGGTGTTTAACCTCCTTTGGCAGTAATTTATCACATTGTAGGCTATACATTTCTAAATGGAATATTCTGGTCCCTAAGATTTTACAGACATTGTGAAAAATATGGGGATCCTTCAGATATCATATTATCATGAGGTGTAGGGAAAAATCATAGGCAAAAATTGTTCAGAACATGATCGTTTTTCTCTCCGTAGTGTCTTAAATATATGAGCTTTATGAGTTATGAACAGAAGGAAATACATATTTATCGGTCCAATTAATGCATGACTCTAAATCTAGCATTACAAACACATTGAGTTGGAAATTGTAATATATAAGTCACATATTAAATTATGAAATAGTATCACATTAAACACTAAGATTTTGAACAGTGTCCAGCGTTTCCCATTTTTTTGTATCACAACTTTTATTAACCTTTAATAGTTACAAATTAAACATTATTAATACTATCATATCGACAGGCATGTTTTCGAGTTCATATTGTTCACAATATAACTGAAAAAAGACAGACAACTCCACAGAAATGTTTAGGTTCAATAAAGGTCAAATATAGTTGGTGAAGAAAATTGTTAAGTGAAGTTTTCATTCGAACATGGTTATGTTTTTAAATAAAAACATAGCATTCCATTTTACAGATACAACTTTTGCGCGCGATAATGTAGATCTCTATTGAAATAGTTATAGCCATTTGTAATCCAACATTAAAAGACAAATATTGAATAAGGAAACGCTCACCCATAAAACCTATATGCAAAGTGTTTTGAAAACTCACAAGAACTTCCTGCAGTGCTGGCTGTATCATCCTCTTTCTAAGATATTTTATTTATATTTTCTAGCTTTTTAAGACATGCGCAAATTTGACATGTATTGAAATCTTCCATGATTTGTACTAACTATATTTATATTAACATAAAGTCATTAAAAGTGACAGTCTACTCTCTAAATGTAAAAGAGCTAAAACTTACTCTTTCGAGAGCGCTATAGGAGGGACGGCTCGTTGTAGGAGTGAAGTTCGCTCTTTTCGAAGTAATTGTTCGCTGTTTTTTTTAGATTATTTTTTTACTCTGAAAAGAGTGACAAACAATCTAAAAATAGTGAACTTCACTCCAAAAACGACTGAACTTCACTCCAAAAAGAGCTGTCCCTCCTAGAGCTATCAAAAGAGTGAGTTTTACCTCTGTTACGTTTAGAGAGTATGCTATGTAGTGTGGTATATCAACATTTAAATATTACTGGTTTATAGTGTAGGCCTACACTACCCATTGATCATCACGTTTATTGCAGCTATCAATCGAAACAATTGTATACTCAATTAGTTGGTTAAGATACAAAGAAAATATGATATGATATTGCAGCATTTGTATAATTTGTATCGAAATGATGTCAATAAAAACACGTTCCAATCCCGAACCAGAACGCGCATAAAAATATTGTGCATATAGTTTGTATCTATCGTCTTTTCATTCTAAGGAATCATACGCATTTAAACCAATACGTCAACGCACCAGGAATACATATTTATGCATACAAAATCAACAAACTAGATACTTTCAAATGTAGTGCGATAAACTTTAATGTTTGGCAAATTCATGTCAACAAATGAAGAAATATACTCTGTATCTAATTGTTTGTTAATAAACAATACGTTCCAAACCCGTACCAGAACGAGCATACAACTTGTTAATATAGTTTTTGTCTATCAGCTTTTTGATCCACGTTTATTGCAGCTATCAATTGAAACAATTGTATACTCTATAAAAGAGCTAAAACTTACTCTTTCGAGAGCGCTATAGGAGGGACGGCTCGTTGTAGGAGTGAAGTTCGCTCTTTTCGGAGTAATTGTTCGCTTTTTTTTTTAGATTATTTTTTTACTCTGAAAAGAGTGACAAACAATCTAAAAAAAGTGAACTTCACTCCAAAAAATGACTGAACTTCACTCCAAAAAGAGCTGTCCCTCCTAGAGCTATCAAAAGAGTGAGTTTTACCTCTTTTACGTTTAGAGAGTATGCTATGTAGTGTGGTATATCAACATTTAAATATTACTGGTTTATAGTGTAGGCCTACACTACCCATTGATCATCACGTTTATTGCAGCTATCAATCGAAACAATTGTATACTCAATTAGTTGGTTAAGATACAAAGAAAATATGATATGATATTGCAGCATTTGTATAATTTGTATCGAAATGATGTCAATAAAAACACGTTCCAATCCCGAACCAGAACGCGCATAAAAATATTGTGCATATAGTTTGTATCTATCGTCTTTTCATTCTAAGGAATCATACGCATTTAAACCAATAGGCCTACGTCAACGCACCAGGAATACATATTTATGCATACAAAATCAACAAACTAGATACTTTCAAATGTAGTGCGATAAACTTTAATGTTTGGCAAATTCATGTCAACAAATGAAGAAATATACTCTGTATCTAATTGTTTGTTAATAAACAATACGTTCCAAACCCGTACCAGAACGAGCATACAACTTGTTAATATAGTTTTTGTCTATCAGCTTTTTGATCCACGTTTTTGTCTATCAGCTTTTTGATCCAGCATTTGCCCCCCCCCCCCCCGGATCAACAAGTGCCGGTTCACCATGTTAACTAAAACACTAAACAAGACCAGAAAGACGGGGGAGTGGCCTTTTACAACGATGCCACACCGCCTTTGCAAACCATCCGAACATATCTGTTTTTACCACCTAAGTAAAAAAACACCTCTCAAACATACAATAAACCCTTTTTTGGAATATTCATACATTTATGCTTTTAAGAACGACGCAACATCCTCTGACATGTCATTTAGTAAAGTAGGTAAAGGACCCCCCCCCCCCCCCCCCCCCTGATCAACAAATTCTTGTTCTTGGAATATTCATAAATTTACGCTTTTAAGAACGACGCAACATCCTCTGTCATGTCATTTAGTAAAGCAGGTAAAGGACCCCCACCCCCACCCCCTCGGATAAAACACTAAAAAAGACCGGTTTTACCGCCTTTTAAGTTCAACAACCCCACCCCTCGGATGTATTCTACAAATGCCATAGCCTATACCTCAAACATACAAAGGCCCTTAATAATTTATTCTAAAAAAAAAGTCGGTGCGGGGCCTTGGAATATTCTTAAATTTACGTTTTTAAGAACGACGCAACATCCTCTGTCATGTTATTTAGTCAAGTAGGTAATTGCCCCCCCCCCCCCCCCCCCCCGGATCAACAAGTGCCGGTTCACCATGTTAACTTAAACACTAAACAAGACCAGAAAGACGGGGGAGGGGCCTTTTACAACGACGCCACACCGCCTTTGCCATGTTTGCAAACCATCCCATATCTGTTTTTACCACCTAAGTAAAAAAACCCTCTCAAACATACAATAAACCCTTTTTTGGAATATTCATAAATTTACGCTTTTAAGAATGACGCAACATCCTCTGTCATGTCATTTAGTAAAGTAGGTAAAGGACCTCCCCCCCCCCCCCCCCCCCTGATCAACAAATTCTTGTTCTTGGAATATTCATAAATTTACGCTTTTAAGAACGACGCAACATCCTCTGTCATGTCATTTAGTAAAGCAGGTAAAGGACCCCCCCCCCCCCCCTCGGATAAAACACTAAAAAAGACCGGTTTTACCGCCTTTTAAGTTCAACAACCCCCACCCCTCGGATGTATTCTACAAATTCCTTAGCCTATACCTCAAACATGCCCTTAATCATTTATTCTAAAAAAAAAGTCGGGCGGGGCCTTGGAATATTCTTAAATTTACGTTTTTAAGAACGACGCAACATCCTCTGTCATGTCATTTAGTAAAGTAGGTAATTGCCCCCCCCCCCCCCCCCCCCCCCGGATCAACAAGTGCCGGTTCACCATGTTAACTTAAACACTAAACAAGACCAGAAAGACGGGGGAGGGGCCTTTTACAACGACGCCACACCGCCTTTGCCATGTTTGCAAACCATCCCGAACATATCTGTTTTTACCACCTAAGTAAAAAAAACCTCTCAAACATACAATAAACCCTTTTTTGGAATATTCATAAATTTACGCTTTTAAGAACGACGCAACATCCTCTGTCATGTCATTTAGTAAAGTAGGTAAAGAACCCCCCCCCCCCCCACCCCCCCCCCCCCCCCCCCCCCCCGATCAACAAATTCTTGTTCTTGGAATATTCATAAATTTACGCTTTTAAGAACGACGCAACATCCTCTGTCATGTCATTTAGTAAAGCA
Source organism: Ophiura sarsii (assembly GCA_035610835.1). Lineage (NCBI taxonomy): Eukaryota > Metazoa > Echinodermata > Ophiuroidea > Amphilepidida > Ophiuridae > Ophiura > Ophiura sarsii. Next base: position 30,033,548 of record CM069445.1, on the reverse strand, counting down.
GGTAAAGGCCCCCCCCCCCCCCCCTCGGATAAAACACTAAAAAAGACCGGTTTTACCGCCTTTTAAGTTCAACAACCCCCACCCCTCGGATGTATTCTACAAATTCCTTAGCCTATACCTCAAACATACAAAGGCCCTTAATAATTTCTTCTAAAAAAAAAGTCGGGGGCGGGTTCTTGGAATATTCTTAGGCCCAAACGACGCTGGCCACGCGTCTCGGACGATCCAATATGGCAACGGGAGTGCACCATTTTGAAATATTCTTAACAGTCATCGCCCGGTTAACGATGAAAATAATTGAAAAATAGCATTTACAATTGGGGTGATTAGCCACCCAGAACGGTTTTGGATTGTAAAAAAATTCTTCTAACATATGATGAATTTTTCAAAATGATTAGATCAACATTCGCGATTACGTGTTATTTCAATACGAATTCAAAATGTAGGTTTCCGCATGTCCATCGTCGTCTGTCTTGCGCCCTTAATAATTTATTCTAAAAAAAAAGGTTGGGCGGGCCCTTGGAATATTCTTAAATTTACGCTTTTAAGAAGGGGCGGGCGCCTTTAATAACGACGCATCCTACACTCTAAGAAAAAGTGTTCCACTTAGAACCTTTTTCTGTCCTGTATGTAGAACCCTAAGAGCTCTTAACACTTTCCACGCGGCTATAAATTATATCAAATACAAAACAGATTTTTCAGAAACATTTCCCAATTTTCAAGGTCTATCTCTAGGATTACTGACCCAATATTAGGCATGTTTGTACTTATTTCAATGCATTTTTCGTGGTGATTCCAAATATGGTAATGAAAATCAATAATTTTGACATTTTTGAAACATTTTGTGAATTTTTGGAATGTCGTCTGCAGCCGCCTGCCGCGTGGAAAGTGTTAAGGTTCTATAAAGAACCTTTAACATTAAGAGAACGTTGGGCAAACAATTTACCAAACGTTGGTTCAACTATGAACAACCCCGTTGTTGGGTAAATAATTACCAACGTTTGGTAAAATGTTGGCTAATTTGCGCCACCTAGAACAAATTAGAAATTAACGGTAGCAGACCAAAATAGCCAATAAGCCTTAGCCAAATAGCGAATTAGCTAAATAGCCAATTAGCCGGATGTCCCGTAGTTAAAAACCCACTTTTTTCATTCTGAAATAATGATATTTTGATAGCGAATTAGCTACATTATCTCCATGTTTGTGGTATTTAGATATTAGGCCTACAGGCCAACAAGCAAATTAGCGTAATAGCTCTTGATATCTTGTTATTTACGCAATTACGCAATTACGATATAAATTTTGAAATAGCGAATTTGCCACATTATCTCTCTGGTCGAGGATATTCAGATAATACTTGCCAAAAAGCAAATTAGCGTATTTGCTCTTGATAGCAAATTAGCCACATTAACCCATATGAATTTTGAAAAGGGAATTAGCCACATTAGCACCTTGAATTATACATTATACATTAATACAAGCTACTTGAAAAATGAATTATACAATTAGCCGCCGCTAATCGTAAGATATTAGGCTATATCCACGCTATAACGCTATCAAGGTATTTTTAGGTTTCTATTAGCGAATTTGCCAATTATACACCTTAATCATTAATAGCTTCATTATCACTCTCAATTATACACTATACATTACCCTTCGCTTTAAATTTTAAAATAGCGAATTTGCTGTACATTATCTCCCTGGTCGAGGATATTCAGATAATACTTACCAAAAAGTAAATTAGCGTATTAGCTCTTGATAGCAAATTATCCACATTAGCCCCTTGAATTATACATTATACAATAGCTAACGCTAATGTAAATATCGATTATACAATAGCTTCCGCTAATAGTAATATATTTAGGCTATTTACGCTTTTGCGATATTTGGATTTTAAATTGCGATATTTGAATTTTAAAAAGAGAATTAGCCACATTAGCACCTTGAAATATACATTATACATTAGCAAAAGCTACTCGCAAAATGCATTATACAATTGCCGACGCTAATAGTAATATATTTAGGCTACTTACGCTATTGCGATATATAAATTTTGAAAAAGGAATTAGCCACATTAGCACCTTGAATTATACATTATACATTAGCACAAGCTACTTGAAAAATGCATTATACAATAGCCGCCGCTACTCGTAAGATATTTTGGCTACTTACGCTATTGCGATATATCAATTTTGAAAAAGGAATTAGCCACATTAGCACCTTGAATTATACATTATACATTAGCGCAAGCTACTTGAAAAATGCATTATACAATACTGTAGAAGCTGAAATATTCGCGGTGGTTTTATTTTCGCGCTTTTCGCGCAAAATCTTTTTCCGCGAAAATTATAACACGCGAAAATATTGCTTTACACATTCATGCAATGCTTTCAGACGGTCGCCCGCGAAAAAAACAATTCGCAAAATGTCTTTGATATCAAAATCCGCGAAAATATCTGTACGCGAAAATATTGGCTTTTACAGTAGCCGTCGCTAATCATAAGATATTAGGCTATTTGCACGCTATAATGCTATCGGGCTATTTTGCTTTCTATTAGCGATTTTGCCAATTATACACCTTAATAGCTTCATTATCACTAGTAGCGTATTAGCTCTTGATAGCAAATTATCCACATTAGCCCCTTGAATTATACATTATACATTAGCGTTAGCTAATAGTAATATATTTAGGCTACTTACGCTATTGCGATATATCAATTTTGAAAAAGGAATTAGCCACATTAGCACCTTGAATTATACATTATACATTAGCGCAAGCTACTTGGAAAATGCATTATACAATAGCCGTCGCTAATCATAAGATATTAGGCTATTTGCACGCTATAACGCTATCGGGCTATTTTGCTTTCTATTAGCGAATTTGCCAAGTATACACCTTAATAGCTTCATTATCACTATCAATTATACACTATACATTAGCCTTCGCTAATTTGCTATTTACACGGCTATTTGCGATAGTGTACGATTCCGCACCTTAGTGCTACTGCTAGTGCTAGTGCTAGTGCTAGTCAGTGCTAGGTCGGTAGGATTGATACCGGAATGACGCAGTAGTGTGTTAGTGATACACCACGGTCGCAACCAAGGTTAGAGACTGATAACGGATAGACAACTGAGCGATACAAACACAAGATACCGTATACGGATAACACGGTCGATGAATACCTTTTAAAAACCTGTGCAGCCTTTGAATCACCAGCGAAAATTCACCGTGCTCTGCTCATGGAGGCTGCCATCTTTGAACAATTAATGTACTTGAATGCGTTTTCATTATATTTATTTCATTCATTTACAATAAATATGTTAAGATATCATTTATTTCATATAAAATATATTGTAAAAATTATGTTTTTATAATAAATGGATATTAATTCGATACATGACAGTATATTTAATCTACGTTGAACTTAATTTTTCTTGAACCTATGTTGAGCCATAAAATTATATTTATTGCTCACCAACCTCGTGTAGTAATTCGAAGTTCAATACATTCAATGGACCATATACTCATCAGCTGACTTGTGTATTTTTAACGATGTTACTCTCGCAATTCATGCGGCATTATTTATTGTTTTACGATAGAAAAATATGTTCAATCTTCATTGTTTTAGCGTTTCAATGTTAGAATATTACTAGAACAGATATATATGATGAATACAAACTTATTTGAACTGGGAGTTTATTTTATTGTATAAGGACTTTGTTTTACTCCTTGATTTCCATCGTGTCAGGTTGGCCGAGCGGTCTAAGGCGCCAGACTCAAGGATATCTCCTTCGATCTGCATAGATTGGGTATTCTGGTCTCCGAATGGAGGCGTGGGTTCGAATCCCACATCTGACACCATTTTTTGACTTTATATTACAACTCAGCATAAAGATTTTTTTTATTCTTTGTTACTAAAATTCATTCACACATTTAATAAATACATTTCTTTTTTTTATAGTAACATCATTTGAAAACAAAAATAATTGTGTCTTTGATGAATATTGAATAGCACATACAAAATCATCATTGGTTATATCTCACCAAGGAGTTATAACTCCTTGGTCTCACTTTGAAAATGCCATATTGTTTTTATGCCTAGGATATCTAAAATAAAGTTCAAGGGTTGTTGCTTCGGTGTGTGGTTTACTGGTTGTTATTGTTGGGGTATGTGGTGGGGGTGGGGTGGTTGATGTATGTTTCTGTCATGGATTCAACCCTCATTGTGAACCCAAAAAAATTCAAATTACAAAAATAATTATATTAATCGTATCATCATCACTCCTGCACTGTTTCTCCTAAGTTTTCATTCAACACTGAGTGGATCACTTTTAATCACATAATGATTTTTTTTCTTCTCAAAAATGTCTTGATATTGGATATCTTCATGATTAGTGACGATAAAACAATGTATAATAGGCCTATCTTGCAAATCCAAGTAAACGATATTTCTTTTTTGAACGGAACATCAGTCCCTTGGACATCAGTCATCAGTGAAGTATTTCACACTTATAAAGTGATTACTGTGAAACACACTATAATAGCATTTTGAATTAGGCCTAGGGACGTGAAGTATAGTGTTGAAGATTTTTTAAAGATTAATTTGGATTCGACGTTTTGTTGATTTTTCCTAATCCTTTAGGTGTAAGTTCATACATGTAATACAATTATAAAAATATACAAATCCCAGTGTTTTTTTTATCATAATTGAGGGCGCATCCTCCAATCTCTTCATAAATACCCCGCCCGCCTCCTAAGGGAGTTCATAAATACTATGGTGGGGGCTGGATAATTATAGGGGGGCCAAAAATGTTGATACTCTGCATAAGGGGGTCAAAAAAGGTTTTTGAAAACCCCAACAGAGGGGGAGTCAAAAAGTTTGAACACTTATTAGTTTCCAGTGGCGTAGCTAGGATTTTTTTCAGGGGGGGGGGGGGGGGCAAGATTTCTGAAATTTTCGTTAAAGGTTGCCCCCATTTTTTTTTGCAGTCAGTCACCTCGTGAATTTCTTTCGCAGTCAGTCACCTCGTGAATTTCTTTCGCAGAGTCCAAAAAACAACACATTCAACAACAAAATGGCCAATCCTCCGGGTTTTAAACAGTTATCTCTATAACATTTTCATTTATTTAACCAGGCGAAAAATGGTTATTTTAAATAGTTATAACGCATATAAACGCTACATTCGGAAAGTGGGGCGGGGGCACAAAGGCGGTGGGGGCGGGGGCACAAACAATCGTGTCGGGGGGGGGGGGGGCACTGTCCCCGTTGCCCCCCTAGTGAGCTACGCCACTGTTAGTTTCCTCACGCGCATTTAATTTCTTGACTCACATAAGTCTTGTCGGTTCATTCTCATTTCTCGCCCCCAATATGAATAACCTAGCTAATAGCTACGCCACTGCTGGCCAAATCAATAGATTTAAACACTAAAACTTAAATCCACGTTTCTTTTTAATATGTGTAGGCAGACATTGAAAATAGAGGGAGCACAGCACCAAGACGCTCTCCATAGACTTTACTGTTAGGAAAGGCTTTCTTAAATGGCTCTAGTTTCTATATTAGTGCGTTTGGTTCAATGAAATTTTGATATGTTTTGCTCACAAGGGTAATCTACAACATATCTGAATATGAAGGTAACATCACCGTGCACTTTTTTTGCTATAAGCCGCCGCATAACAACGTAGTGATATGCCTACCTAAATTCGGTCTCCGGTCTGGATATCACCGCATGTGTAAATCGGTCCGTGAAATTAAAATTGACCTCAAATCACCTAGTTTAAATGTCAGAACATCAACTACACATTTCAAACACAACATATTAGTGAAAAATTATATCATAAACCGTCAAAAAATAACTCTCTTTCCCGCCAAATAGGAACTATTGTCGTACTCAACTTTGATTGATCGCGTCGATAGCGTGTCGCGATACCTATTTGGGTATGTGCTCCCTAGATACAGTATACAATTGGTTTGATCAGTCTGTGATATTTTTATTATCAATGAACACCTGATAAAACAAATATGAACTCTTTGTAGTTCACGTTATAAAACTAAAATGTGTCTTACTCTTAGGGAAAATGAATCTGAGGGGGGGGGGGGTCAAAAAAGTGTTCACCTTGTAAAGGGGGGGTCAAAAAAGTGTTTACTATTTGTAAAGGGGGGTAAAAAAAGTTCAGATACCCAAAAATGCAAGTAGGCCACCCCCCCCCCCCCCCCCCCCCCGCCCCCCTCACACGGTCACACCAAAGTATTTCTGAACACTCCCTTAGGGTCCACTGAGATTCAATATTCCAAAAGTATTTTATACGTCTGCACACTGCTTAGACGAAATGGCAAAGGACAAAATAGCATTAGGCGAAATGGCAAAGGATGGAGTGGAAGAGGACGAAGTGGCAAAGGCAAAAAATGCCCAAAATGGGAGAGGACGAAATGGCAAAGGCCGAATTAGGAAAGGGCGAAATGGCTACGGCCGAAATAGGAAGGACGACATAGCACAAGGACGAAGTGGCAATATGAAAATGGGAGAGGACGAAATGGCAAAGGACCAAATATGGAAAAGGACAAAATGGTACACTAGACCTGACCGCCTGATATGCGGCATGCAATGGCGTATAAGTTGGGTCTTTTAATTCATCGATTTGCTAGTTTACAAGGAGAGACGTGGAGCACCAATTGTTGTTTTTTCCCTTGTATAATGTGCAATTATTTATAATATCTTATGGTTTTTAGGTTGATTAGTATATGTTATTTCTGTTTGTACTTAGTTTTGTGAAGCGCCCAAGAGGCTCCTTGCATTTGGGCGCTATATTAAATCCATTATTATTATTATTATTATTATTATTATTATTATTATTATTATTATTATTATTATTATTATTTATTTTCATTTAATTTAAAACGGAGTGAACATGGTGACTAGGGACTGGGTTGAATAGGGACACAAATGGGGAAAGTGTTTGAAATGTCAATTTTTTTGTATATTTTGATGTATACTATTTATTTTATTTTTTCCAAATGTTTATAAAGAGCAATATAATGGTGTTCAGGAAATGGTTCAGTTGATGTGAAAGAACAAATGTGGATCCCAGGGTATCGAAATAAAGGTGTCCGAAAAAAACTCTGACAAAATGGTGTGGTCAAAACTTTCCTGGCGCCTAACTGCACAATTTGAGCAAATGAGCTGGAAATGCACCAGGAGATAGCTTTTAAGGTTCACATACTCTTTGACATTGGTAAGAAATTCTGAAAGGATTTTACATTTCAAGCTTTTTCCCGTAAAATTTGTAAACATCTGGGAACACCAACATTTTTAATGAAAATATTATACCCACTCCATATATTTAATTTTTTGAAAGTGCAGTTTAAAGGCTTTTATTATGTGGACATAATATCATCTCAAAAGTTTGACTCATTTGGGTACAAGAAAACAATTATGGTCTGGATAAGTGTATATTATGTCCCTACTCCCTATTGACTCAATTCTATAAACGCTTAATTGAAAGCTTCAATTTTTGAGCTGTTATTTTGCCATTGTTGACCAGAAACAGTGGCGTAACTAGACTTTTTCATTTGGGGGGGCAAGAAGGGGCAGTGACTTGAAATGGGGGGGGATCCTAAGATTGTTTGAGTCATGAGATGCGCGCGTAGCGCGCGAAAATTTTCGACTTTACAGCTATTTTTTGGACGATTGAGCTACATTTTGGCTCTAAACAAGCTTGTACCAAAGAATATTTCATTTTTGGAAGACATATGCGCGCGAACAATTTTCATATGTGTACTTTTGACCATCATAATTCCATGATTCATTTCGTCAAATGAACCGACAGTGCCAATCTCAACCGACACGATGTCATTATTGGGGGGATTTAGCCTACTTTGTTTGTAAATTTCATTTACAGCCGTACTTGATTTCATTTGGGGGGAAAGCGGGGGGGGGGGGGGCTGACCAGAAATGTTCATATGTCTTGTTAAAACTGATACTATAACTTTAATATGTCATAAACCAACTCCAAAAGTGTGGCAGATATACTTCATGCTAATGTTCCGAGAGATGAGGGCACTATTTTTTTCATTAGTATTTTTCACATTTAATGATACATAATATTTATCTCCATATTTGTAGAAAAGATGAACATTATACATATCAATTAGAATATAAAGCTCAATTCAAAGAATAACATATTTTATGATCTGCAAGCACCTAAATAACTTTTTACCTAAATCAGTTAGGTATAGTGCTCAACAAAAGAAAGTCGTACACTTTGTTTTGGACATTTAAAGTAACTTTCGATTATATTTTTACCAAACAGGCTAGATAGACGTTTGGATGAATCTTTTAGGCACATTTTGATACCAAACATAACACCTAACAACAAAGATAAACCATGATTAGCACCATATAGACAATAAGTCACTTTTCCAAAGTCACATTTTCAATACGCTACGCGGAAGAAAACACCAATTGTTAACATGGTTAACAAGCAATCAGTCCCGTGTTGATCGCTGCGCATTTCCCTCAATGCGCATTTCCCTCAATGCGCATTTCCCTCGCTGCGCATTTCCCTCAATGCGCGGGCTGATTCAAATTTAAAGTGTCATGCATGGGTGAGGGATTGAATGTACAGTATAAGGGATTTTTAAAGAAAAGAGAAAAGGCTCAGCCAGCAGGGAGGTCACGCTGCATGTCAGATGTTGTTGTACGCAAGAGAACAATGGAGTCTGAGTGACTGCAATATTTGCTAGAAATAGCTTCGGAAAATGGTCTATTTGGGCATCTAAAATACTGAGAAACGTGTTAAAAATCATGCAGAATTTTAGAGGAGGGTCAATAACATCTGCAGAACGGTAAAATGTATAGTATTAAACACGTTTTCTGACCAAATTTATGTCGTAAAATGTTGGAAAATTTACGTTTTGAAAATCTGTGGTCTTCGAAATTAGAGGAATCCTAACTCATTCTAAACCTCACCAAATAATGAAATGAACCCTCGTCTACAAAAAAAAGTCAATGTACGTATTGTTCTATCTGCTTGGAGATAGCGAAGACCACGGAAACGTCATAGCTTCATACACGGAATGAAATCCGCCATAGACATTACATGGAGAAATTCGTACAGATTTGCACTGCAGTCCTCTGTGTAGGGAGTGTTGACAATAGCAAGGACGTTTGACTATTGTGTTTGTGCATGTTTGTGACGACTGCCCCCGTTTAACAATCTTCATAGCTTTCATATAGGTCTTAGGTGACCTAACTATTGACTGGGCTGCACTGCGTGATCGATTGCCCGCCGGTCAATCCTGGTAATAACAGCCTGTCACATACGGGGTGAGCCTCACACACACCCCTTTTCCTCCCGCGGTGTCGGTATTGAAAATGTGACTTTTGATAAGAGACTAAATTTCTTTGAATGGCGCTAAGCATGGTTTATCTTTGTTGCTGGTGTTATGTTTGGTATCAAAATGTGCCTAAAAAATTCATCCAAATGTCAATTTATTTATTTTTGGTAAAAAGATAATCGAAAGTGACTTTAAATGACCTAAACAAAGTGGACCACTTTCTTTTGTTGAACACTTTATTTATTTCCTTGTTAACTGATATGTCTAAGAAATATTGTTAAAAAAATATTTTTTAATAGTTACAGTTACATTGTTAAAAAAATAATTTTGAATAGTTACAGTGGTAAAAAAATATATACCGGTATATACCCATCACATATTTTCAATTTTTTATAGTGGCAGTTCAAAAGCATAGGTGGACATAAAACGTGCTATAAAGTTTGGCTCACGAGGCTACATGGAAAAAACTACAATCTAGAGAGTGCTGAAACTGTCCCTACCCGGTAGTTTTTTACGGGGGGGGGGGGAGGGGAACCGGGGCATGATATGATATGGGACTACAGGCCTGTGATGATCAGGGGTGGGGGGCGTGGGTGGGTGGCGATAACTGAGACTATGTTTTCACTAAACATACTGTCTGCGGGACTACGGTCTGTTCGGTCGTTATGGCATGGGGGGCATAGGGTGTGGGGGAGCCTTCTGGTAGGGGACAGGCGGGGCGGGTGACAAATGACACTGGTGGCATGTATGATGAAAGGTCGACTCCAGTTGTGAATTAGTTTAGAAGCTGAGTTGAACAATCAGACAGGCCGATCATTTGAAAAGCCTCTACGAAGGTAACGAATGCACATGACTATCCGTTCATTACGAGGATGCTTAGCTTCTAATCTTCATGAGTGTGAGCGTCTAATATTAAATTAAAGTGTTAAACTGTAAATGTGAGTGGTGGGTTCGAATCCCACATCTGACACCAAGTTTATGCATTCATTTTTATTTATTTGGAACTTGGAGTAGTTTTTATTAGGCCTGTGATGATCAGGGAGGGGGAGGGGATACCGACTATGTAACGTAGAGTTGGTCATTTCATAGAGGCATCAGGGGAGGGGAGAGCCTTATAGTTGGTGTGGGGGGGGGGGGGGGGGGGGGGGGACAAATGTCACGGGGGCATGAAGTGAAAGCCTAAAAGGTCACGCGGCTCAGGCTATTGCACTTTTGGAGGAAACGGGCCAAATCATTCTTGAAAAAGCCTCTACGTATCCCGGGTAACGAATGATCATGACTGTCTATTATTCATTATGAGGATGCTTAGCTTCTAATTTTCAGTGAGTAGGCCTACGGTGTAAACTGTAAATGTGAGTGGTGGGTTCGGATCCCACATCTGACACCAAGTTCATTCATTCATTTTTATTTATTTGGAACGGTATTTTTTATTTATTTAGTAATGAATTAATTAAATTAATTTTTACTAGTAAGGGACCGTTCATTATTTATGGTGGAGGGGGGGGGGGGACAAATTCGAGACTCGTATGTCAAAATTACCTAACCCCCCCTACAGCTGAAACTGAAAATTACATGACCCCCCCCCTACTAACCAATAGATTTTTACACAACCCCCACCCCCCCCCTCCCCCTCAAAATCAACTTGTCACATACTTAGGGGATGTATTTTTCTTTTGTCCATGGATTCGTTGGTTGTGTCTCTGAACGGCCAATAATGTAATGACTTACTACATTGCGAGCGTAGCGAGGCGGAACATTTGTCATATATTTATACGTTTTGGGTGTTTTGTGAGTCTTTATAACCCGAAAAAAAAGTTAAAACATCTAGACAAAAACGTATGAAATATTCTTGTGAGCTTTGGTGCAGAGCTGAGAGTGAGACGAGGTGAAAAGCATGCAAGAAATTACCGTTTTTAATCAAATTGGTTTTTGGAACATAGGCCTAGGCTATTAACATGTTTTTTTAAATGGCTCTAATGTTTTCAACCATTGACGTTTATATAGGTGTTTTTCCAACAGATCGTCCGAGCAGGGCGTGCACAAATAAGATTTGCTGTACGAAAGTACATGTAGTGTCATCATAAGTAGCCTACATGTTTTGAAGTTGAAAGGTTGTAAGAAAATGTGCGCGAAGCGCACAAAAAATTGGCATTTACACTGCAAAATAGCCTCTAAAATCACCCTAATCACCACCATCTTAGTTTTAAAAAGTTACACAACCCCCCCTGCTGTTTAAGAATAAAAAGTTACATAACCCCCCTATTTCAACATATGAAAGTTACATGACCCCCTATATTTTACCCAACACCCCCTCCACCATAAATAATGAACGGTCCCTAATTTTGTAGTATTTTTCCACCTTTCTTGTTTCATAATAATAATGATGATGCAATTTGATGATGCAATTTGCACGCAATCATGCAATCAAGGAAATCCCGGCTGTTCCCCTACCCCCTGGTTGACCTGCAATCGTGTCAAAATGGCGACTTCTAGCGACGAACTCGTGAAACTTTTCGCTGGTATTGGTTTGAGTGAACAGAAGGCGAAGGAAACAGTTAAAAATGAAAGTTTAGCATCTGATTTGAAGAATGTTATTGAAGAAGTAAGTAGATTAAATGATGATTTAACTGTACCACGGAAACTGTTATAGGCCTAAATAACATTTTTATCCTGAGTGTAGGCTAAAGTGCAAAATTCGACAGCCTTGCACCTGATTCTCATTGAGTTTGCTCATCAAAGAGCCTAGTAAAAATAGTGTCTACTGTCTAGGGGTATATACACCACCAATGCCCTCCCAATAGACGCTATGCGTAAAGTAGGGGTTAGAAAATCGACTCTCAGGGGTGTGGGAATTGCTTATTCTGTTCATCTTTTCATTGGTATGTTTATTTATATCGCTGAGTAAAGAGGGCGATATTTTTTTGAAAATTAGTTGACCAAAATATGTAGAAAACTCCATGCTTACCTCTTTTAAATACAGCGAAGTAGTATGATGTGGCTAGGATGTATTCACTGATGTCTTATAACCCCGCACAAGCTACTAGACATCATGATGAAAGTAAACTTTTTTTACTAAGGCTAAAATGGTTTAAAATGACCATGACTTGCCCAGTTTTCAGCAATATGATGCAAACTACTTTTGGTTATAACTCTTTTATTATTCAGCCTGCAGACATGGTTGAACCATCATTTTTTATTGTAAAGTACTTTGTTTTCATTCCATGTACCGTATTATCCCTATTAAGCGCCCAGGGCGGTTAACCAAGTCATTTTGGGTGGGCGCTTATTTGTATACTGATTTACAAAGTTGTTGACCATCAAGGTTGCAAAATTCAGCAACCTTTACGTCCAAAGACGATGTTTTGCAATTCAAGATGGCGGCCTCCACGAAGGACAACAAACACGAAACGTGCGTATTTCGGATGGTTTCTGTTGCTGTTTAAAGGCTTAACACATGGTTTAAGTTCACTTTTGGAACACAAAACAATATGTCAAGTATGTCTGAAGTTAAAATAACCATAATTTTCCCTTTATTTTCAAGCAATTTGTAGTCCGAGATTTAGTGTGATGTGAGTAATTTTTAAGTAAGCTTATTTTTAGGCGGGCGGTTAATTAGTTTATATTTTTAAAGTCACCTGAGAAAAAGGGGGTGGGCGCTTATAAGGTCCTGGGCGCTTAATAGGGATAATACGGTATTCCATTTTTAAAGAGATCCTAATTTTATTTTTCAATATTTTATGAACATGCCTAACTTGGGCTTAGCAAATACTTCAGTGTCACACAGATAAAATTCAAACATGAAAATTGGTGGATAACATCGTCGTAAAATTGTATACAAAGAAAATGGTATGGTCAGAAAAAACATGCTTCGACGACGTTGTTTTGAACACGCCACAAGGTCAGACAACTTTTGATCGCTTTCAGTAATTTCCATTGCACCAACGGCACAGCCCATATTCTCCCGGCATCAAAATAATTCTACAAGTTTTGTATCAAAATATGTTTTCAGTTTGATACTGCGAATTAGACCTAACTTCAGGTCCCTCAATTTGCTAATTGAGGGACCTGACAAACCTTATGACTTAATAAACAACCACCGTTGGCCTGTTTTGAAGAGGCCAAAACAGGCCCAAAATAACCACATAGCAAACAAGAAAAATATTAAATAACCAGAACCTATACTTACAGCATGGGCTTTACAAATATATGTCCTCCTTAAATAGTCCAAGCTTACACTTGATCCTTGCATTTGAAGGAAAATATGGGCCACTGATCATAAAATGCCTACATTATTTTGACCAAAATGTACATGTTCAATTTGAGCTATAGTAAAAGATGCACATGTGTTACCATCTAGGTGCTTTTTAGGCCATAGACAAAGACAAACAAATGGCCCAATGCTGGGTAATCCCATTAGAAAATTCTACTTACGCAACAAAATCTTTTTGTTTGGAAAACAGCACACAGTTTAGAATGAGCCCAATTCACAGTTTGCTGACTAGTTTGGTAACAATGTTGGTCATCATTTTCATTGTGTCAACCACAGGTACTTTACATAATCTATCTAGATCATAAAAGATTTAGTCAGGCAGCCTGAACTGACATTCCTGACAACAAAAGGGAATTGCACCTGGACTATAATACATTCAAGGCCTAGTAAAAAAATAAACATGTTTCCCGTCCCCGCCCGCCTCCTTTTTGGCAGCCGCCTCCTATTTTTTACTATTTACTATTTCCGAAAATTCTGTAAAAAAAAAATTAATTTTTTAATTTTTTTAATTTTTTTTTTAGTGATTGATCCTTTGCCCATAGGAATGGTAGGTGTAATAGAAATGCTGTATCATTTCATAGCATGTTCATGCCATACATGACACAGAATTATTGACATGGCTTCTCAAATATTTGGGGACCGATATACCTAACTTCACGTAGCAATTGCTTGCAATTAGGGGACCGACACATGTAGGCCTACATCCTTTCGATCAATGATGTTTTGTTCCTCATTCAACCTGAAAAATGACGAAAACATAAAGAAACAATGTGTACTTGGCTCTATATATTAGGTAAACCTTTTCATATTTGTATTCCTCTGGCAATTAGAGTGGAAAATCCTGTTTAGGAGTGTCTGCAACACAGTCAGTTGGTCACTTTCGACTTGGCGGCCATCTTGAAAAAAATAGCAAAAAATGGGAAAATAGTAAATAGTAAGACCCTCCCTCCTCCTTTTTTTAAAAAGTCCGGACGGGAAACATGTCATTTTTTTTACTATGCCCAATACGAGTTGGTACATGACAATCACAGCTCACAGCTTATGAGTATCAGCTGTCAAATAAATATAGTCAATCTGAAAATCTTAAACACAGTTTATTACTTACCATACTGTGGTCTGGTTTTAACCAATCACATGCATTACCTGTGGTCATTTGATAAAAAAAATGGGTGGGCATTTGACCATTCTTCATGGGTCAAGGGTTATGGACTCTGGATATTTTCATTCATAAATACACACGCCATGAGATGTGGTCAGAATTCTGTTACCTCTAAAATATATAAATATTTTTTTCACCATCAAGAATTACTCCATTTTTCATGAGATTTTAGATGCTAAATGATAAATACCAGTGATAACTGATTAAAATATGTTGAGGTGGATGCCAGTAGATTAAAGTGGATTTTACAAGTGCCATACATTGACAGTGCAGAAAATTGTGACTTGGGTAAGTACACTGGCGAATGGGACTTTGGTGTGTAAATCTGCGAATTATGTTGCATAAAGCTTTAAAAAAGTATCAACACTTTTGGGACACCCTGTAAAATGGTGACAACAATACAATTCTACTCTATACAGGCGAGCAAGCATAATGATGGATCGAGCTTCAATAAAGCAGCAGGAACTCTGATTTATCACATCGCTACAAGATTGAAGAACAAGAAACGAACAGGATACCTACTAGACTATGTGGTGCCGGGAAAGATTACATCTGAAACACAGTTGATGGGTGAGTATAAAAAAGAATTCAGATGGGGCAACAAAAAAACAATAGTTGTGTTGCCCTCATCCGGCCGGGTCAAAATTATGAGAATGTGGGCCGGGTATTTATTTTTAAATTTTTTTTTAACAAATGTCTTCTTTTTTTCCCCTTTTTTTTTAAGACTTTTTTTCTCAAGATTTTTTTTCAAGATTTTTTTTCCCAAGAGTTTTTTTCAAGAGTTTTTTTTCTCAAGATCTTCCAATTTGTGAAAATTGCACAGAGATGGGCAAGAAACCAAAATATTCACCATTGGGTTGAAAATACATCCAGTAAGCGTTTTCCTTAGTATCTTCACTTATGTTGACTGAAATAATAGGTATAAAATCGTTGATTTGGTAAAATAAAAAAAATAAAATTAAACAAATCCGGCCGGCCGACCTTCCAGGATTTTAGGCTTGTGAGGGCAACACAACTTTCTTTTTTTTGGGCCTGGTCAGGGTTGTTACATCAATTTGTTCAGCCAGCATGCTTATATAGGCTTTTTAAGCCTAGCCCGAGCATTTTGCTTGAGCCTGTTCCCTTCAGGACCCAAGCGTGTGTCCGTACGGAACGACCGTGTAAACAAACAAACAAACAAACAAACAATTGAGCTAATACCCATTAATAGGCTCTGACAAAGTCTTCATTTCTCTCCCATTGATCATATACAAAGGGATTTCGTACCCGGGTACCCGACCCGTTTTTCGGCCGGATACCCGAAAATATACACTACAAATTTGTCCCCAAAATGACACATAATGGGGTCAATAGAGGTCATTTGGGGGACAAATTTGTACTAAAAAAACCAAAAAAACATTTTGGGTATTCAGGTACCTAATTTGGAACCCGGGTACCCGGAATAGCGGGCGGGTACCCGGGTGGGTATAAGTCACAGCCTTAATCATAGTGAAACAGGTACAAGGACAATTCTTGCAGTGCACTCATGTATAAAAGTTTTAATCATTCGTGTGAATCCACTCTCAAAAACCCGTATTCTCAAAGAAGGAAAAAGTGACCCTTTTAGAGATCAGGCGATAAAAAAAAGAAACCCTGTTCTACGGGCCTAACCGACCCATTTTGTTGTTGTTGAGATTGGTGAAAATTGTTTTCATGTGCAAATGAATACCGAATAATTTGTTGGCATATAATATTGCGGCAACATTTTTCACAATTTTATTATTATTTTACGTTCATTTTGAAGGGAAAAAAGGGGAAAATGCCGACCAATCAAACAGGGTTTATTGTCAATCCATTCCATCTGGCAAAGCGTGATTGGCACCACAATATTGCAATGCATTATCAAGTTATTTGCCCTAATATTCTCATCTAATATTCTCCTCTGATATACAGCTGCTCTTGATTTCTTCAAGAATCACCCTGTAGACCCTGTGGACAAACAAGCTTTTGAAGCGGCATGTGGAGTCGGTGTGGTGATCAGTCCCGATCAAATAGAAGATGCGGTAAGTGATGAGATACACTATAGTCAGTCACATCAGCCAGTTAATACAAATGAGCACTGGCATGCTAAGGGGACTAAGATAAACCCTGTTCTTCAGGCAAAAAAAAGTGTGTCGCATGCGACATCGGGTAAATTGAACGCTGCTCAGAGGTAACAAAGAGTGTTTCCATCGCTGAATATGATTGGTTAATTTTTTGTAAACAGAACGACCACAAACAATCATCGGTCTGGACATAAAACTCGGATTGAACATAATTGCATTAGTGACTCGATCAGCTGTTCGTATTTGATACGCTAAAAGCTTGCACAACTTCCAAATTCAGCATGTTTGTTGACTGATGATTTCTCAAGCGAATCCACCTGAATCAATTCTCGGATTCACATCGAAATTCTACCCCTGCATAGTGATTGTAGAAAATGTAGGTTGAAACTTGAAGTATCATTATTTTACAGTAGTACCATAATTGTTTTGAGCTTGGCAATAGTAAAAAAAGCCAAGTTGATATCAGCCCAATTGGTACTACTGTAGAAACACTATAATTTCGCGGCTACTTTATTTCACGAATTTAAAATTACTGCCATTTTAAATGCCCGCGTTGAATCTGCAAATTTTACAGTACTGTTACTTTTTATTGAAAATTATCAGTTTCGTGGGTACTTAATTTTGCGAATCCACATCCCTCGCGAAATTAACGAAATTAAATTCCTCGTGAAATTTAGTGGTTTTACAGTATTCACATTGGCTTCTTTAATGTCCAATGATGCAACATTTCCAGCCAGTGTGTAATACGTGGCACCACAAACAACACTCCCTGTGCTACCCTGTCAGATCTATCCGTGTTTTATTGCAATCCATTATATATTTACATTTGTTTGTCTTTTTTAGGTTGAAGAAGTAATTGCCAAGCATAAGGAGGGTTTGGTGCAGAAGAGATATCATTACAATATGGGTGTTATTATGGGTAAGTGAAAGTTTTGAGACCCAGATGGAAAAATCATGTTTATTTGTCACAGAATTATTGTTGTACTCTCTGTGTGCTGTATGACAATTTTTACATTAGCAAGGCCAGTGGGGTCAATTTGATTAGTCGTTTAACCCCCTGGGCACTACCGGCCTATCTTACAGTGGTTCTGATTGGTTTATTGCAAGATATACTCATTTGAATAGCCAATTAAAATGCAGCTTGTAAAATATTTCACTCCAAGCTTTATCAGGAATACAATTATTCTAACACTGTCTCTGATTGGTGCAATAAATGATGTATTCATCTTTCTGACCAATCGGCCGGTAGTTCTCAGGGGTTAAATGCAACCATATTCATCTTTCTGACCAATCGGCCGGTAGTTCTCAGGGGTTAAATGCATCCATTGCATCCAATTGTCCAAAATAATAGGAAATGAATGGAATCAAAATTCTCAAAGGACTAGAAGACATCAAGCCTGAGAAGCTTCACCATTTCACATTGGAACAAGTGGTCAAACTCTTCAAGAAACAACTAATGAAAGGGTTGGGAATTATGGAAGCATTTCTTCTCACAGCATGTCGTTGATGTATGGAATAAACTTCCTCCTTCAGTTGTGAAAGCCAAATCCATGAAACCAATTCAAGAATCAACTTGACAAATTTTGGTCCGAAAATGGATATGGGGATCGAAAAGGCAAACGTGTATAATTTTTTACCCATCAAATCTTAAGTGTAAGTGTAAGGGAATCGGGAAACATGAATCACAAAAGGTAAATCCCAGAGACTGAGTAACATTTGGTAAACAATTTAACCGCAAGTCTCTGTGATGTTATTTTCTTTCAGACATAAAAATGGGTATAGAAATTGGATGGTAAAACCAGCAGTCATGCCTTATATTTAAGCACTAGAAAAGTTTGTGGCCCAGATGAAAAATCAATCTTCAAATACATAGATTAAGCATATATGCACATGAGTGAGACTAACCTTTTAAGGCCATAACCCTAACCCTGGTTTAGGGTTTTTGATCGGGATCATGATTTGCGAGGAAAAAACGCCAACTAAATCTCCGGGAACCTGCCAGGATTTGATCCGGGGACCCTCCGTTCTCAAGCCTCACGTCCCAACCACTAAGCCACGGCCCTCGGCTACACATTCGCGCAGTATACTGCGCTCACTATATAGGCTCGGTTGACTACGTCATTGAAAACCGACGGCACATTGGAGAGGGACTTAGGATTAGCATTTTTTAGCACTCAGGGGGGTTAGGGTTAATAGTGGGTTTTGTTTAACTAGCACTAATTGTAATGTTCAAATGTTAACGAGTGTAGTTAAACTAAACCAGATTGTACTCATGATGCATTTATTGTCTTACTTACAGGCGAGGCCCGGCAGAAGTTAAAGTGGGCTGACGGTAAGGCCATCAAGAGCGAGGTTGATATGCAAGTGTTAGACCTACTGGGGCCAAAGACTGAAGCAGATCTACACGAGTCTAGTTAAACTAAACCAGATTGTACTCATGATGCATTTATTGTCTTACTTACAGGCGAGGCCCGACAGAAGTTAAAGTGGGCTGACGGTAAGGCCATCAAGAGCGAGGTTGATATGCAAGTGTAGACCTACTGGGGCCAAAGACTGAAGCAGATCTACACGAGTCTAGTTAAACTAAACCAGATTGTACTCATAATGCATTTATTGTCTTACTTACAGGCGAGGCCCGTCAGAAGTTAAAGTGGGCTGATGGTAAGGCCATCAAGAGCGAGGTTGATATGCAAGTGTTAGACCTACTGGGGCCAAAGACTGAAGCAGATCTACAGAAACCTACCAAGGTCAAGGGTGAAGGCAAACAAAGCAAGGTAACATTGGTGATGTGGTGTCCAAATAAGGCCAACAAAAAAGAGTTGTGTTGCCCTCAGTGACCGACCCTAAAAGTGCAAAAAATTAGGGTCTGGTTTTTTTCCAATTTTTTCCTTCAAAGGTGTATTTGCCCATTTTTTTTTTTTTAGATTTAAATTTGTCCTTTAAAAGTGTCTAAATGTTACCATTTCTTGCTTGAAATGAATAAGTTAGCTTTACTAAATGTTTTTAGACTATTATCTCACTAGAATCATTAGTTTTGACATGGGCCTATACCAATTTTGTCTTGACATAAACCATATATTTTTCAGCCAAAAAAAAAAAAAAAGAAGAAGAAAAAAAGGGATTTTCGACCGACTTAATTTAAAAATTATAGCACTTGAGGGCAACACAACAAATGTTTGTTGTTGCCTAACTATGGAACATTCTACCATGTAAACTTATAACTTGATATTTACAAGGATATCAAGAGGCAAAGGTAAAGTTGATATGCAAAGTGTTATGTCGCCTGTGGCCAAAGTTGGAAGCATTCCTACAGAAGGTCCTCCCCCAAGGTCAAGGTTGAGGGCAAACAGAACAAGTTAATGTTGTTTAATGGCTGAACTATGGGCATAATTCTGTTATACCCTACACACCAACATCGGTAGTATGCGTCGTTCTTAAAGATCACACACTATGAATACCCCTGTGAAGGGTATAACAGAATTACTCCGAACTATGCATACTCGACCATGGATGCACGCAACTTCAGATAAATATGATTTATAAGTATTACTTTATACATGCTGAGGGGCCAGCCGGAAGGAGATACAAGATTTTGACCGAACAGCAATTATATGTCATTGCATTAGTGTTTATGTGCGATATATTGAGCTGCTATCAGTAAAAATTCAAACTAATTTAAAAAACTTGTTTATCCTGCATGTTTGCGATTTATTTTGTTTCAGGAACCGAAGCAGTCCAAGAGTAAGGGGAAGAGTAAAGAGGAAATCAGAAAGAATGAGCCAGAAAAAGATCTTGTCTCGCCGTCCGGGTTAACTACTGAAACCATCGACCATTTGATGACAGATGGACTCAAATTTCACAAAGCAGGTAGGGCAAAAGTTGAAGAGTGATTTGTTAACTTGTTTGTCTGTTTGTTTGGGGGGGGGGGGGGGGGGGCATATGGCTGGAGCTTTATTATAACAAAAAGTAGCTTCTGTCTGTATAATGATATGTGAATATGTGTGTGACTTTGACTTGGGTTGGGTGATTTTCCTGAACCACAATGCTTTTACCTGCAATCTTGTGTCACGCTTTAGACTTAGTAGATCAATATAAGTATGGGCTGATCTACCACAATTTCTTGCTCCATGTTTTGGAATCCAGTGAATGAATTTGGAGACAGGCTCATTGAACCGTCTGAAGAAGTATCTCTGCATTTCTGATCTTATCCAAGACTTTATGTGTGACTGTAGTTACCAATTAAACCATGTCAAATGAAAAGACACGGTGCTAAGATTTCAATTTCAAGATTTCAAGTCCAACTGCTGTTATCTCTTTCAAATGACTTAGGTCCAGACTCATCACTGAATGATGAAAAATATTATTTGGCATAGGGATAGGATAGGTTTGGTGGTGGAGGTTATCATGAAATGAACCCGCTTAAAAAAGTAATATTGCCTACATTTTGTATATTTAGTTGTATTTCCATAGTGTGTCATACATCAATGGAAAGCTGATTTGTTCATCTTTTCTATGATACCAAATTTGTAGCAATCACATTTTCATTGCTCAGCCAAAGAATATGAGAAAAATCTCAAAGAAGAATTCCAGGTTTTAGAAATAAGATATAAAGGAACACTGATGTAAACAAGAATCTAAGAGCTCGTACAATGATGGCTTTTTAAAGACATGATTTTGTGCATATATGTCTATGGGAACCGAGATGAATTGGGGACCAGATTTACGACGTTTTGCAAAAATGCAATGCATTGTGGTGCTGACTTTAAAATCTTCTTTGGGGAAATTTATTTTTGAATGTGCCCAAATCACCCCTATTTTGTGCTTAAACATCAGTTGATTGAGAACTCTCCAGAATCTCAATGAAGTGGCTGGGCACTGAAACAAATGATTGCTACACATTTAGTATCATTGGAAAGTTAAACACATCAGATTATCATTGATATGAAACACAATATGAGTATAATCATGAAATATATACGAAAAAATGGCAATTGGAAGAAGAAAAAATATTGGAGGCGTTAACCTTTTTTTATGAAATTTTATCAAGCACTGTAACTTTAAACTGACAACCTAATTGACTAATATTCAATTTTTGAAAAGAAATGAGTCGGAAAATCCATTTTTGGTATCAAATTTCACAAAAAAATAGTGATTTTTACATTTTTGCCCAAAAATCACTTTTTAGGTGCCAATTTTTTTCAGACAACCTAACAAAATCAGTTTTTGGTTAAAAATTCAAAAATTTCACCAAAATCAACTAAAGTCAATTATCTAGGATCGGTTTGGTTTTTGTTGGCTGCAAAAAATGTGATTTTTGAGATTAAAAACAAAAAAAGTAATTTTCGGGCAAAAATGTAAAAATCACTATTTTTAGTGAAATTTGATACCACAAATTGATTCTCTGACTCATTTCATTTAAAAATTGTATACTTTTTATGTTCATCACATTTATAGTTTAAAAGTTACATTGCTTGATAAATTTGGTGCCAAAAAGGGTTGACTCCTCCCTTAAGTTATGAAGTAGTGCTCTGTGACCCAAACTACAGTTTGCAATCGTTTTAACTCTAGACTAATTTTGTATCTTAATACAGGTGAGAACTTCACCCAGGATGGTTATGTTGTAACACCAAAGACTATGGACCTGATAAAACAACATTTAAACACTACGAGTGGAAAGGTTTGTATGCTTATTATTTGGGTACTATGCCTATACTGTAAACATGGACATTTTCACGCTCCAAGCAGCTACCGCTAAAATAAAAAGGCGCAATTATATTCATTTTGTGTATTAAAGTCTATGTAATGAACTTTCAAATCCCGAATTTAAAATAAGCAAAATGGCTGAAAATCAGCAAAGCGCGAAAATGTAATCGCACGAAAATTACCACTTTAACAGTATGTGACCAATCTCATCAAAAAGGTTTTTTTTTATTATGTCTTCCAAAAATGTGAGATTTTATTTTTAAATAAAAATACTTTTTAGACAGTTTTTAAAAGGATACCTCCTCCTCTCTTGTGAGAATTGGTCACTGCGATCATATTTTATGAAGCGACACAGGGATGTAAATCTTTCATAAATCCTGGATTTTTTATTTATTTTTCCCAGAAGAGGCAGACAATTTTTTTAGGGGGTGATATCCTGTATCCTATTCTCTGGACGAGCCCCCATAAATGTTTGATGCCGCGTGCAAGCGCGATCGCACGACCGGTCTGGCCGAGCTCGCATACAAATTTCAGGTAATGGATCAATCACCCATTTACATCCCTGGGTAGACATTTATATTTATTTTCGTTGTTTTTTCCATGAATCCCACTTGAAAACTATGCTGGCAGCGTGTGTCGCCTCAGTCTCCACTGGCGATCACTGCGGGTGTTAAATAAGCACAGAATTGTTAATTACGGGCACGGGACCCCCTGGCAGAGTGGACTAATAGTAAGACACTGTATTCCATGCTGGTGGACCTGGGTTCAACTCCCGTCACCAGCAAGTCCAGTTTTCCCCTCTAAATTTTGCCCATTTCCAACCCTGGATACTTTTTTCAACATTTCCATCCCAAAAGTGTTAGAGTTAATTGTGTCAACACTTTCAACTGCATTTGGCCGACATAAGCTCTTTTTGATTGGACTGCTTACATTTTGTGAAATTATCTGGAACCACGGTATATGTGACCAGCCACCACAAACCCAGTGTAAAGTCGCCAGGGCCTTTTCAGAGATATGGCTTAATAAACTCAAGATGGCGAACCTGTTTTAAAAAAAAAAAAAAATTGTTTAATACCCGTCGTATATGCCTATTATTTCATAAACTCAAGAAAATTCAATAAAAAACAAAGGATTTTCAAGAGGATTTTTGATTATTTAAGTGTTTATTTACAAAACAATAACTGCATGTCATATATCATATTCAAGCTTATTTGAAGTAGATTTTAACTAAATCAAAATTTCCATTTTGAAAAGTGGTGACTTTACACTGGATTCGTTGTAGACGGTCGCATATTGGTATCATGCTGTATAGAGATCTCAAATATGTTAATCGTTAGGCCTAAAAAAAACAAAGGATTTTTCATTTTTTTGCATTATGTGGCCAGGGAAGGTTTAGCAAATTGAGGAAGGTTGCTTTTATGCCTCCCATTCCTGGTTTAAATCCGACTTGTTTAAAAGAGTTTAAGCGCTGGTATGGGAAATAGTCAATGATGTCAATATTTCACAAGCGTGAAATGGACTGTGGGATCAGCGTGCAATATATACTATTTTATTTTTGTAGCAATTCCAAATATTGCGTAGCATTTCATCACATCTGTATGCGATACATTTGGGAAATTGATTAGCAATTCTTCAAAATTGTGTAGCATTTCGCTATGCGATACCGGATATATTGCACCCTTTGTGGGATCCCCATTTTGATAAGTCATTCACTCTCAAGAGCACACCTCTCCTTTGAATAAATAATTATTTCTGTACTCTTTTATACCTCACACAGGTGCTGACTCGATTCCCCCCAGAACCAAACGGCATCCTTCATATAGGTCACGCTAAGGCTATTAACTTCAACTTTGGCTATGCAAAGGTGAGTTGTTTGTGATATTATTTTAATTCAGTCATTTGATAAGAACTTTGTCTTTGAATTTTCGTAGGTTTTTATGTTGGTAATTCTCAAGAGAAAGAACAAATTCTATTATTAGTTTCAAATCATTCATTTCAAATACTTGCTAAATTTGAACATACCACAAAAACTAACCACACACTTTTTGAAATGGTCATGAAAAATGTCGCCTTTTGATAACATAATCTAAATAGTGTATACGGCACGCCAATAATGAGTACAGATATTTTCACGGTTTCTAGTATCACAGGCAAGTTCACGAGGTGTTAAATTAGCGGTCGTATCATCAAAGATTTTTTGCGAACATATTTTGATCTGCTTAATCCGTGAAAATAAAACCACTGCAAATATTTCAGCTTATACAGTAGTAGTATCCCATTAGATCCTAAAACTTGTGAATCCAAGCAAGATTGACACGCTGGTTATGGTTTGAAAAATATTGCGGATCCAAGTTTAAAAAAGTTGATCTTAAATTGCTTGTGTACGTTAGGGAATATCAATCCCACAGTGCTTAGCATAAGAGCACATAAGTTATTGAATTTAGATCTAGTCTAGGTATAAAATACTGCTATGTCTATGTTTGGCTATGCTTGATGAATTTTTTACTTTTGAAAACTGGGCATAATTCTGTTATACCCTTCACACCAACATCGGTTAGTATGTGTCGTTCTTAAAAATCACGCACTATGAATACCCCTGTGAAGGGTATAACAGAATTACTCTGAAAACTGCTTGACATTTTATAAACCATTTTAATCTGGATTGATTACTTGTTCATACCTACAATGGTATAACGCTTTTACTGATACTCAAATTGTACCCCACTAGTCTCATGGAGGATCATGCTACCTGCGTTACGATGACACCAACCCTGAGAAGGAGGAGGAGAAATTCTTCAAAGGAATTCTTGACATGGTGAGATGGCTGGGGTACGAACCATGGCAGATCACGCATGCATCAGATAACTTCCAGCAACTGTATGAGTGGGCTGTGGAACTTATTAAAAGGTTTGTGCACTAAGAGATCACAGATAATTTGGACAAGATCATAATGGGTTGGACAAGATCGCAAATGGTTTGGATAAGATCACAAATGGTTTGGACAAGATCGCAAATGGTTTGGACAAGATCACAAATGGTTTGGACAAGATCACAAATGGTTTGGACAAGATCACAAATGGTTTGGACAAGATCGCAAATGGTTTGGACAAGATCGCAAATGGTTTGGACAAGATCACAAATGGTTTGGACAAGATCACAAATGGTTTGACAAGTTCACAGAAGCAATTCTTGACATGGTGAGATGGTTGGGTTATAAACCTTGGCAAATTGTGTCATATAACTTCCAGCAGCTGTACTACGAGCGGGCTGTTGAACTATAAAAAGATTTGCACAAAATCACAGATAATTTGCACGAAATTTCAAATGGTCAAAAATGTTTCATACATGATCACAAAAGATGTTGTGTAGATCACGTCGGATTTACCTAATATCATTAATGGTATGATTGAGAGCATAAATGGTTTGGAAAAGATCACAGATGGTTTTGATAAGATCATAAATTGTTTGGACAAGATCACAAATGTTTCTGACAAGATCACAAATGGTTTTGATAAGATCACAAATGGTTTGGACGAGATCACAAATGGTTTTGATAAGATCACAAATGGTTTTGATAAGGTCACAAATGGTGCAGGAGATCAAACATGATTGGTGCAAAAATGCAAGTACTTCATGTAAGATGACAAATGGTTCAACTGGATTAGATAACAATTTTATTAGACAAGATCGCCAATTGCTTTAAACAATGAATTAAAACAGATATTAGTCAATCTTATGCATAAATCTTAGTTAATGATGTATCAATTTACTCCTTTCATAACAGGAACTTAGCTTATGTTTGTCATCAGAGACCAGAGGAGTTAAAAGGATACAATCCACCCGACTCACCATGGAGGGATAGGCCTGTAAAAGAATCACTAACATTATTTGAGGTAAGGATTCAATCTACTTGACTCACCATGGAGGGATAGGCCTGTAAAAGAATCACTAACATTATTTGAGGTAAGGATTCAATCTACTTGACTCACCATGGAGGGATAGGCCTGTAAAAGAATCACTAACATTATTTGAGGTAAGGATACAATCCACCCGACTCACCATGGAGGGATAGACCTGTAAAAGAATCACTAACATTATTTGAGGTAAGGATTCAATCCACCTGACTCACCATGGAGGGATAGGCCCGTAAAAGAATCACTAACATTATTTGAGGTAAGGATACAATCCACCCGACTCACCATGGAGGGATAGGCCTGTAAAAGAATCACAAACATTATTTGATGAAGCCCTGCCCATTCTGTCCCTAAACAATCAAACATGTTGATGTCAAAATTACCTAAAATCAGCTTAAAATTGGTCTGAAATGTCTGTTTTGACATTAAAATGCAAAATAAATGTCTGCATATTTCATTTACATCTTGTTCCTCCACTTTTTCTCTTGCCCTCCCTGTCCCCAAAAATTGCTGGTGCCCCAGCTGTGGGTTATGGATAAAACTTGTTTTCTAAATAGAAAACACCTAGAGAGAAAGAAAAAAAATTGGTGTTCCAATTCTAACTGTGCTGAGTATGACACTCCTGTCTAGATAACACACTGATAACAAATGGTTCATTATAGCTAATTGTTTGTCTCTTGTATTTTCCTGTTTTTATAGGATATGAAGAAAGGTAAACTGGCTGAAGGTGAGGCAACACTACGCATGAAGACCACACTGGAGGAAGGCAAGAAGGATCCAGTTGCGTATAGGATCAAGTTTACTGCGCATCATAGAACAAAGGACCTGTGGTAAAAATGTTAAGCCTGGTGTGAGATCATTCTTTAAATGTTATAAGCAAAACAAGTAGAGAATTATTTCCAAGTGTGTTATTCTATATTGAAATTTGTGTATTTTATTTGGAAAATTTGAAGTAATAGACGTTATTCATAATTGGTGCATTTACGTCAACAGAGGGTGTGAATTCTAACTGAGCATGCTCAGAGCAATTAGTGCGCCGATAAACATTACAATCTCATACTTTTACTGCAATGTAATGAACTGTGAACTTCTACATTTTCCTAAATAGTGTCGGTTACCAGCAAACCTGCATTTACATGGGCCTTCATGTAGGTTACAAACCACTATTTGAAAAAAAAGAGTACACTTTTAAACAACAACCTTTGGACTTTGCACACCTGACTGCATATTCTTTGTATTTCCCGGGTTTTACCCAGACCATTGCGCCCTCTCCTATTGAATATACCCATTCCAAACACTGCCCTCCTATATTGTCTTCACCATTCTTCAAATAGGCTAAATGAATCATGCTGACAGGTATTGTATGTGATTTGTTGCAGGTGTATCTACCCAACCTATGACTACACACATTGTCTATGTGATTCCATTGAGAATATCACACACTCTCTATGCACTAAGGAATTCCAGTCCAGGTAAGTGATGTGATATGTAGAGAAGTCGGGAGGTGATGTCAGGGCGTCATCAAGTGATAGGCGCAGAATTGTCTGCGCCACGGCAGACATTCTT
This sequence comes from Ophiura sarsii, assembly GCA_035610835.1. Taxonomy (NCBI): domain Eukaryota; kingdom Metazoa; phylum Echinodermata; class Ophiuroidea; order Amphilepidida; family Ophiuridae; genus Ophiura; species Ophiura sarsii. The sequence goes on along the minus strand of CM069445.1, from coordinate 30,005,517 downwards.
CTTTGATTATGCGAATGCATACGCAGATGGATTGGAGTTACGTGCATGATATCATGATGCATTCACTAGAATATGCTCTGATGTCACCCCCACCCCAACTTGAGCTGTCGTGAAGTATAGATTGATTTGATAAATATTTTAATGCAATGCCAACTTGAGATATAGATTTAAAATGTGAAAATATAATCCAGATAAGAGTAGGAGGAATGGAAGCTCTATCCCTTGAGACCCTGCAGGATAGGAAATAACATAGATGGCTGAAATTAGTGGACATGCCCCCCTATCGCCCCCTAAAATTTCATGGGGGGAGGGGCAACCCTCCCCCAAAACTTACATGTTTTTAATGTCAAATTCTATGCCATATAAGTGTTCTAATTACCATTTTTTGCATGCTTTGTGCCAATTAGTTTCATTCTTTCATCAAGATAAGCTTCGATAAGCTCAATTAGTCGCACAAGATGGCTTCAGGAATGATTTCTGGACCATTTAACTTTCTGATTTTTGATCAGTATTTTCAAAACCATCAGGTGAATGGAAGAGGCTTTTGACTTACTATTCTGAGAACAACTAACTTCTTTTAGGGATGTCTAGAATATAGAATAGGGTATAGGAGTGGTTTGGGCTTTTGCCTTACTATTCTTAGAACAACTAACTTCTTTTAGGGATGTCTAGAATATAGAATAGGGTATAGGAGTGGTTTGGGGAAGGGATGTAGTAAATAGGTTATGTATGGCACCCCAAGCTATTAATTTGCTGTAAGCAGTTACTACTTCTATTTAATGATTGAAGCCTCACTTTCTTTTCAAAAACTGCACAATATTTTCAAAACTATTATTTCGATATTTTCTTGCAGACGTTCATCCTATTACTGGCTGTGTAACGCCTTGGATGTCTACTGTCCGGTACAGTGGGAGTATGGACGACTTAACTTAAACTACACTGTGATATCAAAGAGAAAGATTGGTAAACTTATTACTGGAAATATTGTCAGGTAGGTAATCAATACATGCCCGATATGTCCATTTGTTATTTAGGCAAATGTGGCGACATGGTAGAAAACAGAAGTTTGCCCAAAAAATCTATGTCCTCACCTCATGGTGTTAGTCTTTGTAAAAGTTCATGACAAATCAGATCAAAATGCTCTACATAAACATATAAATGGATCAGAGAGATGTTACAAAATATTTTGTAGCAAAACTATCAGTTTTATCAATACAGGTAATATGGGGCTCAAGAGTAAAAATATCATGCCTTTCCACACATAGGGGATGATCTTAGGACAATTAATCATATTTTGGTAAGCTTTACAGTTGCTATGGCAATCAGTCATATTGAAAAGGACTGTGTTTTAATAGCTATTATCAAATTTGATCCTGGCAATGGACCTACGGCACATATGCTCTTGGCTACAGTCCGACATACGCGGCGCACTTAGATAAGCTGCGCGCGCATGCTTGAAAACTCACGAAATGCCGCTAACCAATCAGAACCATGAGGTCAAGCTTACGTATTGCGCACCACAGATGTCTGTTGCACCATTTGTTGGGGTGGGGTTGAGCTTGCATACTTTACGCGAAGTCATGTGACGTGCGTCCATAGGTTGCCACCAAGATTAAGAGTTTACCTCCATTTTATTATGAAGCTGTCCTGCTTGTTGAGTATTCCAGTTTTGAGTCGAAGATTGTATAAGTGACTTTTCATTGACTAACTGTGTTAGCTCTAGGAACTGTAACATGAATAGAGTATCTCTGCTGTTATAGTTTGATCAGCTCCAAATTGGCGAAGCCGCCTTACAGAAGCGAATGAATACAGGAGGATGCAGGCGCGCATAAAGGCAACAAGCATACAGGGCACCATATGTGTGACACATGCGTGGGCCCAAAAACCATACGTGTGTGGCCATAATCTTGCGTGTACGCTTGGATTACGTTTGGACGCGTAGAGATAAAAAACCATTTTTTTTTTCTTGCCAATTTGGAACTGATTAAACTATAGTTTGGGAGCAACCTGGGCAAAAAAAAAAAAAATTGTTTGGTTGCCCTTTCACCTCAATTTTTTTTTGGGTCGGTAGGTGGATTTTTTTTAAATTTTTTTTTTTAGATGTCAAAGAATGCCAAAAATACACTTGCAAGTGAATTAGATATGTTTTTATTTCGAAATATAAGTGTGTTTACAAATGTAAAATGGAAGATGAAAGGGATTTTACATGATTTTTGAATACATTACCAATCTTTTCTTACACAAACAATTCACACTCAGACAAATCAGATATCTATAAACTTGATGTACCGGTATTTAGTGCATATGGTGTTTTGAAATAATATGCAATATTTAATTTGAAAAATATATGCTTCGTCAAAATGTTGAACCAAATAGGGGAATCAATTGCACTTTCTATGTTCGCATTCCATTTAAATAAATATATTAATATTTCTATGACGCAATAAAACAAAAGTATAAGTTTTAATGTTAATATTGTATTCAATATTTTCTTGGAAACGTTCATGTACAATAGAATAGAAACACACCAAGGTGATCGAGCGAAACATGTGAGGTGTTATGTTTACAATTGTCGTGTACCTGCTCTTTTAGCATCAGCCTAGAAGCTCCTAGAAAGGAATAAAATATGTATGGCCTAAGAATATGTGTCTGCAATACATTTTAAATGAACAGCAACCTTAATTCACCATCTCGTAAGCATTTATATTCATGATTTTTTATTTTTTATTTTTTAAATCAATTTATTTTTAAAAAAATTAAAAAAAACGCGACTGAGATTTTTCAATATTTACGGTCGGTCGGGAAAGGGCAACCAAACAAATTTTTTTTTTGGCCTGATATGTCAATTGCAATGAAACACTCAACTTAAAATCAATGTAATAATAAATTAACGGTGTGTATTTGCAGGGATTGGGACGATCCTAGGTTATTTACTCTAACAGCCCTAAGAAGAAGAGGTTTTCCTGCAGAGGCTATTAACACTTTCTGTGCTAAGGCAAGTAATGAGATAATGTTTTGCAGTGCACCCCTGGACGTAAGTGGAAGGTCCCAGGTTTGAATCTAGCAGCAGCAAGAAATGCTTTGGTATACCAACACTGATGTACAATTGAATTTGTCATGTAGGGATTGAATTATGTTTCTCCATCTGTGCATCGCCAGCCTACATTAGCCTTTGGTGTCATCTGCCCTTGTGAAGCAAAAGACGCAGATACGTCAAACGACAGTTGTACATTGGGGACTCACATACATTGAAACATGATTTTAATCATGTAATCACATACATTGAAACATGATTTAAATTATTTAAAAATAATGTCCAACCACGATTGAGGTTTTTGAACATCATTTTACCAAGAATAGACTCACCATTACGGTTCCGTTCCCTGTATGTTTTCCAACTTTTTTGACCACAGCTTTGATGCTTTATCCGTGGTATTAAATCATCCTCTCCTACACCATTTATTCTGATTTATTTCACACCACCTGTGTCTTGCCAGCATGCTTGCTACCATTTCCACCGCTGTCCTAAGCATGGCTCAAGGCTCTTTAGTCCATGTAACTAGAAGCCCGATATATTACTTTTGAAAAATGTTGTTGTGTTAAGAAATTCCAACTTTAAACTTCAATTTGACATAGAAACTAGTGCTATATCATACTTTGTAAAAACAAAAGTTCAAATTTCAAGAAAAAAACACATTATATTATCCGAAGAGCATATTTTAGTTTTAAAACTAGCCCAAATTTGGCTGAAAGTTACCACAAGTGCCAAGTCATGTGGCAAGACTGCAGCGCCTGCGTGATTGCTACTAGTTCCAGCGGTCAATGGTGTTGGATGGATGTAATTCTTGGGTAGAACTTTAGAGCCAAACACAAGACTTTTCAAAGTTCTTGTGTTAAGAAATTAAATATTTGAATTTCAATTTGCTTAAAAACTAGTGCTATTTCAGATTTTGTCAAATCAAAAGTTCAGATTTCGAGAGAAGTTACGATATAGAGCAGATTTTAGATTAAAAATGAGCCTAAAGGTCGACACATGTTGGCTACATGTCAACACATGTGGCAAGGCACATCGCTGGAGCGTTTGACTTTTGGGTCATCTAGACAGTTAGTCCAGGGTTCACACCATTCAAACCATGTTCACATGTAAAATACTAGTGTCATGACCAGTTCAACCTGTCAAACTTGGGCTCAAACTTTACAGGCAAATGGAACGTAATGACAAATGCAATTCAAATGTGGATATGTTATTATTTGAGATGATTTTTGTATGATATCACTCTTTAACGGTGGTCATTTTTTAAGCAATCTCACATTTAAATCAAAGCTTGGAAATAATAACATATTATGTCATAGTTTCAAACTCTGATGCTTCTTTAGCATGTGTTCACTCATTTTAAATATACATATCACCTCTGTGTAACGGGCTGCATGTAAATGCAATAACCATGTGGTGTGCTTCGATTGGAATGCTTGTTTACATAGTTTGACGAGAGCACGTGTGGTGTAGTGGATAGCATGCCGGTCTCACGATGCAAAGGTTGCGAGTTATAGCCCCACTACAGCCAACTTGTTTGTATCCTTGGGCAAGGTACTTAGTCTCAATTGCTTCGTCGACCCAAGCGAGATTGGGGAGCTGTTAGGGGATTTTACAAACTAAGTGCTGATACTGTGTGCGCGCCGTATCGGTAGCCTGGTAAATGAAGCGAAATGATTGTGACGATTTCCTAATGGCAGCAAAAAAACAGTGGTTCGGAAGTCACGTATAAATGGTGGTCCCGTGCATCGGAAGAGCAATACCTGAGCACGTCAAAAGGTTACAGACTCTTTCGTAAAGAGTAGGGGATCCTCCCGGTCTGTATCTGACGGACCCCAATGGAAATAAGCTAATAAGCTTATTGGGTTATCCGGGGTCGTAGGACCCAAATGATATCAAATCAAATCAAGTCTCAAATTCACAACTCTTTGCTACTCTACTTCAGGTTTGGGGGGGGGTGTTATTGAACTATTGATAACCGCTATCATAATAAAACAATTTTTATACATTTCAGATTGGTGTTACCGGCGCTCTTGTGACCTTTGACCCGTCCATGCTTGAATCCTGCGTAAGGGATAATCTGAACAATAACGCACCAAGGGCTATGGCTGTTTTAGATCCTATCAAAGTGACCATCTCAAACTTTAATGGTGGCAAGGTAATTTAATTTAAGTAAGGTATCTTATCAATAGATTATAATCAGGGAGCTTATATAATGGGAGAGGAAATTCGAATCGCAAAATTGAAGCCTCCCCATATATGGGCGTGAGTACGCGAGATGTAACTCTTGAGATGACGGCGCACACTCATTAGCATACTTTAGACGCGTGATGTAACTCTTGTAACTTATTAGCATAATTTAGACGCGTGATGTAACTCTTGTAACTTATTAGCATAATTTAGACGCGTGATGTAACTCTTGGAACGGGGGCGCTGTCACGCTAGAGGTTTCAATTTCGGCAATGGGAGTCTGTGTACAGTGGCACCGACCTGTTATAATTGAATTACTTATTTGAGACGACCTTTCATGTTTGCCAGCATAGGAACCTTAAACTCCGCTGAAATTGTAATCTCATCGTTAGATTTTTAATTGAACATACAAATTAGAAAACGCGTATCGCCCGCTCTGTACAAAGTGTACACATCCAGAAGCATGACAATTTAGGCGCCCAATCATAATGTGTGCTGCCTACGTACACAGTGGTTGTTTTCAATTTTCAATCAGTTTTGTATCTATTAAAGGTAGGTGTTCCGATTACTGATCCGATTTTTAACTTGATGTTTTCTATTTTACATGAAGGGTCATCCTTAAAAGAGTTGTATTCCAAAGTTTGAGTTGCTTAACTCCAATGGTTCTTATTTTAGAAGCACAAGGTGACATGAAATTTGTCCATTGAGTAGTACACACACTGGCAGCAATTCACTGCATTCTGGCCTATAACGTCTAAATGGAACATATCTGAAATGACCGGAACGTCCACCTTTAAGTTTCATTGATATATTTTCAAGAAATGCAAAAAGAAGTCCCCTTTAATATTTAAACAACAAGATCACACAATAACCATTACGATCTTCGGCTCTATGGGGGAAGGTGATCTAATGTGATGACATACACCACAGTCACAGCAGGGTTCGATATTAACGCTTGCCCGTTGGCAATTGTGAGTTGTAAATGCATCGGGCAAGTTGTAGTACAGCCTTTACTTGCCCGTGTGTCCAGTTGTCAATCTAAGCTTAGGCCTAAAAAAAAAAAAGTTTGATTGGCGTAACCCGACCGACCCTAAATACATCGCCGACCCTGAATATTTTTTATTATTTTGAGGGCCGGGGAAAAAAAAAAATATATATATATTTATAAAAATTGAACAAAGTATTAAGGTTTTTGACTGTTTGCTTTCATTTTCGGCTATTTTAAGTCCCCATCGAAATGATATATTGTTGAACACAACAGTACTGTGCAATGTCTACACATAGCTCTAGTGTATTTAATTGCCGGGCAAAAATGTATCGTTGTGTTCAACGATGTGTTCAAAAGTAGGTGATTTAAAAAATAAAATAAAAAATAAAAATAAAAATAAATCCCGACCGACCTACCCTATTTGTTTTGGTCATGTTACGCCAATCAAACCTTTTTTTTTTAGGCCTTATTATGACTCGTAGGTATGTGCATATTTCCATATTTCACTCACAGCAATCACCGGGTTTGCCTCGTTCTCGTTTTGTCAGAAATGTCAACTTCGCCGATCAAATGCGCTGTATCTGGTACCAATACACCCTAAATATGATGCTTTTAATGACGTATGCACACATTTAATTATTTATATTTTATGTTTAATTATTTATCGAATCTGCGCATATACTGATGACGTATTCACAAATTTATTGACCTCTCAGGTCAATCTAAAAATATCCAAAAAAGAAAAAGAAAAAAAAGTACATCGTCGTTCGGCGAGTAAAACATTGATGGTTTGCTGAAGGTGTTTAGTACCTTTCTTGAAACTATTATAAGCAACTAAATCTATGTTTTATCAATTGAAATGTAGAATTTGACGGTATTTTATGGTGTACCAAAACAGTAATACGATGGCCAAATATCGATGTCAATACAGGATTTTCCGTGTGTGTACACACGTGTGTATAGCTCTGACGCCATGAATTTGGATTTATTATGAGGAAAAAAATGTAACTCTGAAATACTGTGAAACTCAGAAAAATGTAAGGGCAAGCTGAAATGCTGGCGGGCAAGTTGTAAAATACAACAGCTGGCCCAAGCTTTTTAAAATCGACCCCTGGTCACAGGTTGATTTTGGTGTGAAACAACAGCAGCCTCGATGATCTTCCCGCATCGCATAGCATTTTGGCCTGTAACCATAAACATGGAACTACTGTACAACTTACAACATTTTGCGCTTAATTCTCACAGCCCTAGCGCATGTAATACTGAAGCGATAAGAGATTGAACAGCACCCATGTCAGCAGTTTTGAATTTTGATATCTGTCCATCATCTAAGAGCAGGTGAAACATTTTGGTCCAAACCCCACTAAAATCAAACTTCTAGTTTTTAAGTTACTAACAATTTACCAACGTAGAAAACAAAGTAAAATTTAAGAATTTGTCACTTCTTTTTGTGTCAATATTCCTGACATCCAACTCATTCCGTTTGATCGCGTCACATATATGCCTACAATATTTACAGGAATGTGAATAAATTGTCCATAATTGTGCATATTTTTGTATTGCCTCCATTTAGCCTAAAGAACTAGAAGTAGGCAACATACCTCACGACTCAAGTAAAGGAACCCACAAGGTACCCTGGGCAGCCACAATGTATATAGAAAGTGCAGATTTCACAGAGGTAAGCACAAAGAAGAGTTCTTGTGTAGTCCAGCATGCTTAGCACCACCACGGTACCAACAGCAATTATCCCCAGACAAGCACTGCAAAAGATATGTTAAAGTAATTAACAGCTGGAGATCGTCTGACTTCCACCTTCACAATACATGGTACAGATAGGCATCTTGGCGACAGATATGAAAAGAAGTTGAATCTCGTCTAAATTGTGTTATTCAAAAATTGAAGGGTCTTTAAGAAAAACAAGAGAGGACTGAATTGAAGTCACATTGTACTACTTGCAGCAGGATTTTCTTAAAGACCCTCATTTAACAACATATCGAGGGTCAGTCAATAAGTAATGAAAGTGATCATGGTATGGGATGCATGAGTGATTCTATTGACATATAGTGTGATCAAAGTTCATACTTTGAAATCCAAAAATGTATTGTTTGGAAGACAAAGGATCATACTTTGTATTGATCCCACTATCTATCAATAGAATCACTCATGCATCCCATACCACGGTCACTTTCATTACTTATTGATCGACCTTCGTATTGCAATGTAATGTCAGTGGGAACCAGTAGACACTGGTGACAGAAATCAGTAATCATGTAATGAAAGTGAAGCATGCTGGTGTTGCTCAAGAAGTCTTCTTTGAGGTAAGCATAAGCCAAACTTTTTAGGACCGCTTGTTGTATCAGTAGTAGATGAGGAAAAAAAGAACTGTCCTACATGCCCATGATATTCAACAAAATGTTCAGTACAACAAATTCCAATTTTCAAATTCTTATTTTCAGATATTTTGAAAAGATTTTTCAAAAATGTTGTTACAATTTTCTATGTCTTCAAAATATGATAATGAAAAAGAAAGGTAACTGTTTAACTGTTTTGAGGGTTAAAAGCACCAAACAAAAATGACCAACCAACCAACTTTTTGAAAGGTACCATATTGAATAGATTGGTTGTTATCAAATTAAGCCTTTTTATGTGATTCAATGTTCAAGATTTGTTGCAAATTTATTGATTTATTGACTCAAAAACTTAAATAAGAATGTCTAGGGCTGTTGGAGATACTCCCGTATAACAACAATATTGTATATATCTTTACAGACTCCAGAAAAAGGCTACAGGAGACTAACTCCTGAACAACCAGTAGGTCTCAAGTATACAGGTTGCACAATAAGTGTAGACTCTGTCATCAAGGATGCGGATGGCAAGGTCACAGAGCTTAAGGTCACATGTACTGAGCTGGAGTCTACCACCAAACCCAAGGCCTTTATACATTGGGTGTCGGATCCGGTGCCGTGCGAAGTCAGAATCTATGATCGATTGTAAGTGATGTTTAAAGAAGAAAAAATGGAACTGTATCATCAAGTTTTTCAGATTTGAAATATCTGGCCAATTATAAAGAGAATAATACAAACATAAACTCTGCCAAAATTAGAGAATACACACACCACATTTGAGGGTCTGTAACTTGTTTATTCGATTGTATTTATATTTGAACACAATTAATATAGTCTCTTAGGGAAATTTGTCATCTTCAAGTTGATATCATGTTTGCCATCAAAGACGAATTATCCAAAATTGACAATGATTTTTGACAATGATTTTTGGATGACGTATTATCCAAAATTGACAATAGTGTGAAAAATCATGCAGTTTGACAAATTCAATTAGCTATACAATGGATATCATCATAAGATTCAAGGTTATGACCCCTACCTAATGAGTGCCCTCTATCTGTTTGCAGTCTTGTATGTGCTACCAATGTTTTCTAAAATATCTCTCGAACTTGCAGCCCTGATATCAACTTTGTGATTCTAGATTTATTTGCTAAATCAATCAACAGAACGTTTTTGGCTTTAAACAGAACGTTTTTGGCTTTAAAATTGTGAGCTTTTACGACGGGTGTTCATAATATAAGTTCATAGTTTAAAGGGTTCGCTGTAAGACAAGTTTAAAACTGTCAAGCTTTTGTCAGGATTAGCTCTGACTTCTTCAAAACATAGAGATTGCCACTTCTCTATTATTATCATCATTTGGGCTGCCCCTTGCCTGATGATTTTGAGTATGTGCCCCCTTCCTACTTGTGAAAGATTGGTGGCTCTGATAAGAGCCATTCAGATGGATCGCCTTTATATGGATGTTTGGCTTTGCTTAATTTCCATGTACATTTCAGGTAGAATGTACAAGATCAAATTAATTGCAAATGTTGTACACAGACTGGTTGCATGCATCCTTGTCTAACATTTCTTAAATGAACTATGTCTATCCTAGCAGGCAGGGAATAAAGAAAGACAGAAAGAAAGAAAATATATCCGTTTTTACAAATATTTCAAACAAATATTAGGTGGTTTGTTCATCCAACCTGCATTACTGTTATGTAATACAATTATGTGTGTCGCGCCTTTCTCTCTCTTCTATTACCAGATTCAAACATAAAAATCCAGAAGATCCCAATGAGGTACCTGGTGGATTTATTACTGACTGTAATAAGGTAAGAACCATGTATTGAATGTTAACACTTTCCAGCGGCAGGCGTCTGTAGACGACAGTTCCAAAATTTCACAAAATATTTCAAAAAAATACCATATTATTGAATTTCATCATGATATTTGGAATCACCATGAGAAATGCATTAAAAAAAGAACAAACATGCCAAGTATTGGTACCATACTTCTTGCGATAGAATTTGCAAGTTGGGAAAGATTTCTGAAAAATCTGTTTTGTAAATGGTAAAACTGATAGCCGCGTGGAAAGTGTTAAGTGCTGGAAGGGCCCATTGGCAATGGCTGCTGTGTGTGGTAGATTGTGTTTTCAAAATGGCACACAATAGAAATAGAACACAAGTTCTATACTCTATTTGGCTTCCTCTGGACAGCGACGTTACTTAACAGGCACAGCTTTTATGCACACATATATATCTTCCGCCTTTCAACGCTCGTGTGTATACGCCAGCGCCTCGAGTAGGCGTGCACGTTATGTGCTGCAATTAGTAGAATATGCAGTTACGTCACTGTCTCGTGATGGCCAAATAGACTATAGAATAAAGGTATAGTTTTGACCCTCTGTAGTGTATCTGTCGTGTCATATCACACAGGCGACGGTATTATTTTTAGTAGGTTAATTACGCGCAGCCGAGTTCTTTGCCCAAATAGTGAAGTCACTTGTGTGAAATGACAGAATGGATACACAACAGACATTCTTAAACACTTTTATTCAAATAAAATTGGTAAATGGGAATTAAATGATCAATTTATCCCTATCTCTATCTAAAAACCGATATTATTATATTTCTGTTTACTTCCAATAGGATTCATTGACAGTAATGGAGAACGCCCTCGTGGATGTGTCGGCAAAAGGAGCCAAAGTCTACGACAAATTCCAGTTTGAAAGGACAGGCTACTTCTCTGTGGATCCGGATACCAACAACCTAGGAAAAGTGAGTTGTGTTTTTGTTATTTAGTCTTTTCACACGAACCCGACGGATGATCCACCCTATTTTGATTGATCACTGCTTAGTGGAGAATAACTAAGCCATTTCAGAACAGTGCGAATATTTGATCGATCATTGGTCATTGAATTCACACTGAAAAGTGGTTCTTTATTGGTAATTGATCGTTGTATCGATTGTTTTTGCACCTATGAAAGGATGATGATCGATGGAAATATGATTGTTCGTCGGGTCATTGTCAAAAAGGCTTATATAATCCTGTGAAAATACGGAAAATTTGTGGAAAACCCGCGAAGTTGTATTAAATCCTGTAAAAAAAACCCAGAAAATACCATGAAAACTCCTGAAGTTGCATTTTAATGCAACTTCAGGAGTTTTCATGGTATTTTCTGGGATTTAAAAATCCCTTAAAATCTGATCAGTTTTGGTGTTGTGTGTGAGATATTGTAAATATTTAATGCAATTTTATGGATTCTTTGCAATTTTATGCAACTCCTGTGCGGCATGGGGCCTTGCTAAGTGGAGTTATAATAATTCAGCCATTTTTAAAGATGTGCGAACATTTTATTAATAATTCTGATTTGATCATTTTAGGACCACTTACATGGCAGTAAAACATTTCAGTTTGTTATATGGGTTTAATTAGACACTGAGCTTTGAACTAGTTGTATGCATTTAGTCAATATGTATAGCCTCTATTTGGATTAGACTTGTGTAATAGGGTGTGCCATTATGTATGGGTATTCTCACATTACATGGTTTCAGAGATCAAGCACCGGAAGCCAAGAGATGTTCTGAAATTCAATCCCACAATGCTAAGAGTATTATTTTGCATTACAATGCTTACGACCAAAAGGTTAATCCATTGACTTTGTTGTAGGCCCTATATGCCACACTCATTGCATTGTGGGATTAAATGTTCGGTACAATTTTAATTCACAGGTTTTGTTGTATATGCCACACTCATTGCATTGTGGAATTAAATTTTCGGTACAATTTTAATTTACAGGTTTTGTTGTATGCCACATTCATTCAATTGTGGGATTAAATTTGCTGTACAATTTTAATTCACAGGTTTTGTTGCATTGTAGGATTAAATTTTCTTAATGTTAAAATCATGTTTTTTAAGAAACATTTTTTGAAATTTTGTTGAACATTTTTGAATTTGTTGAAGGGGTGTTTTTGAATTTGAAGTTGTTGTTGCTTTTATGGGAAACCACTAAAACCCATTTATTATCTTTTGGATTTTCAATGAGGCAACTATTTCATTATTTATTATTCATTATTTCGGCTGATTTCATTATTAAAATTTGCTATTTTTGATTCCATATTTGTCTTCTTTTTCCACAGCTTGTTTTTAACAGAACGGTTGCCTTAAAGGAAGATGTTGGCAAGAACTGATGTGTTGAGATGAGCTGTTTTTGTACTGCTGACGTCAAAAACTTTTATTTTATTTTTTAAAACAACTTAAAATATGCATTGTTACGGCTAATGAAAGTCAATACCTAGGTTCCTGTTTCATACTTTTGGATTTGCAATGAAACAACTATTTTATTATTCATTATTTCGGCTGATTTCATAATTTTACATTTATCGACCTTTTATGATGCAAAATGACAAAAAAATAACATACCTGTTACATTTCAAATACCACATATATCATGTTTTTGTAATTTAATGTGTTTGTCAAAAGAGCCAGACATTTATATAATTCCTGCCAAACATTTATATGTTCATATCCAACACCAGAATGGCATGAACGGTTCAAGAATACAATGAAATGACACTAGGGGTGTTGGACCCTGCTTCTATATCTAAAATTGCATTGGCTGACATTGTTTAATCATTTTCTTACTAAGTTTACAATTACAAAAAAGGAAAATAATTCAATGAAATATTTGGAAAATAATGCATTTTCAATGCTGGGAGGAATACATAATAGAGGGGGAATTGGGAACCTAGGCATTGACTTTCATTAGCCTAATGTATCATATACGTGTTTGAACATTATTGTATTAATATTACTAGTATTCAACATGTCAAACATTATTTTGGGATCAAAATAGCTTTTTGTTCTTCCTATCTATATTATAGCATCAACAATATAGCTTAAACTGACTTTAACTTCTTATTTATTCAATCAATTACATACTGGACACTTATTAACTGCTGTATGGTCATGTCAGGGTAGTCATGGGTAGTCATGTATTGGGTATAAGGTTGTTTGCATAATATTGTCAATGTTCTGTCAAAAGCTTGTATCTCCATCCGGCCCTTCAGCATGTACAAAGTAATACTTTGTATGTATAACCTTTTGGCAATCTGCTCTTAAACATGTTAAGGGCCAAAAACACATCTATCAAAACCGTCTAGGTGCTCTTGCCCCAGAACATGTATAAAGCAATACTTCCTATACACATAACCTGAGACTAATATACCTAAAGGTTAGGTATATTAGTCTCAGACATAATAACCGTTGGGCAGTTTTACTTCCCAACATCCTGAAGGGCCAGAAAAACTTACTTAAAGGGGCATTAAGAGATGTGGTGGAGGCAGCGCCCTCAATTACAAAAATATATGATAAAAACTGGGATTTGTATATTTTTACAATTGTTTTACATGTATGAACTTACACCTATAAGGATTAAGAAAAAGCAGCCCTCTTTGTACAACAAAACGTCGATTAAAAAATGCTGGTAGAGCCGCAACCAGCATTTTACGTCTGACAGTATCCCCCTGCAGTGATACATAACGCGAACCATATTTGCATGGAGGGCGTTTTTCAATAAATATCGATGGTATTGTTTGTATTGTAATCAAGTTTTGCTGTGTTTTTGTTAGTAGAAACAACAATAATGGCAATTTTTAATGTTCATCTTGAATTCTGAGGTAAATTTTTAAACATTTAAAATTGTCAACACCACATAATGTCCCTTTAAGGTTTTATTAGAACAGTGACGATATATGCACCAAGTAGAGGGATCGCTCACATTAACAAGTGTCTTCCGGAAATTTGAAGTACAGAAATGGCTAGTGAACTGAGGGTGATTGGAACTGATAGACTCACCTCAAATTTGTTACTTAAAAATGCAGTTATCATAAGTCAGAAAATAATGGAGGTGTTAAGAACTCAGCTGAAACAGTTTGAAATTGGAATAATATCATTATTATGAACTATGGAGTCTGGAGGCAAAAAGGGTAACTTAAAGGCCAGCAACGTGTGCTTTTACTACCATTACATGTACATGAGTACCTCGCCCCTCACGAATAAGGCAGGAATGTGGAGGTTTTATTTAAGATATAGACCAAATTGTGACAGAGTTAGATTAAGGCTATCTTGATCAATGTTAATAGCAACATGAATGTGTGTGCTGTGCATATTATACCAGGCATATACACAGAATCTGTACTCGCTTGACTGCATTGTATTTGTGCATATTTCTTAGACAAATATATTTGTCGAGAGAGAATTATTTGTTCTGATTACAGTGTGGTGGCCCTGATGCAGAAGTCTGCTTTTTGTTTGAAAATGTATGGGTTTGCCTTGGAGAATGGTGGGTTGAATTGGGGATATGGGATCATTTTGGTGGCCGTCCCGTTTTTCGTAACACCAGTCATTTTGATTGTACATCTTCAAATCCCACAGCTGCCACCAAAATTGACATACATGACCCTTTCAAACAACCAGTCACCATGGCATGTAAAAAAATGCATATATGCTGATAATTTAGATTTTTATCTACATCGAAACATCGAAATTAACAAATCATAACATTTTACACGATAGACGGCGAATTAAGGTAAATGGTTTCAGATGGTAGTTAGTATAATGCCTAAGTAATTATGAAGGTGCAAAAAACCTGATTGCCAGGAAAATTGAGGGCACTCTCCTATATGTATCTTTCAATGCCCCTTTAAGCTGTCACATCATTGCAAATGAGAAGGAAAACAAACGTGTTGATATCATGAAGGGAAATTGATAACTAACATTAAAAGTAGCTATGTTTAGACTTGTTTGTATTCCTCTATCTCTTTAGGTGTAAATGGGCCATTTTGAATTTCCATCATGGGGGCAATATGGAGGTATTTTTTCCAGAACCAAACGTAAAAGAATGAAGGAAGTTCGCGTACTGGAGCTGTGTCTCTCTCCGTGTTGGCAGGTTTGAAATAAGTCGAGAGAGTGACACTTTCCAGATGCTCACTTGCATTTTCCTGAAAAATACCAACATACCTCCAAATTTGTTCTCCTGGTGGAAAAACAAAATGGCGGCGCACCGGATCTAGTTTTTAAGTCTATGAAATCAAGACACACAGGCAGAGACACTGGATACGACTTGCCTACCATCTATGATGATCTGTTATCATGTGACTAACCAAAAATTGGTCACATGATTGGAGGGGTTTAAATCACTCCGCTGAAGAAGACCGTCATTATGACCAGATCCAGTGCTCAAATTTTAAAAGTATTGTGTTAGGCTAATTCCTAATTTGGGTCATGTTTATTGGGTATATAACATAGGGTTAGGACTTATATAATATACTGGTAATAAAGTGTTTAAATGGTAGTTTTTAATCAAGGCAAATGGAAAAATTTATGAAATAGAAATATCTTTAAAAAAAATCATAACAAATTTAATAGCAAAGCTGATGGTTTCTCATGAGGGCCAAGTATCCATGGAAATAAAAAACTTGCCAAGCATGTAATGCTAGCATTATCTTATTTATATTTATGTGTGCTTTTTGCTGTTTTATTTCATGGTTGTGTTATTTTTAACATTCCTAGTAGTTGAGAAATGTTCACTTAGTTCTCTGGGTGGATCTGTTCCAAAGGGTGCCGGTTCGAATCCGGTCAGAAGCACATTAAGGTTTTGTCAACGTTTATGTGCACTGGCCTATCATGCCTAGTAGTTGTAGGGGAGAGCGGGGCCTGTACATCCTTGGGCAGGTTCGCCTACCACCCGATTCTCATCATTGCGGTCACTGGTTGAATTTAACAAACGCCCAATATATTCCGCTGTTTGTTGTGAGCTTTCCATAGTTACATGGCAGATCTCTGTATAATGTTTGTCAAATGATCATCTGAAAACCAGTTTTACATCACAAAAGTGAATTTTCTTCCATTTTTGATGCAGTAACAAACCCCCTAATTGTTTGTGGGACATGCATGGTTACTGGGTCAATGCACTTATTGTGCTATGGGGCACCTTCACCCTTTCATGATGGGGCATGTTTGCCCGTTGGGATTTACATGATTAAGACGACGTATCATTTTGAAATTGTAATCCACCTCCTGTAGCCTATTTTTAATTATAAAAATAGTTATCTGGAATTGAGTAGCACTAAACTTAAAAGATAATGTTTTAAGATGTGGTATTTATTATCAATTTAAAATTCTAAACTAGTATATTCAACAACAAAATTACCCCACCCTTAAATTTTGGACTCCCTACATTTTATTTTGGAGAAAAAAAATCCCATTTCATAACAAATGTGTATATCTGTTTGTTATGAAGCCTAGTAACAAGCCCATGGCGAACTTGCCCCGGCCTATCGGGACGAACCTGCTCCAGTGGTGGGGCAAGTTCACCATTTTGAGACAATTGTCTTTATCCTTTACTCATCCCTTTACAGTAAGGCCTAGGGTACTGCAATTGTGGTCGTCAGTAGCCAAGATATTTAATGTCAATAGGTCCATCCAATCTTACTTTAAAATTGACATCTCTAGGCTATTTCAAGCTAGGAAAATGGGGCGAACACTCCCCGCTCTCTCCTACGCCCCAAATCTCAACTCAAGTTAACCACAGTTGAATTGATGCCAATTTCCATCTCCTATTGCATAAAAGATTCATCTACACGTCTTACGATGATTGAAATCATAATTCAATCTTCATGACTGAATACGACCCATAAGTCAACTTAGTCTTCATAGGACCCATGTCGAACTTTAGCTGGGTCCAATTTAAGAAAGTTCGACTTGAAAAGTTCTTAACAAGGCCTAAGAAGAATTCAAGAATGCTTTTCCGATGTTCACTAAGAAGAATCATAATGAAATGGGGGCCTGGACTGCATAGTGTCTGTGATTAGAGCCTGAAAATCGGCAATCGCCCACCTTCCCATGATTATATGGGTAATCCAGAGGGGAATCAAACAATACTGTAACTATGTGTGAACAAAGGTGTTTTTGTCTTCAAGGTAACCCCGTGGATATGTTTACAATATGAGAAAAACCCGCCCTAAACTGGTTTGACAGGATTTTGAAAACGGTATCTTATTTCTTGAAAATGGTTGATTTTAAACAATTGAGATGCACGCATAATGCCTGGTTTCAAACACCCCTTTATATATGACTTTTGGTTGTGCATACTACACTGAGCCAAAAAAGAAACTTATAAAAAAAGAAACTTATACAATTTTAACAGATCACCAAATAATATTCTGTGCATGAAAATGTACCAAATTTGGATACAATATTACTGCAATGTATCGCTTCAAATGGCAGTCAATAACCAATTGTTTGCTTCAATGACACAAGAGAAATGTGCACTGCCCCTATGGTGATCTGTTAACATTTTATAAGTTTCTTTTTTGGCTCAGTGTAGTATCATATTTAAGGGGGACATCCCTCGGGTAATTTTGGTATTAGGATAAATTTGGAATCACTTGCATCCCTGACTTGTGTGCAAGATTTTTCAAACTGACGATTTTAAGTTCCTGGATTCTTTTGCTCGAACATTTGAGAAAATAATTTCGGTATTAGCCTAGGTCTGACACTCTCTACTGAAGATAAGGTTTCAAATGATGTGTGATTCATAACAGTATATTATTATTAGTTCTGCCTCTGCTGCTATCTACTGAAGATAGCACACAAAGTTCAATCCATCTGAAGTTGTGCGTATTACTGACATGACTGGAGATTGTTATAAGTGATTAATGTTATTTCACGGTGGGTTTCTTGTGGTGACGGTTGAGTGTACCCAGTGACTGTGTCTTCAATTTGGGGGTGAGGGGTCAGGTGTGGGGTGCGGCGGGCCGCATCAGAATTTTCAGAAATCTTTCTCAGCTTTCATAGTCTTATCTCAAGAATTACTGAACCAATACTAGGCATGTTTGTACTTATTTAAATGCATTTCTCATGGTGATTCTAATCTAATGGTCATGGAGTTCAATATTTGTGACATTTTTGAAACATTTTGGAATAGTCGTTTGCGAATACCTGCCGCGTGGAGTGTTTTTAATTTTGGGGTATCTGGGGGAGGGTGAGCCTAGTAGTGGCAAGGGGTTTACCATCTGCCTGGTCCCCCTCTAACGCCTATATAACACCTCGGGGAAGTGTTCCGATAATGTGCGGGTGTCGGTACTTGGTTAATTGTGATACTGTGGTAGTTGTAGTCCGTATACAACGTCATTTCGATTCCTTTATAGAACCAAATCCCACGGCTGCCACCAAAAATTGCCAAGTACCCCGTCGGCGCCATCTCCACCACCATGCACCGAATATCCGTGAGTAAGTGTAGTTTTGTAAGATTTTGGACCACTGGGCCTATATACGGATCCAACCAAGACCATAAACGGAAAAAGCTGTGTTAAACCATGATACATTTGCGCTTAGTATTCCGTAAATAGCATACGCTAATCGGATATCCAACGCGGAAAAAAATTGCTATTACACTTTGCAACTTTGTTGTAGGAACAAATTCAGATTCTCCCATCAATGGTTGAAATAAAGATTCAGATTCCCCCCGAAGTTGTGTGTTTTTTTTTTTGGGGGGGGGGGGGGGGTTGGGGTTGGATACCCCCAACTACTCCCCCCCCCCCCCCCCCCCCCCCCCCCCCCCCCCCCCCCCCCCCCCACCACTGTCGTAGTTAACAAGGCTCCGGCCCTATGTGGGGAAAATGACAACGTAATCAGGATATTTGTTTGATCAAAAAGTAGTTCGACTGGTAATATGTTAACCGATTTGACAATGCTTAGTGATGTAGTAAGAGGTTATCTTCTTACATTTTGTGTTCTACCGCTCAACTCGCTCAATATTGCCCACCAGCAGTCTACCAGCAGTCTACTTCGTTATCCCTTGTCCTTTCTCTATAACATGTTGAATGAACACCACTCTCTGGCCCGTGGATATGGCTCACTAGTTGTTACCGCTCCCACCAGCCAGGCCGCCCCACATCCACTGATCTTCTCACAAAAAGGAGCGATGGAAAGAGGTTTTGTGCCCTCTATAGGCCAGAGGGCGTTTACGATCATAAAGACTACTGCTTCATATCTACCTACATGTATTCATAGTAATGTTTTATAAAGCATTGCATATGGCACTACGCAAGAACCGTGAAATGTCTAGTGATGCTTTTGGATTCTGAACCATTATATTACCCGTATGTTAGGCTGTATACTATCTACTGAAGATAGCCGCCTTTATAAAATACAAAGATTCGTTGGACGGTGGCGCCGCACTAACAGCGCCCGGGACAGCGCCGTCATGATCATGTCGGTAGAGCTCTTGTGCTATCTACTGAATAGTCACTGGCATGCAGATCCGTAACCAGGTTTTTTTCTGAGGGGGGTTGTCAAAAGTTGACCTTTTTCCAAAATGTGGACCTTGTTACCATGGAGGGCGAATTGGGCAGAAGTGGACATAGGCCTATCAAAATGTGGACTTTTTTCCAACAAAAAAGCATAAAAAAGCCCACTATGATTTTTCACCGCAACACTCGCTTTTATTGTTGTCTACAGTGTTGTTGAACTCATGGTGACTGGGGGAAGAGGAGGGGCCTGGTCTCATGAATTCAGTGTACAGAGCTCATAGTCACCGTGGATTCACCGTAGAGAGCTGCTCTATTGCTTACTGCATGAATTGAAGCACGGCGGTATACAAGAAAAAGCTTTTTAATGGGGGCCCGTGAAGGACGGGAGCAAGAACAAAATATAACGGGCTGGCCATGGGGCAGTGCGAAGGCTTTTAATGTCAACATTGCCCTAAATTTGGACTGAAAGTAAATTAGATATTTCAGACCAATATATGTGTAAGCGTCGAGTAGGCCTAGGCCTACATGAAAAGTCAACATTTGTAATCATTTTTCCTTTAGAAATGGGCCGACTGTGCCAGTAAAAAGTACGATATTCACCAAAAAAACTCGCAAATAACCAACAACCACACCCCACCACAACAAACAACAACATTCAGGCTAAAAACAAACCAACACCTCATTAAATAATCGAATAAAGATTTAACAAACCAAAAGAACAAAAAGTTGGTAATTTTCAGGCGTCCCTCATATCATCTTCATCAAAATGTTTCAAGAAAACTTGTTCAGAGGTTTTTCGGGTGTTATATATGAATGCATGCAATTAAAGGTATATCATGCGATCTTTTCCAGAGAACGCCCTCAATCCTCGAAAAAGCAGATTTTCTTGCAGATTTCTGATCAAAATCGTAAAATTCTAAGTTACAGGGCGATACGATTCCTAAGAATTTCAAAATCGTGGTTTTTAAACCCGACAGTTTATTTTGTTTACAGTCTAAATTCACTCTAAAATCATGATTTGAGGTATAGGGCCTATTACGGAAATCGTATCGCTCTGTAGGCCTAACTCAGAATACATTTATGATCAGAAATATCTGGTAGGCCCTACTATTAGTCTCAGGAAATATAAAACTGCAAGAAAATCTGCTTCCAAAAAAAATTCGAGGGTGAGGGGAATGAGGGCCTGTGTTTTCTTTTCCATTTTTAGCATTTTGTATTTTTAAATACAAAAAACTGTAGCAATCCAATTCCCCATCCAAATCGCGGCGGTAACTGTTCGAAGATAGGCCTACGTGCAGTTGTGTTTTAATCAAAATTAAAATCAAACCTATATGGCCCCATCAATCATAATTGCTACTACATGTAATGTTACCAGTTTTATTAATAATATTAGGGGGCTGGCATTTTCTTCAGAAGGGGGTGGGTCCCAAATATACTGGGGGGGGGGGGGTCATAGTTTTTTTGACATGAAAACAGGGGGGGTCATAAAATTATTTCATTGAAAATGGGGGGGGGGGGTCACAAATTTATCAAAGCATGCTTGCGTGAAGAAAAAAAAAGAAGCGCATATTTTCATGATACACTTCGCACAGCTATTCGACTTTATTACTTTTCAGTGATGAACATAGCCTTTCATCAAGGCCCTGTATTCTGTACTCGCTTCGCTCGACTCTCGCTTCGCTCGACTCTCGCGCCTCCGGCGCTCGCTACTCGCGCCTTCGGCGCTCGCGCCTCGCTGCGCTCGGCTCAAGAGGCGTCTTTGACAAAGACTATGATGAACATAGATTGAGAAAACTGTATGGTTGACAAGTGACATTTACCACTTTATTAAAGTAGGGAAGTAAATAAAACAATGACAGGTTGTAGTTTAATACTTTTTGAATATCAAAATAGTCTTGGAATAGACATGGTGACGTATGAATGTTTTTTGGTAAAATGATATAAACTTGTTCATTTTCATAATATGAACAATCATCTTTAATTTCTCAAATCATAATTCTATATTTTAAGGGAAAAAAGATTGTTTGCTTGTACTCCACAACTTTTCTTGGGAAGGGTCGGTTGGTCGGAAAAACTTTTTTAAATTTATTTTATTTTCAATCATAGCCACAAACTGTATACAAACTTGAAATAAACCCTAAAAAAGTATAAGCTGGGATATATAACATTTTTGATTGATAAACTTTTTTTAATTTTCAAAAATTTGAGTCGATTGGTGGAGGACAAGCAAACAATCTTTTTTTTTGCCGTTATACCAGCAAAACCTTTTGCTTGAAAGTATTTAATATCAAATTCCCAGGCAGATTCCGTTGTCAAAATAGTATAAACCGTACAGGTCAGTCAATACGACACCAGAAGATATACGACAGCGGAGACTTCCAATTTATCTTTATGATATTAATAATGCAAACAGCATTTATTCAATCAAACATTAAAGGGAGTTTATAGAGTTATGCAACCTTCCGTTCATACCATAAAGGCTATTTTAATGAGGAGCAAGGAAATAACTGCAAGTTTATCTTGTACACAATATACAATGTAAAGTGTTTAATACATTGTATGAAGCACAATATCAATAAATTAATGTACATGTCATTGTATTGTAAAACATTGAAAGGTATTAAATTTGACTTGATATTCTCATTTCTGAAATGTGTGTTGGGGGGGTCACAAAATAATGGACTGTATTGGTAAGGGGGGTCATAAAAATATGCAGCTCTTGGATAGGGGGGGGGGGGGTCATGAAAAAATTGTCTGGGTCTATCCACATTTTTGGGACCGCCCCCTTCCGAAGAAAATGCCAGCCCCCTTATGTTTACATAGCCCATGATGACTCCGACCATAGCTAGCAGGATCCACAGGATTAGGATCAACTACGAGACAAGTTACTCATCAACCACAAATTCTCTGACAGTCAGTCAATACCCACGGGGAATGTGTCAATCATGAAAATAATAAACCAAACAATCCTACTTGGAAAAATCCCCTTGTTTACAATAATAAATGTTCATTCATATAATCTCGATTCGTCTACCAAGGATACCCCACTTCAAGTGGTCACATGGCCTGTTGGTTGGAGACCCGAGATTGTGACGTTGTAAACAAATGAACACGACGCTGAAGTGTCGGCATAGCAACCACCGGCAAATTCCATAGACCATTTCAAATCCGAAAATATACGATCGGTTCCGAATGTTTACGATTAGCCGAGTGTTTGACACTCGGTTCCATGACCTGTCAGCTCCTGACAGGTCATGGCCATGTGCCGGAGAAAAACAACATGTTTTTCACCCGTCTGCCTGTGTGGTAGATTGCGCTGGAGTTGGGGATAGATTGTATCCCTCACAAAGTTGATGTTGCGGCATTTCAGTTACAAAAACAAGTGAGATAAAAAGATTTGGGGTAATATTTTCACTTTTTACCGTCTGCTCGATACATTTGGAATTTGTCCGTCAGCGCCTTTGTTGATAAAAAAACCAAAATAGTCTCGTTCCACGTTTTACTTCTCATGTGTGCACGCGTCTATGCGAACATAGTAAATCACTAAGGCGGACAACTGCTGTGAATGCGATTAACTGTTGCGAAGAACGCGCAACGCACCTACTCCATGTGACCTGTTTTTCCGAAGATTTCCGATCTCAATTTGAAATGGTCTATAGCGCCGCGTTTGGGAGCAACATCAGCAGCCATTTTGGATTTGATCGAGGTTGATCGCAGGCGACGAACTCTCCTGAAAACATGGATTTTGTGGATTAATTCGTAAATTTTATGCTACATCGGTGCTATTACTAGATTCTTGAAACATCAGTGAACAATAACACGGTTTTCAATGGTTGATACGTATGCCAAAAAGCCGAATTTTCAGGCATCTCGGACACGATCACTGACCGGCGGTGTTACCGGGGATTATTCCTCTATTGCAAACATGAATCATGCATCTCATGTTGAACTACCACCAATCAAAAGTCACACTATTGGTGGCTCAAAGCAGAAAAGCAACGATAATGGAACAGGAGGTAGTGTTCAAGTGCAGCAGCTGTTTGAACCAGATGATAATCACAACTACAAGAAGGCGATTACTGTCAAGGGCCAAATACCAAACGGTCACGGCCCGGGCCCGGGCCCGACGTCTCAGGCGCTGCCCAATGTCAATAGGAGACCATCAAGTGACCAAAGTAATGGCTCAAAAAGTAACTCTGCCAAACCCAAAAACCTTCCTATGACACCAGAAGAGGCAATGAAAATGTATATGCACAAATTGACATCGTATGAGCACCATGAAATCTTCAACACCCCGCAAATCTGGTTTGTTGGTCCGAATGCAAAGAAAAAACAGGGAGTCATCGGAGGAGCAGCGAACTGTGGGTATGACGATGACCAGGGATCGTACATTCATGTTCAGCATGATCACGTCGCATACAGATATGAAGTACTCAAGATATTGGGAAAAGGAAGCTTTGGACAGGTCGTGAAAGCGTACGATCATAAAACGAACTCGCACACTGCCATCAAAATGGTCCGCAACGAGAAGCGATTCCACAGGCAAGCTCAGGAAGAGATTCGCATCTTGGAACACTTGAAAAAGCAGGACAAGGATAATAATCACAACGTCATTCACGTGGTGGAGAGTTTCACCTTCAGGAATCACATCTGTATCACCTTTGAATTGCTCAGCATGAATCTCTACGAACTCATCAAGAAGAACAAGTTCCAGGGATTTAGCCTGCAACTTGTGCGCAAATTTGCCCATTCACTACTACAGACTTTAGATGCCTTACATCGGAACCGGCTCATACATTGCGATATGAAACCAGAGAACATTTTGTTGAAGCAACAAGGTCGCAGTGGAATCAAGGTGATCGATTTCGGTTCGAGTTGCTACGAGCACCAGAGGATTTACACGTATATCCAGAGTAGGTTTTATCGTGCGCCGGAGGTGATTCTCGGAGCGAGATACGGGATGCCGATTGATATGTGGAGCTTAGGATGTATTCTTGCCGAGTTGTTAACTGGCTATCCTCTCTTACCAGGTGAGGATGAAGGTGATCAGCTCGCGTGCATGATCGAGGTTATGGGTATGCCACCGCAGAAGTTGCTGGATGTATCCAAGAGAGCGAAGAATTTCATCAACACCAAGGGGCATCCCCGCTACTGCACCGTCACAACGCTGCCAGATGGCACGGTGGTATTCAACGGCGGCAGATCACGACGCGGTAAAACGCGAGGCCCTCCCGGAAGCAAAGATATGTCGAAGGCTCTCAAGGGATGTGATGATCCACTCTTCTTGGACTTTATGAAGAAAGCGCTGGATTGGGATCCTCAAGCGCGTCTGTCCCCG
Source organism: Ophiura sarsii (assembly GCA_035610835.1). Lineage (NCBI taxonomy): Eukaryota > Metazoa > Echinodermata > Ophiuroidea > Amphilepidida > Ophiuridae > Ophiura > Ophiura sarsii. Next base: position 29,980,325 of record CM069445.1, on the reverse strand, counting down.
AGCCAAGCATTGAGGCATCCCTGGTTGAGACGGAGGTTACCAAAGCCACCAGCAAACGCAAATGAGTCGTCGTCAGCCAAGCACAAGCGTCATGGGTCATCAGTCGGCAAGCTGCCCCCAGCAGGTACTACAGGCAACAAAGTGAGGCCAGCGGAACGGACTGTACTGCCCAAAATTGTCACATAACGACAATTTAATGGCCAAATAAAAACAATGACCAGTTGATTGTCCCGCTTCCTGTTAATTATGTTATTTCCGGCATTTTTAAAAAACGAGTTTTTCAGATGTTTTAAATTATCTGCCCTTTAATAATTTCTACATGTTCTTTTTACACTGAACTCCTCTTTACGTCACTTATTTATTTCAAACAAAGTTCTAAACAAGGCCAACCTAGCCCATTTTATAGATTTTTTGTTTTTGATTTTAATTGATAATAATTTTAACAATGATCTCCAATTTTATTTAGACATCAACTGGTATATTTCTTTTTATTTGGCCTAATAATCCTAGGCGTTTTACAACTACAGACATTCCTGCCTTAGTTATACCGGCATGATTTTGAGATTGGACCTGTATTACACTCATGCTTGAACGATACCCCAATGTGTGTGTAGATATCGGTGTGTCCGAGATACGGTAGTTAATTCTGACGCAGTCAGCGTGTAAATTTTGTAGATATGAAACAAAGTACTGGTTATAATATGTAGCATATTCTTACGAAAATAGTCTACATATATTTTGAATATTGCGAGTGGTTTTAGCTTGCTGGTTATTGTATAAATTATTTTTTATTTGTACAGTTGACTTTTTTATTCAGTATTGGACTTTCAAAAACCACATGAATTGTTGAATTTTCAGGGGAGGGGGGGGGGGGGGATTTGTGGGCGGGAGGTATTATCATGAAGTGCTTTGAAAGGAATGGGACAATATAATAAAACTTTTTGCAGGCATATATTTCTGTCACATGTTGCGAAAACTTGTGCACTATCCAAATTGGTTCACCTAATACATGTAAGTAAATGAATGTGACAGTAATTCAGATTTGCAAAAACAAGCATCAATTTAGATTTTCCGAAGTCTGTTGAGATTCTAGGGCTAGAAATTCGGCAACGATCCAAAAATCTGATTCTCATGGACGGTTTAAAAGATTAAAAATATCGCACACTAACTCAATTGCTGAGATTCTTGTAAAAAGGTGAAACGAAATTCTAGCCCTGGTTTTACTGTCTCTATGTCAAGAATCAATGTACAGGTACTCACCAAAAATTCAGATCCTAAATGTAATTAAAACATTGATTTAGAATTGAGCGAACATCAATATTTCAAGAAACATTTTTTTTTGTATACTGTGTCACACAATTTTCAATCAAGAAACAATATTTGTATGTACGTGTGCATGCACTGTCTTTACATTTGCAGATACTTGTGTACTAGGTGATTGCTCAATTTTCAATCAGATTACAATCGTTAGTACGGTTAGTTTCTACACTGATTTATAATTCCATCAGGGCAATATCAGTCTAACCACTTAAAAGGCGCACCTTGTGATTGCAATTTGCATTAGAATTTCAAAAGATGAAATTAAATAATTTAAATACATAAATATTTTTTTCGCTTATTGTGAGTGACCAGAATTTGTTAACTCATGTGGGGTGATTTTTTGTGTGTCTCTTTTAAGAAGGGGCGTAATTCCCATTCAGGATTCATGCAAAAAGCTCATAATGCAACTTACATTGCACCATGATAAACAAAGCGGTCAAATGCATAAATTTACATTTTACCCAAGAGAAAACATGTTTCCTTGGTCATTTTTATCAAACGAAATTTGAGGTTTTTTATCAGATTAGCTCACTTTTTATAAATCCAATTAAAATACACAATGAATGTCGGACAGAAACTCAGGTTATCAATCACGAAGTGTGGACTTTTAAATGGTTGAATTTTATATCTGTATGTAAACATGTATTTGTATTATGTATTGAATTTGGAAAGACAAATGTAATTTATTGCCTTAAAAATGTGAGTTGCCTTCTTTGAAATTCACATTTTGTGTTTTTACGGTACTTCGTATGGATGGTTGAGACACTTCCAATGATCAATCGTTACAACGTAAATCCGGCAATATCCTCAGATAGATAGGTCTCCTAAACCAAAGCGCATAAAGACAGCAATTGTTTTGAAGTTGAAAGTAAACAATAGCTGATTTTATGCTCTTAACTTTCGGAGATCTTTTATCGCCATGAAGCGCATCCAGTCCACCATGACATGCATGGTATGGTGGTGGTGCTACTGCTACTCTTAAATTAAATGTGATGTCAGTATTTTTAATAAATAAATTAAAGCAACATTTATTTGACTATTTAAATTACAATGCTGATTGATTATGATTGTACTCCTAACCTTACCTAAAGGATTGACATTTTTAGTGGCACAATCTGCTTGGCACATCTTGCTACATGTACTGTACATTGTATCAATATCATTACAATGATGTAATTTCAGGTAAACCCCAAGATTCTTGTACAATTATTTGATTGTCAGGCGTCGGAAAAAACTCACCATGTTTTACGGGCAAACAAACCTCTCAGGTAGGGTCGGTCGGTCAGAAGTTTATTTTTCTGTTTTTCGGTCAGAATTTTATTTTTCAAGGGATTTAAAAAATAAAATAAAAAATCTAATTTCCAAAAATTGTTTCTTAAATTTGTTGTTGTTGGAAATTCGAGAGAAAAAATGGGTCGATTGAGCCTGTAGAACTGTGGGAGTAATTCTGTTATACCCTTCACAGGGGCATTCATAGTGCGTGCTTTTTAAGAACGACGCATACTACCGATGTTTGTATGTAGGGTATAACAGAATTATGCCGAACTGTTTTTCCCTGTCACCTACATGTACATGTACAATGTACATAAGCATACACGGCTAACCTACTGTACATATGATGTACATGTGCTATTATTAGTATTATTTGACTTCAACCTCACTTGAGCTGCTCAAAGTGCACACGTTTATAATTAATCTTATTTATTATGGTGTCGGTAGTCACATCATATCAAAAAGACAAACAAAATGCCATTTCATTTAAAATAAATGCATCATTTTTTTCATTTACAAAATGTACCCTAAAATCATCAGTGGTTGTCCAAATGTGCCTCATTCATGAATCGAACATTCTGAAAAGCAATCAAATACAAACGTGCCCAATTTCTAAATTTCACATCATTTGTTTTTAGTGCTGCTCACAGCTCACAACAATTACTGAGTGATTGCTCTCAGATCAATCAGGGACTCTTTTGTATTTGAACTTGATAAGTTGATATGATAGCCAACCATTTGTACTTGTACTGTCTGTAAATTGTATTGTTCCATACAATTAAGGCTTTTTACAATCATAATATGCTTTGTACCGATTCATCACAGTGGTTCACTGTACTTGAAGGGTCATGTAAAGTACATTTTTTAAAAAATATGATCAGATATTATTAAATGTATGTAATAATTTTTAAGGCATTGGGTTTTCATCACAGACTTGCCCTTTTGTTCACCTCAGAATTTTACATTTTATGAGTGAAAATTAAATCACTGAACCGTGCAGTATACATTGTAATGATTATTTAATGTGTGATTGTGACCTGGGAGGCCAGACCATGCATTTTACAGTGGGAAGTCGATTCTACAGTTTAACACGTTTTACTTCCAGGCCTCATCTCCCCGGTACTTCCTAAAGATAAAAACGTGGAACGATGGATTTCCTGAAACTGTGACCACCATTTCGCAAGGGTTTTTAATGCCAAATTAGTCACTACTGATCAGCTTCATGTACTGATTAACGAGATACATAGATCAAGGTCTAATTGGATGGATACATTGTATGTACGAACAATTAGGGCTATGGTACATGTAATTTGTTATATTTGAGACTTGCTTTTAAAACAATTTAAATATCACAGGCCTAGTAATTTTATATGACCTTGCTTCTTTCGATACTATTTTTCCACCACTGTAAATTGTCGAAATGTGTATCTTGACTTACTTTTAGAATACCTCGAGGGTGAAGTATTTAGTGCAACAAAGAGCTATCTGCATTTTTGCCCAAAATGAGATTTTGGTATCAAAACGATCCGCACAAGATCAGGATGACATAAGAAAATAGTAAATTCATTTCAGTTGAACATGTAACAATTAATTGTTCACAGGTCTAATGATCTAATCAAATCAAAAAGTTTTGAAATATAGCATTTCTTTTAACTTGTCAAAACCAGATGGTGACAATAATGTGTACACATCTCTAATTCACTTTTTCACAAAATGGCCGAAATGCAGATAGCCCTTTGTTGTACTAAAAACGCTTTACCTTACCATTTTGTTTGTACACTGTGAGACTCTGGTCATTGGTGGTGGTAGGGTTAACTATTTTAAAATGAACTAAGTTTTCATGATTTGTATGGACATGTAGGCCGCATTTGTGAATTTTGCCTTTCTCAAGTTTATGCAACATGCAACAAACGGCCATCAATTTAATGTGTGTGTGTATTGATTATTTATGAAACCGTCTGGGTTTGTGTCAATGTCTAAATAAAGGAAATACAATGTGTTACAGTTGTATGTCTTAAAGAATATTCTTCATGTACTTTTTTATTTGAGCACATCTTAGATATTTTGAGTTTTGACCTATGAATGTGATTGGCTGTTGAAAAAAGTTTATTTACACATGTTTTAACCTTCCATTTGGGTTGAAACAGCAAAAATGTCACTGATGATTTTTGTTTCAAGAAATGTTTTGAAAAATTGGATCTGACCTGACCCCATGTTTGCTTACTCTTACTGTAAAAGTGGACATTTTCGTGATTAATTTTCGCATTTCAATCTCGAAGCAGCTACCGCGAAAATTATAACATGCAAATAACTGTTGCGTATTATAGCTTAGGCTAAATTTAAAAAAACATTTATCTCAAAGCTCCCGCGCGCTTTAGTTTATTGATGTGCATTAGAAAATAGAAAAACAAAAATCTTTAAAAAAAAATTATTATTATTATTATTTAAAAAAATAAATAAAAAAAATCCCAAAATTTCACAGATTTTTCAAATTTTCATTAATCACATCATTTTAAATACAAAAAGTCACTTTTACAAGGAATTCAATATTTTATATTTAAAAAAAAAAAAATGAAAAAAAAACTTGGGAAAAAAACCCCTTGAAAAACACACACCCCGCATTCCGCATTAGGTTTAGAAAAACTGATGAGCTTTGAGACAAAAGATGTTTTTAATTTAGCCTTATAGGTCTACATGTGATGAAGCTAACAAATCGCGATTTCAAAACATGTAGAACAGTTTAAAATTGGTAAAGTGTGATAAATAAATCGCGGGAAAATTACCACTTTTACAGTCTTGTACCTGGATAGTTTGCTTTAAACATGACAGAATTCAGCAGTGAATTTTAAAAAATTCAAATTTTGAAATATTATTGACTAAATTTACATTTTTATTAAATTTTGCATTGACAAATTTTAAGGATCAAAATTAAATTGATTGCCATGAATATCAATCATCATTGCATTTATGGGGTTATGCACAATTTTAGAAATAATTCATTGATTGCCAAGGTTTCTTGTAACGCATACATTATTTTCACTCTTTTAAGAAGAGAAAAAAAATCATTTTGACAACCTTAGCATTGTGCATGGTACAGTAATGGTATTACCGTATTGATCCTCAAGGGGGGTCAAGGTTTTTGCGTGTTGGTTGGTTCTTTGTTTACCACAGGCATTAAATTGACAGCAAGCAAGTCGGCAATGCAATAGAACACAGTGGCAATCCTAGGCTATTGGAGCACTTGGTTTGAGTCAGCTGGCAGTGCCTCGTGCATGGCCCATTTCTTTGTACGGTGGTGTATGAAAAAGTATAATGCTGTCTATTCAATTCAATACTGAATTTTAAATGCGTGATGATCATCACCATGTTTACAGCACAGTCAGCTGTCTCGTAAATTTGAATATTGTGTTGAATGGTAGTGTTGACTCATGTTGTTTTGTCAATGCCACTCCCAACAGAACAAACCAAGACTTTGTCCTACATGTAGTAGTCAGTGCATGGAGGCTTAATATTATTGAGATTGAGGCCAATTGATTCAGTGTAGCAGTAAAATGTAAATATTGACATTTTGTGTTGTCATATTTTGTAATTTTGGATTCAGTGAGATGATGGGGCATAATTTATCCAGCAAATAAAATGCCAAATTTATAGGAAATTTTCCATAAAAAGTTGCTGAATAAATTCGGGTTTTTTTTGTATGGGATTGGTAATTTGTATACACAAAATGTTAACCAAGTTATGCCTTGTTAAGGGATTCTGATTTCATGGTTTTATTTTTTTCTTCAAAGTTATCAATATCAACACACTAGAATTGTCAAAATGTGGCGAACTAGATTTTCTTGGCAACAATGAACATTGCACAAAAATTAAAACTGCAGCAAAAGATTTCTGATTCAGAGTACTCAAAGAATACATAATCCTGATATAAATTGAAATGCCAACAAATGTTGGAAAATTGCCAGATGTCAAACAATTCTTTTAGTTTTAGGCCAAGTAAAAAATATAAGCAAGTATATCGTCCGGACCTTTTCCAAATTCGGGGAGGGAGGCCCTTATTATTTGTTATTAATATTATGTTAATTTGTTTCCAAGATGGCTGCCATGCCATGTCTTATATACATGTATAGCTGATGTGACATTGCCCTACAAAAATAAAGAGTATACATGTAGATATCTATCCATTCATTAGGGCGATTAGGCTATATAATTGTATAGCCTATATAATATATTAAAAAATCTTTTGTCTCAAAGCTCTTCAGTTTTTCAAAACCTAATGCGGAATGGGGTTTTTTTTAAATTATTTATTATAATAAAATATTGAAATCCTTGTAAAAGGGACCTTTTGTATTTAAAATGATGTGATCAATGAAAATCTGAAAAAGCATTGAAACTTTCGGATTGATTTATTTTTTATTTTTTAAAAAGCCAAAAAAAAATTTGAACAAAATTAGTTTTTTTCTAACAAATAACAACAAAAATCAGTGCTGCGGCAAAAAACTGAGAGGGCTCAGACGATATACTTGTAATTTGTTTTACTTAGCCTACCTTACAAGCTACAGTATGGTGTGGTACATACATACATTGTATATTTGTATATTTATTGTATTACATGATTGATTGGTACTAAATAATCGTCCTAATACAGCAATTTACAATTTTCCACCAAACGAAAACTAATCTGATATCTACTGATATCCATTCAATTATAAAATGATTTGATGCAGTTTTCCTGTTAAATATAAATTTTATAAAAGCTTCAGGCCAACATGACATCACATCTGTCATGTTCATATAATTAGTAATGATGAGTCTTGGGTCATGGTCCTGTGCATAGCAAGGGCATGCATAGTGGAGCAATACAATTATTAGTCAATAAGGAGACCTTGGCATTAGATTGTTATACATAACTGTATGCGTGTACACTCAGTTCAGATCAAATAATCTTGACAGAACTGCATGAAGAATTCAATTTATTTTTCGGATTCATGTTACATGCCTTTAAAAATGTGATGAGGTTGCAGTGTCCGCAATATTATAGGTTAAGTCGAACATGGCTGTGGCTTTATCAATCCGCAAGGAATGTTGTTCAATTTTGAGACGTCTACTAATTAAAATTCAGACCAAATTTATGATGAGAATATATATTTTGAATATATAAGTATGAAGAATACACTGCATTTGAATCTTAAAAAAGGCATATTATGCTATCTTTTTCATGGATGGTACGCCCTCTATGTCTTTCCTGATATTAAATCAAGCTTTATTATTAGAGAGAAAAAATATGTGTAAACATTTGAAAAATATCACATTGCTTTAATATGTGAGATTACATAACAGAAACCTGTCCTCCTCATTTAATTTAAGGGGAATTCATGAAATAATCATTATTGCTAATAAGCTACTCATCAATGTGTAGTGTACATGCCGGACAAGCTTCTATTAGCTATTCTTGGTAACTTGATGACACTGACACAAAGGTCTATAATACAAATCAAGTTAATTTATACATTTTACACAACCAAATGCCATACACGTGTACGTCAAAATAATCGGAAGTCTGGTGGCAAAAAACAGCACATTTTTAATTTGGGATTTTACCAACTCGCTCTATTGCAAATTTAAATGTTGTTTAATGTTTTAATCACTTCCATCTGTATCCAAATTTTAGGCATTCAAATTGTAAAATATCCACATTTTGGGAGTCCCAAGCATGCACCGGAAAGAAGTTAAATGACAAAACTTTTAAAAAAAATAGCCAAGTTCATAACATGTAAATTTGTAAGGATTTTTGATAAATGTGTGTATACCTGTCAATTCATATGAATGAGTATTTTAAGATGGGCAGGACCCATCCATACTAATTATACTATTATACTAATTATAGCCATTTGGGTACACTTACCATGCAGGACAATTATTGGAGAATTCACCGTGCAAAATGTGATAATGCAATTTTTAAAGTTAAGACATTCCCTACATTGTATATTAATTAAGTATAAACCTGGCTTCAAATTTATAGACCCCACTTTTGAAAAATTGAAGAAAAAAACCCTTCTGAAGCTTTTTCAGTTTTCCTTTTATTTGACAAGCTTTAATTTGTAATCTCAAAATGGATATATTTATCACAGTTTGCAACGGAACTCTTCAGTAATTGGTGCCAGATTGGTGCAAAATTTCACCCGACCGTTTGAATTTATTCAATGAGGAGACATTGGAAGGCATTTGACAATATTTATGTATTGTCCCACAAAGAATATGGGCTGTTCACATCACATGTTACCTCAGATTTGCTATTGTTTGCCCCATATTTACGATGTCCATGTATCTGAAAAAGGTCTATGTAAGGCAAAATAAAAAAATGAAACATGTTTAGCGTCCTGGCTTTTTGAAAAAAAGGAAGGAGGCCCTTTTTTCTTCTTTCCAAAATGGCTGCTCGACACATACATGTATATGTCAAGATAGCTGGCCGGGCTATTTTTCAAGATGGTTGCCTGTTTTTTTTCTTCAAAATGACCGCCACTTGGACTCAAGAAATTACATATTGGCTTATATGGGCAAGATATGAAACAGAAAATGAGACCAAAATGATCTGTCTTGTTCTGAGACGTAGAGAACCAGTTTATTTCACGGGGCAAACAGCTTTATTACATGTACAAGGTGTGCTTATAAGTATAAAAATATGATTTTTTTTTTCAAAAAAGAAGAAAAAAGGAGGCGACCCGTAAAAAGTAAACGGGCGGGGACGGTAAACATGATTTTTTTATTCGGCCTAATGTCTAGATATAATATTAAATTAACGATCTCTTAAAGTTAAACAAATCTTTTACAACATCACATTATGAGTGAAGTGGAGTCTATATAACCAATTGTTTTGCAATGTTTTCTGAAAACTGCATCTATTTGTTCCCCTAGTCATACATGTAGGCTGAAATAACATGGTCTGTAATTGTACATTTCATGCATACATGTATATGTCTGTAATGTTGGCCTTTATTTGCCTCCACAGTGATATTGCCTTGCCTAGGTTGTGCGAAAGACTCAGACTTGTTCATATTAGACATTCACTTGTGTAGTGTGGTGTTTTTTTATACAATATCATTTGCAATGAAGTTTTTGTGATAATAAATTGTGTTGCGATAATTTTGTTATGTGTCCCAATAATGCTCCGATGTTAATTCCCCACATTTACCATCACATAGGCGATGATGCAGCGTGACCTGCGTAGGGTCAAAGCATCACATCACATTGTAAAAATGTAAACATCGATTAAATGAAGTGTGAACAAAAATTGAGCCTTTGGCATAAATTTTGCAAACGATACTGACCAAAGGCAATAGTTTTCCCAAAAATGATGGATGATAATGAAATGAAAAAGTGACATATAAATTTGTTTCTAAATTTAAATTTCCTTGGATATTGCTTTGCAGATCATTTCCTCAAAATAGATCTTGAGTGCTGAAAAGCAGCGGATATCGCCATGATTGCTAATGCAGTAAAATGCGATCTATTCTATGAGATACTAGTAGCCTGTAGGGGTTGTGTCTATTTTTAAAACAATTTCTTGGACATAATTCTAATACAAGACCATGTTTACATGTCCAAGAAACGACAATGTAATCTTGATTGAAATTTGGACAGACATTTTGTGACAGCGCACCAACGGGTATCTAATCCGACAGGTGTTCGGTCCAGTCATGGTAATCATTCTTGCAAGGGCGCGTCAATTTAACACAAACTCTGTTAACGCAAAATGATCTTATAACACAAAGTAATTTATCAAGTCCCAAGCTTATAACACAAATTATCTTTAACCCAAAGTAAAATGAAAGGTCCGAGCAATTTTTGGTTAACAAGGTTCCACTGTATCACTATCAGTTCCAAATTGCTGAGAAATATTTGGTTTTTGGAGCAAAAGTAATCAAAGCGTACGTGCTCGATTTTGTCAACATGCACATGGTTTTGGTCACGTGCACACGTTGATGCACAAGTGCAACAAGCTGTTTCATTTTGTCTGTTCAATTGTTAATCCGATAATGATACTATTTAGTACTTCTTTTGTTTATAATCAGGGGTGTACTTTCGCGACATCCTGCGAGAATCCAAATGGATTCTCGCAGAGGAATTTTGCGAGAATCCATGGATTTTCGCAAATGGATTTTCACAGAATATTTTTGCGAGAATCCTTTTTACTGAATTTAAATTCCGCATTTTAAACATTTATTGTACTATTGTTAAGAACAATCATCATTTTAATTTCAACTTGAACAGTTTAGAGTCAAATACCAGTCATCTAAGGTCCTGTTTTGAACTTGGAAAAATAAAAGAAGAAAAAAAAAAAGAAAAAAAAAAGTTTTTCCACCTGGATTCACGCGGAAGTGATTTTACGCGAATCTTCACGCGGATTCGCGGCGAAAGTACAGCCCTGATTAATACCTTGTGATTATTGTACAACAAAAGGCATTCCATTCATTGTATATTGATGTGTATTTTTCCCCTCTGTACTCCGTCCGTCCAGTGTTTAACAAACTGTTTTTCCCATGTGCTGTCATGGTGGAACAGGTTGTCCTTATATAAAATACATCTTGGGCCAACAAAAAAAAAGGTCTGTCTCACATACATATGGAAAAAAAAGCTATGCGATATGCAGGGTTTTTTATTTTTAGAAAAAATAGCTATTATAATTTTTTTCTGACAAAAAAAAAACACCACTTTTTTTTTCTGACCAAAAAAACCCCGCCCAAATTGGGCTCATCGCGTAGGGTTATGCGGCAAAAGTGACTCAACATACTTTATGAGACAGATTTTTTTCCCTTCTTGGCCTTAGTCTTGGTACTGGTACTTCAAATGTTCATATGGACTGGTAAACTAGACTTGATCCTTCACAATACAACACTAACAAGATACTGTTAAACCAGAAATGTTTGCGAGTATAAAATTTCGCGAATCGGCAATTCTGGCCTAATTCACGGCATGAACAGTGCACGAATGTAAACTTTGCAATGCACTGCTACAAGGAAGATTGGAAATATTTGCGGCATGACATTTTTGCGAGTGAGTGCTCCTCACAAAATTTAAATGCACACGAAAATATCTGGTTATACAGTATCTGTTCTGTTCTGTAGAACATAACAAATAATTTAGATTTTAAAAATAAATGTATAAATGAAATTGATATCCACCTTTCAACGAAAAGTAAATTTTGTATCCAATAATCTTCTCTCTGGTTCTGGCTGGTGTGGTTAGTCAGTTATTAGATATTGTACAACGTTTTGTCGAACATTTGACCTCTTTCTTTTTTTGGATGCCATAATTTAGGTAGAATTAGTGAAAGAACGATCAATGACTCAGTTTCAAGCTACCATATTTTTTTGCAATTTTCGTGGACCAAATGCATTCTTGAAATAAAAATGGGTGTTATTATGTGTTTAGTCAACAATTTGCAGATTTGTTTTGGATTGAGCAGCTCTAATGAAAAATAATTGTCTCAATAAAACTCATATTTTGCATTTCTCTTGGAAATATTGATCTGTTTTGAGAGCATTATTTTCTGCGCTCTGACTAAAACAAATTTTGCAAGTCGTTTACTATTCAGACAATTTTACTATTAACAATTTTATGAAAAATATTAATTTGCGCGAAACATATTCACCACTTTTTATTGTGCACAACGATTTAATTGCATAAAAATAAATGTTACACACAAAAAAAAATCTGCTGTTTTCAAAACAGGATATCTAATCAGCCAGAACTCATTTCAAGATGTGGTAAGTGCAAACACACCTATGATGTACTGTAACATCTTAACAAGTTTACATCCTGAATGTAATAGAGGATAATAAAATAATTATCTGCAGGCCGCAGAAACGCACCATGCATTGATTACCCGGCAACGGCTTACAAAGAAATTGACCACAATGCATTCTGGGTACTTGGAAATGATTAATCAAAATGTCCATTTGACATTGTACATTGATGGTGTTGAAAACTCTAAAATATGCAAATTTAATTAGTAATTTATAAAATGTGAGTTTAGTATCTGTATTTGATTAATGTCAAGTGTTTTATAAGATAATAATAGTTCATTAATGTACCAGTATCATGATGAGTGTGCTTCAATTTTGACAATAAAATTTGGACATCATACTGATCAGACACTAATTATTGTGTGAGTTTGTTTATTTCATATTATTGTTGTTTTGTTGGGTTCAGCTTTAGTCAACCCTTTTTATGAAATTTATCAAGTACTGTAACTTCTAATCTAATAATGTAATGCGCATAAAAGTATATAATTCCTTTAATGAAATGGGTCGTAGAATCCATTTTTGGTATCAAATTTCACCAAAAATAGTGATTTTTACATTTTTGCCCCAAAATCACTTTTTTGGCGCCAATTTGTTTCAGACAACCTAACAAAACCAGTAATGGGTTAAAAATGCAAACATTTCACCAAAATCATGTAAAGTCAATTATCTAGGATTTTTTTTCTTTCTTTTTGCTTAACAATTTTTAGTTTTGAAAATATTGACCAAAAAGTGCCAAAAATGTGAACGTGGACGCTTCTCTCGCGCTGCTCACTCCCCATAATTTTAGTCCCACTTTGGACACCCAACTTTCAAATCCTGGCTAAGGCCCCTTTACCCACTAAAGGGTGTCTCAAAAAATATGTGCACGTGTTTACCCAACTAATTGACCATGAACTTCTAGAATTTGGTGTAACAATTGTATACATATTGACAGACAGACTAAACGCTAAGCTTTCGTGCCATTCATTTCATCTAATTTGGTTTTGTCAATCCTCAGATATGATCAATTAACCAAAGCTACCTAAAATCGACGTTGTGCCACTTTGACAGAAAGAATGCTTAAGATAAGCATTAAAACCCTCGTCCTCCTAAGGGAGGGTGGTTGCTGATTGCGTTAAAACACAAAGAACAGTGACCTAGGGCGTCTAGGTGATTGCTTTTACATCCCCTGCCCTCATTTTGCCGAAAACAAATTGAGGGTGCCACCTAACACGAGGGTAGTAACGCGATTGCTACTCCAAACCCCCGCTACTCTTCCTTACGCCGTCCCTACTCCGCCTAGTCTGAACGTGACTACTGAGTAGACACACGTCAAAACAATGTCATCAATATTCACTCTTATCTTATTAATGCCCTATAGGTTGTGCCCAATTACATCTATTTTTGTCTTCAATATTTTGCAAAATAATTAAACAATCCATGAAAAGAATGAAGATCATTATGGCCGTAACTAATGAATGAAGCCCTTGATCAATTTAAACATAAAATGGTTATTTTTAACCCAGATTTTTAAATTACAGTGCTGTGTTGTAAATATCCGAGATACATAATGAAATATAGATCAGGTTCTCAACTAATAGTAATTATGGTTGAGGGTAGTACTAGACTTGTGCCTCCTCAATAGCTCAAAACTGTGCCCCTCTAAACCTTGGTAGCAAAACCCCCGGCTCTCGGTCGCTCCCGGGGGGGGGGGGGGGGGGGGGGGAGTGCCCCCGGGTCGCTCTCGCAGCTCGGTACCAGAGCTAGGTTGAGGGCCATGGAGGTCTGGCCACAAATATTTAAAGAGCCACATCTTATGATCTCCGAGGCCAAATTGATTCCTTTTTGTTACATTTTCTTAGCTTTTCAAGGGCCAGTCAACATTGCTTGAAGGGCCGGCTTTTTGGCCCGCGAATACTCTCTGACGGTAATAAGAGGTAGATGAACAGAGCATAGCTTTCGAAGGATTATATTTTAATTGAAAATTGAAGACACAATGATGTATACATGTAAGTAGGGATAGGGATTTTGTGAAAGAGTGCTTTTGGAGGCAAAGTGTGCTTTTTTTGCACAAAAAATGTGCCATATGCATTAAGAATAAACCCAAATGCATAGCTATGTTGCGATTTTTCATGTATACACATTTCTTATTTAATTGTCATAACCATCATTTTTCTTTCATAACTAAATTCAAATTAAACAAGGTCTAGAATAAACACTTACTTACACAGTTTATATACATTTTGTTGATTTTTGGTAAATGGAAATTATTTTTTAAATTTAGACAACAGTTTTGAACAATGTGCTGTGGGATGAAAAAGGTGCTTTTTTGTGTGCAAAGGTGCTTTTTTTTTTTTTTTTTGCTACGCCACTGCTTCCGGTCAAAAATTGTGAAAACGCACCCCCCTTGGGCAAAGGTTGCTGACGGCCCTGACAAGATAGAGCTTGTGAAACCTAACACCTGATGTAGTATTATCAACTTCTTAGGAAGGAATATGACTAAACAAGTAGATACATCCATATAAAGGCTATTCATATAATTATATTATCTTGTCACTTGACCATCTGTTGATTGATAGCTGGCACACACTCTATAACATGACGAACAAAAAACAACAACAAGCTCTGTTCTACGATGGACGACCTTTTTTAGAAGGGTTGTTTGGTCGTCTTATTTTGTCCAAATAAATCCAAACAAAAATTACAAATTTTGAAGAATGAATGTATATTTGGGAAATATTGAAAATCAAAAAATCATTTTGACAAATGGGTCAATAATTAGGTTGTTTGTATGTCACCTAAGGTGCAAATATAAACTTTTTAATGGCCAACTCGGGACTAACAATTTCTCCCCATTTATTTGAAGTACAATGACATGTCCCCTATCTGGTGTTGCAATGATAGCTGCAGGGCACTTCAATATTATATGGTTCTAGGCTGGGACTAAAATGTTTTTGTCTAACATACTAGCATACTGTAAAAGCTGAAATGTTCACGATTGTTTTATTTTCGCCCTTTTCGCGCAAAAATATTTTTCTGCGAAAATTATAACACACGAATGACGAAATGATATTGTTTTCAACATTAATGCAGTTCATCCAGAAGGTCGCCCGCGACAAAATCAATTCGCGAAATGTCTATGATATCAAAATGCGCAAAAAATATCTTTACACAAAAATATTGGCTTTTAAAGTACATTATCTCCTTCTGAATAGAAGTGTTCCCCTTCCCTGAATACTGTAAAACACTATAATTTCGCAGATACCTCATTTCACAAATTTAAAAATACTGCTATTTTAGCGGGCATTTAATTTTGCGAATTTGGAAATTTGACTGTAATACTATCGATGCAAAATGGTAAGTTTCGCAAGTATTTAATTTCGCGAATTACACAAGGGATGTGAATTTAGTGGTTTTTACAGTGGTTACCATGGTAGCAGACAATATGCCAATTTGTCTCCCAGGTTTGTCATAAACAGACATATATGGCACATTAAATATGGGTCTTTCATTTGCACAAAAAAGGTCTCGTATTTTGACCCACATTTTTACAAATGACTGACTTCAATGATTTAAAGATGGACCACCGCTAAGGTAAATGGTGAATAGGTTCAGATTTAGTTTGGAAATGAAATAACAATTGAAACTTGATGAGAATTAGTAAAATATGTTTTAAACTTGTTTCATGGTTTTATCTAAGGGGAATTTGACAGATTTCATGTGAATGGTGCCAGAATTTTATAGGGGGAGGGGTGTGCAGCTGGGGGAAAGAGGGGTGACATCAGGAGATCGAAAGGGCAGGGGAATTATGGATTGGGAACCAAATTTAAGGATATTTTGCAAAAACAAAGAAACACGCTCAATCTTCACAAATTCCACTAATTTTAAATCGATCGTTTATATTATAAATAAATAACTTATGTTGGTGTCAGATGTGGGATTTGAACCCACAGCTCAAGTCAAAATGAACATGCTGTAATTTGTAAATGGATATTGTATAGAGATAGAGAGAGATGGATAATTTTCAAAGTTAAGTAAATAAATATATTTAAAGCAATTAATAAATTTAAAGCAAAAAATAAATAAATATAAGTTATGGAATGGTAGTGAATTGCTACTCCGTTCTAAATGGTTTAACTTATAAATCGCTCTGCATCGTATTGAGTACCTGCAAAAAGATTGCTTTAACTAAATAACTAAATAAAATCAACTGAGCCTGCAAAACCATTTTGTATCACCATGTGACGATGACAAAATCAGACAGATGTCATCAAACTTTCCATTTTGTTATGTCTTATAAAACCATGCATTAATAATTAAAACAATTTAAAACAATTTAAAACAATTGGCCATAGAATTGTATGCTATGTATGAGTAATTTTCAGTTTTGATGAGTGTCACATGGGATATTTGGCATCAGGGGTTCGCACCTTTTTGACGCCAAACAGCAATAATGACAACGTTTGGCTACAACGATGACGCCTCTATTATCTGCCAAGGGTTCCTGTGTGGCATGGGAAATCCTTCCTGTACTGTAGAAACTATTGAATTTGAAGAATGAAGCAAAAAATGACTAAACCATTCCTGAAAAAAAAAGAAAGATAAGAAACCGCTCAAGGTTTTATATTCCTATAAGGTATCTTTGCGAACAAACCCGATAAGGCAATGAATAAAACCCCTGTGGTACAGGCCATGCAACCAACACATTTAATCTAAGCTACAGAGCTCAAACACAATGGTTCGAAAAAGGTATCTAAATGATTCCTAAAATCATGATCGAACCCAATATCAATCTAATGCTTCTACATTTTAATTTGCCAATTTATTTTTTATTTTTTAGGAATTGTTTGAAAAATGTTTTGCCAATTTGTTGCATTTTGTTTTGGTTGCTGATATTTTTGAAAATTTTGAATAAGTTCATCAGGATTGTAGATATAGATTAAATTGATATTTTGTCGAACATCTTGGATTTGTTCCAAAATATAATTTTAATTTTTGAAAAGTCACCACAATCTTCTGACAGTGGTGTACTGTCGGTTATACTCCCTTCCATAATCCCTTGGACATAATTCGCGTTATTTCACGCGAGCGTATTTTGTTGTTGTTTTCGAGGCGCGGCGTCAAAATGCTTGACAGGCGCGATAAACATGAACAAGGTCACGCGCCGGCGATCACGGCGTGTGACGATTTCATGATTGACCAATTAGGATGCGCGATTATTGTTTCAAGGGACTGGTACGTACTTCCAGGTTTACGCACATACGCACCTATGCATTACTACGCGAACCTACGCACATACATACGCAACTCGCACGTACGCATGATTTGATGGAATTATGTCCAAGGGATTATGAAAGGGAGTATAGAGAGCTCAATTTTGTGTGACCGGTTTGGGGGACCACATCACAAAACCCCTCTCAATTTTGTGACTCGTCGGCAACACCCCCACCCTTGCTTTCAAGTTTCTGACTCACCCCAGCCCTCCTTTGAACCCCCCCAAACCACCCAACCAACCCTACCTGAAAGGTTCATTGTCCTGTACAACAATTAATTTTTTTCATCGCCTAATACAGTCATTTATACCAGATTGAACTTGTGGTAGGTCAATTCTGATGACGCCTCTCAAAACTTAGACTCGTATTAAGCAGCTATTTTACACATAATTAAGGTGTTTTTTGTCCTTGAATATCGTCTGGTTAGCTCAACCTTTCTATATATGGTTAATAGCAGTTTGTTTGATAAATGCTTTAGCTGGTTAATCTAAAGGTTAATTGGATCTCTGTTTTTAACACTTTCCACGCGGCAGGCGGCTGCAGACGACATTCCAAAATTTCACAAAATGTTTAAAAAATGTCAAAATTATTGAATTTCATTAACATATTCAGAATCACCATGAGAAATGCATTGACATAAGTACAAACATGTCTAGTATTGGGTCAGTAATCCTTGAGATAGGCTTTGAAAATTGTGAAAGGTTTCTGAAAAATCTGTTTTGTGTATGGTAAAAATAATAGCTGCGTGGAAAGTGTTAACACTTTCCACGCGGCTATTAATTTTACCATTACGAAACAGAATTTTCCGAAACCTTTTCGTAATTTTCAGAGTCTATTTAAAGGATTACTGAACCAATAATAGGCATGTTTGTACTTAATTCAATCATTTCTCATGGTGATTCCAAATATAGTAATATAATTCAATAATTTTGACATTTTTGAAACATTTTGTGAAATTTTGGAATGTCGTCTGCAGCCGCCTGCCGCGTGGAAAGCGTTAAGGATGGATTTCTGTTTCTGTGCGACTTCATTATATCGTCATATTATAACTGACCGTTACAGAGAAATTCAATTTGAAACGTATTTCAATCTTATATATTGTACCTTATCTATTAATAGCATTTATATAACGTTTAAAATATCAAGGGTCGATTAGGCCAAACAAAATTTGTCTCACATCCCTTCTGACATCACAAATTTGTGGAAATTGAAATAGTTGAGTTAATACGATGTCGGTTTGCTCACTTTGTAACAAACACCTTTTCTGAGACTGGGAGAGTGAAGTCAAAATATTTCACACGTCAAATTTTTTTGCACGGACACACAATTTCGCAGTCCAAAAAGCACTGTAGTCAATGTTTTATGAGTAGTTTTACTATCATTGAAATTTGAAACTAAGAAAAACGCAATTTTTACCTTCAAAAAAAAGAGAGAAGATTTTCAAGGGGGGTGCATCCGCACCCCCCCCCCCCCCCATCTGACGGCCCTGATAATACGTCCTTTGTTTCAATTCACATATCAGCTGATACTGTTTTGATATACTATAAAGATATAAAAAAGACAAGTTCACGGCCAGTTCAATAAATCACATGGCATACTAGGTCAAAGAACACACAATATACTAATCATTGTTGTAACATAGCAAATAAACACCATAGAGTGTGTTGCCTGAAAGTGTGAAGGCAAGGAACCACTTTAACATATTTAATATTATGTAACCTTTGAACTTAGTAAGTGACCTTTGACCTAAATAATGTAACATGGTTCCAATGTAACCCCATGATCTAAGTTTGGTAGTAGTTGGCATTTGAATATGGTAGAGAAATATACATTTGCAGTACCGTATGTTACAACTTGACCTCAGATGACTGACTTGGTATGTGACCTTTGACCACATTGACATTTTCCATAGACTCTATGACCCAAGTTTTGGGGCAATGATTGGCCTATATAAAAGAAAGAGGAAAAAAAAAAGGTGTGACCCAGCCCAAGTAAATGAGGCATATTGAGGGAAATATGAATATCAAGTTATTGATATCATGATAATATGTATAAGTTAAGGGACTTTTTGGGACCCAAGTCAAAGTTATATCACATTCCTAACCAAAGCTCCTGATTTCCAGGCCTGTCAAGTATAGAAACAGTGTTTAGTTACCTTAGAAAGAAGCCTACCTATTACTAGTACAATTCCTAGAACTTGATATATAAATGCATTTGATAATTCCTTGATGTCCTGCCTAATGAATGGATCTTAATGTACAGCATGTCCCAATACATTTGGTCCAAAAATAAGTAAGTTGGTTATTTTGTTCTCACTTGGTGGCGGCAAGGTCAAATATTGCATGCCCCCCACAGTACAATTGTTGACCCATTTTTTGGGACACCCTGTATAGCATGACAATTTCCATATTTATACATGTAGTACAAGATGATTGTACAGGGTGTATCAAAATAATTAGGACTCTGTTTCATGACGATGTAATTCTTATTATAATCATTGGACCATGACCAATTTAGTCTCAATGTAAAGCCCAATTAATTATTATGATATCCTGAAAATATAAGATCAATCCGATCCAAAATAAGAAAACTAGCGTACTTTGCGTAAACCATGTCATTTACTGGTTTGTACAATGGGATCTACATGTACAGACCAGTAAATAACATGGTTTACGTTTCAATACGTTATAATAAAATTGTCAACACAGTAAATAATCTATCAGTCAATAGCATAGTTTAGTAATCCATTTAATTCTGGCACAAATCAATACTGGTTAAAAAAATCCGCAAAACAGATTCATGCATATTCTGTGCAAATTAAAAAAAGTTTTGTTAAATAGTTCTCGAACCCACTGTGGATGGTTCATTGAGTTACAAGTCGAGCACTTTCATGTTACTCGACTATTAGTGTTATGTGTGAATTCCCATTGTACAAACCAGTAAATGACATGGTTTACACAAAGTACGCTAGTTTTCTTATTTTTCATCGGATTTATCTCATATTTTCAGGATATCATAATAATTAATTGGGCTTTACATTGAGACTAAATTGGTCATGGTCCAATGATTATAATAAGAATTGCACCGTCATGAAACAGAGTCCTAATTTTTTTGATACACCCTGTACATGAACAATCAATATATATCTATTAATTGTACACTTATCCTTGACCATAAGCCTGCTGTAACCATGGACATTTTCATTATGCATTAATGTTTACACTCTTTGTATATCATTACAAATTAACTTAAAATAAAAATTCCAATGACAAAATATATTCTTGAGCATTTTATAGGTCCATGTTATACAAAGAATTCAATCATAAAATCTATTAAATGCAAAAATTGTTGAAATTTTGCAAAATGCAAAAAAAACTTATCCCGCAGATATAACCACTTTAAACAATGTCTCGTGTCAAAATGGACTTAAAATAGTTCATTTATAAGGCTATATTAAAAAAACCTTTTGTCTCAAAGCTCTTCACTTTTTCAAAACACAATGCGGAATGGGTTTTTTTATAAAGTTTTTTTTATTTATAAAAATAAAATATTGAAAACCTTGTAAAAGTGACCTTTTGTATTTAAAATGATGTGATCAATGAAAATCTGAAAAATCTTTTTTTAATGAAAAAAACCAAACTAACGCGCACCAATTAACTAACGCACGCGGGAGCTTCGAGACAAATGATTTTTTAATATAGCCTAAGTAATTTTAACAATTTTCTTATGAAACACGTTATCTGTTACACATGGAAGTTTTATTTTATTTTTAGCCAACTACCTGCCCTTATGGGCATTAAGATGTAATTATATGAGCAGGTATTCTGAGAAAATTCTCAATGCATTTGATTTTGCACAATGGCTATTTTAAGATCTGCTTATTTGTTAACATTTCATGCGTTGTCAAATTTGATTTTTTTTTCTTCTTCTTTTCTTTAGTGAAACCTATAAAGGAGGATAAAAAACAACAACAATTAAAGGCATATTATGTGATCTTTCCAGGGAACGCCCTCAACATCGAAAAAAAAATAGAAAGCAGATTTTCTTGCAGATTTACATTTCTGATCATAAATCATGCATACATTCCAAGTTACAGGGCGATACGATTCTTAATTACTTCAAAATCATGGTTTTAGAGTGAAAATAAACTGTCGGAATTCCGACAGTTTATATTTTTCACTCTAAATTCACTCTAAAACCATGATTTTGAGGTAATTAGGAATCGTATCGCTCTGTAACTTGGAATGTATGTATGATTTATGATCGGAAATGTAAATCTGCAAGAAAATCTACTTTCTAAAAAAAATAATGAATAGAGGGCGCTCTCTGGAAAAGATCACATAATATGCCTTTAAGAAACACAGCAAAACAACAACAAAATCAAATCCATATATTTACCGATTTATCATTTTTGCAAAACTAATTTGGCATATTATTGAGTCAAGGGAGCGGAAATTATATAGTGTATCATGAAAATGGCAACATCTATAATAGATATAAGAGAATACTATTAATAACCAGAGCAAGCAGAATCCTTATTTTTGCAACATCTACATTTATTTATAGCACAAATAAATAAAACAGTACAAATAGAATGAAAAACTGTGTTTGTATGAAGCTGTCAAAATGTATTTTAAAGGTCATCAGTTATGGATTTAAAGACAAAGAGCAA
>CM069445.1:29157413-29272788 GCA_035610835.1 Ophiura sarsii | reverse complement strand
GTCCAGACCAGGCTTTTTATTCCTCCTAAATCCATGTCGTTATAAAAACAAATATGAAATTCATAACCGATCCTTGCTAATAAATGCTACGCCAACAGGCTTTCAAGCAAGACGAGTTGACTAAACTCTCCGTTTTTTTAAATCTAATAATATGTCTCTGGCTGCCCAAAGGCAATTCATATACTCGGCTATTATTTCCACCCCCAGCTTTTATTAAAATGGACCCTACATTCAAGCAGCAGTCAAATTATTCGTTCAAGGACAATTTGCATGATAATGTTCAACGAATCAATAGGAATTGAAACCATTTTAAAGCCATTGTTACAGTAATTGTAGAGATTTCGTAGCCATTCTTCAAAATTGCTTCTAAATGATAGTTTTTGTCCCTAATTGATCAACTGTGATAATCATACGCACGATCTCTGATGACAAGGCTAGATTCTGATGAAAAGGCCGCACACAAGTACGCATACATTATGCTGTTATGGTATAGTAATGCAGATGATAAATGTGTTCAAGATTTTCATAAAGGAGACCCACCCATTTTCGTGATAAGTAGGCCAAATGCTGGAGAAGTCAAATTGAATTTCAAACCTCAATTTTATCTATAGATTATCCATGTAGTCCTGCCAGGCTCGTCGGAAGCAATTTATTATTGGTCCGACCAAACATGATCTGGGGTGCTAACCCCCAGCGGGGTTCAAAGAGGCAGAGCCCCTTTATGGGGCTACGCGTCGAAGCCCCCTGAAGCTGACGCATTTTGAAGTATTTAAGTGATAATTTCCATATCAATTTAAATTTAAATAAAGACGAACAATTGTTAACATTGACGCATTTTATTGTGTGTTTTATAATGCGGTTTACACGCTTTTGGTAGTGAAATGTTCTTTAAAAAAAGATACTGTGCGGGTTGCAATTTTATATAATTAATTACAACCAAGACTAAGCACAATCTGAATGTCACCAATGCTTATATGCATTAGAAATTGCCATCTCGGTTAAAAACTGGCATTATTAGATTAACATTTAGTGTGAATTTGCCAAAAATATGAAGTCGATGATCACTGCCGATACGAAAACTTCAATATTAAGACCAAAAGGAAAAGTTCCCCTCTGTAAAATATTGGTGCGACCAAAGCCGCACCGTCGCACCCCTTCCGACGGGCCTGTCCACCGTTCTACAAAGGGGAATCGCACCCGGCCTATTCTACATTCAATTCAATTGGTGCTTGACGTCCAATTCATTGCATAAACCGCGTTACCAAATTGGCCTACTTATCACGAAAATAGGTTTGTCTTCTTTATGAAAAATCTTGAACAACAGTTATTATTCCCGACAAGATTCCCGACTATAGTGTACATTGTACTAACTTCAACCAACCCAAAATGTTTGAACATTTGAGAATTATGGAGATTTTTCAAATTTTGTATTTCTTTAATCGAAAATATTGGTGATATCTGGTTTTAACAGTCGACCCAACTTGAGAAATTCATTTGCCTATAATTTATAATTACCCAATACAGTAATACAATTTAAATGCTGAGAAGCAAACCCCCACCTCCCATTTATAAGACCCAACTTGAGAAATTCATTTGCCTATAATTTATAATTGTTTGTCTCCTCAAAAAAGATTGTGTAGCTATACATCAAAATTGTTTTCAAATACAATTTTTAAACCCTTATTCATCCGTAATAATTATATGCAAGAACTCTGATCAAATGTCACACTTGAAAATTACATTCTGTGGTCAAGTAGTAATACAATTTAAATGCTGAGAAGCAAAAAACCCTGCTTTCACAATTTCATATGTCCATTTTAAAGGGGCATTGAGAGATGTATCGATATACTAAATGAGCAAATAACGTAAAGATAATCATCAACATAGCCCAAATCCAAAATGTCATACAATTCCGACATCGCCTTCATGCCAAATAAGCAAATAACGGCACTTCCAGGTTGAGATTTGCCGCGAAAGGTCGCATGTAAAAACGATAGCATAACTTCAGAATTCAGCACCTAGTTCGATATCATCATATCGAAACTAAGATAATCATAAAATTGTGTATGATAAACAGCGAATGTTGGTAAACTGTTTCAAATTAGTTAGTATATGTATGCCTAAGTATTACTTTGATGCAAAAAAACTGATTTCCAGGATAATTGAGGGCGCAATCCCATACGTATCTCTCAATCCCCCTTTAAGTATTATACACCCTTTGTTAACACAGATTGACAAATCTGTATAATGCGATGAAACCCCCCCTCCCCAAATGTTCAACGGGTCCGACCGATCCATTTTGTTGGAATTGTCAAATTTTGTTGGAAACAATTGTTATGAAGAATATTCAAGTTAATTTGAATTTTTGGATTTTTTGGATTTTTTTAAAAATTGTATGAATTTTTTAAAAATGTTTAGAAATGTTTTAAAATTATTTGAAATGTTTATAATATTTCAAGAAATTGTTGAAAATGTTGAAAGCAACAACAAAACAAATGACGGACCAACCCTACCTACATGTAAGAGGTCAATTTGCCCGTAGAACAGGCTGGTTTTTTTGTTGCCCAAGCCAAAATAGTCCCAAGTGTCCACATTTCAAGCGTAAATAGCAATATGTAATTAGCCTTCAATATCAGGCAATTAAATCATTGCTAATTATAAAGGTGAGTAAATAGAAACTCTTTCTTCTTGAAATCAATAATCCACCTGATGGCCTGTTAATGTAGTTCAAGCGGTATATCGATCTGTTTGGATGGAAATATAAGATGACGGTTTGAAGAAACGTGCAGTGTTGTCAACCCGCTACTTTTGACCCAGGCAGAAAACAACACTCCAGGGTGCCACAGCCTATACAAAGTTGAGCTGTCAATGTATTTTCTGTTGTAGGTTTAACAAGAATTGGGCTACTCTTTGTTGAGGAGGGGGTGAAAGGGGGGGGGGGGGGGGTGGCCTAGACACCACTTGCACCATGGTTGGGAGAGTTTTCAGTTGGCCACACTGGAACTGTGTGACACTTGAGATGTTGGTAGCAGGCCTGGAAATAAGCACCCGCCCACCTGCATATAGCGGGTATACCTTTGCGTCAGGCGGGTGAAGATCAAAAAGTACCCGCATCTAACTCACAGTGTGTGTGTTACACTGGCTGGTGGAATTTCTGTATGGCAGGTATTTTTGTGAGTTACCTCCCTGACTGGCTGGTTGAAAAAAATCTGAAGTTCCAGCCCTGGTTGGTCAGACCAGTGTACATAAAAGGGACCTCTATACAGTCCTAAAAAAAAGTAACTTATCAGGTAATAAATATCCTAATAAATGTGTACAATCACATCAAAAAGAACATTTTTGTATTATTTTCTTTTCATTACACATCTTTTACTGACCAATAAAAATGTATTTGCCAACAACATATTTTTGATGCAATCAGACACATTTATTACCATATTCCTATAAATAGTTCTACAAAACATGTTTAGGCCAAGTAACTAAAATTACTTGTTTCTTGTCCCTGCCCGCACCAATTTTTGACACCCCTCCAATACATTTGTTATTTGTTATTTTCAAAAATTGTCTTTGTTGTGTGTGAGTGTGTCCATCATTTTTAACTATATTTCAATGAAAAAGATGCGAAAAACATTCGTTGGCATAGAGAGTGAGACGAATATCGAAACAATTCTTGCAAAAAGCGTGTAATTTGGCTTCTGAAAAAAATCCAAAAATAACAAATAATAAGGGCCGCCCTCACTGATTTTTACAAAAGTCGGACAAGAAACACGTTATTTTTGTTACTTAGCCTTAGTACTTTCAATAGTACCATATAGAAACTCATGAGAAAAAAAACCCAAATTATTCAGTGACTTTGATGGTTATAAACTACAGTTAGTAAATTTCCATTTCGGATGCATTTGTCTTTGCAAAAAAACACAAGATCCGTTATGTAAAATTTATGCAGGGCGTTCACCTAATGTCTCAATGTTCACCGTCTATTTTAAGTATCCTTGTGTAACATTCTGTATGCATGTGAAACATGTCTAGTAGCCATGGTAGCTGTGTGTTGAAGTGTTATGTCATGTTTTGTCATGTTTCCAGCGCTATCTACTGAAGATAGCAATTTAAGGACCGAGCATCAGTTTGAAAAGTAAAAATTGTCTTTTTGACTATAAAAGTGGTAATTTTCGCATGATTAAATGTTAGCGCTTTGCCGACTTTCAGCCATTTCGCTTGTTTTTAAATTCACGATTTGAAAGTTCATTACATAGGCTTATACACAAAATAAATATGTTTGTGTGTTTTTAATTTCGCGGTAGCTGCTTAGCAGTAAACTTTTTAAAAGAACTTAGATTGTGACTATATGATCACAGAATACAAAGAATGCCTTGAAAAATTGACCATTTCCTTTTTGATGTAAACATTATAAAGCACCATAATAATTGCAATTACGCCCATTGCTCAAGGAATAAAATACTTTACTTCATAAGCGGAAGGCGTATGGGATATTTCCGGGGGGGGGGGGGGGGGGGGGGGGGGGGGGGTGACATTATTTTATGGTAGGGGATTTCAAATGGAGGTGGTAACCCCATTTGAAATTCACACACCCTGTGGGGAAGATTAAGGTCACATCTTCCACAGTGAGTGTATGGACTTCAAATGGAAAAGCCCATTGAAAATCAAGAAAGTTGTGATGGTCGCACTATCTACTGAAGATAGCAATTTAGTTGTGATTTGTCACTAATTACAGAATATGAGTCAAATTTCTACAAATTCAGAAGATCTGTTGATGTTTCTTCTACCCCTCCCCTGTCCTTTTTAAATTGCAAAATTAATAATTCCTTCATTAAAAAATATTGGCAGGTAGATACCTACTCTACAATGATATTTTGAAATTAAAAACAGTATGAATTGTCGTTTGTTTTATTCGTGAAAACTAAATGTCAAGCGATGATTCATGTTCATGTTGTGATAAGTTTATTCATACATAGTTCACAAATCTCCTATACATTTTTAAACAAATGACGTCTCTTATTATACATGATGACCTGAGTGGAAAAAAAGTACTGAAGTCCATCTTTGAAAACATTTCAGTACTGATGGTTATGACAACATTAATAACACTTAATTGGGAAAAAACTTACGAGGGAATTTTCTAAACTTAATTACCTTTTATATGACACCATGTTTGTACAAATTGAACATGTAGTTTCTTCTGTAGAAAATCACAAAATTGAGCAATATAGTGTTTCTAGAAAATAGTGAAAAATTACTTACATTCACAGTGAAAATACCATCCATCACCACTCAGTTGCAGAAAAAAAGAAATTTGTGTAATTTGTGTTTTGGCATCATTGATTTTAAATTGGAGAAAAAAATGATTGATTTTAAAGAGGAGAAAAAAAAAGATGAACAAAACTATGTGCTTTCTAAAATTTGGCAGTATTATATTTGGGAATTTGGCAATGCCTCCTGTAGTAAGTCAATGGGTTTTCAAATAACAAAAAATTCTGTAAATCAAAAACGACTTTTGGAAAAAATTCAAACTTGGCATATCTTCTTTTATTATCAATGTACACATCCTCTGCTATTTTGAAGCAAATCAATGCCGGTCACCGTAGCCGAGTTGAAATACCACACTTCAGTTCCATGCCTCATTTCTAATCATTTTACATTGAGATAACTCAAATAATGTGTACTGGTGCAATTATTTCTCAAAGAAAAAGTTGAGATCTTAATACCGATAAAAGGAGCTTTTAAAGACTTCAAAATAACACTTTTGGGGGTAAGATTGGATACCGCTTTCTGGTTTTATGAAGAAAAATTATGGTAAAATTGTCTTTAGTTTTTTTGTTTTTCCATGCCTAATTCCATCAATATCTCAAAATTAATTTGACCGACAACTGCACCCTTTCGCTGCGACAGTACACATATGAGGCGTTACAAGCTATTTTGCCTCATATCTCGAAGCAGCCTGACTCCTCACAAACTGTACCTTATGGACCGCTGTAAAAGTGGTAATTTTAGTGCGATAAAATGTTCGCGCTTTGCCGACTTTCAGCCATTTCCACTGTTTTTAAATTCGCGATTGGAAAGTTCATTACATATACTGATACACAAAATGAATATGTTCGCATGTGTTTATTTTCGCGGCAGCTGCTTGGAGCACGAAGAGCGTGAAAATGAACGTAGCGCGAAAATCTCTATGTTTACAGTACTTTTTGCACTGAAGTCCAAATACAATTAAATACATTGTCTCGGCATCTTTTGGCTAAAAAGCTATGTGTTGTGCTTTTTTTAAACAATTTTTTTTTACAAAAATGAGCTATGTCCTATGCGATTCTTTATTTTTTTACATAAGAATATTAGCTATGTGCTACAATTATGTGATTTTTTCAAATACCCAAATGCGATTCTTTATTTTTTTACATAAGAATATTAGCTATGTGCTACAATTATGTGATTTTTTTAAATACCCGCCTTTATGTATGGCTTTTCCATGTACAGTATAATTATGTACCTACGAACGGCTGTGTAAAATACTAGCATTTTGGGTGACAAGTTTTGCGATACTTCACTGATTCCAAATTTCACATTTATGATAAAAGTTGCAGAGTATCGCCGAAATAAACTAGTATCAAAAAAATCACTGCCAGGCTACGCGCTTAATCTTATTTTAAAAGCAATGAGCGCGGGCCACTGAGACGAAAGTTTTACATTTTTTTGGCCTTATTGAAACCAAAATGTGAGTGATATCTGAAAGTTTGATGCTCACTTCTATCTATCATGTATTGTATTGCCGCTGCCATTTGTAATACATACATACACAGTGGTTTATCTTTGACATTTACAATTTTACAATTTTTTGGTGACATTATTGGGTTAGTCACTCACTACAGCATACCTGAACTGTTTGATGAGTAATGATGAGGATGGGAATGACAACAGCATGACTTTAATTGAATGCTGTCTCCATGAGTGAATTAAAGTTGTATCATGCTGTGCTTGACTAAATAACCTGGTAAATATAATCATCTAATGAATCATCACCATCGTCATGGTTATCCTCATCATCATCACTACATGTAGTCATTGGGCTTAAGGAGACAAGGCAGGTTTGGTAGAATAAACATCATCATTGTGCATCATAATCATCATCGCTACATGTAGTCATTGGGCTTAAGGAGACAAGACAGGTTTGGTAGAATAAGCATCATCATTGTGCATCATAATCATTATCGCTACATGTAGTCATTGGGCTTAAGGAGACAAGATAGGTTTGGTAGAATAAGCATCATCATTGTGCATCATAATCATTATCACTACATGTAGTCATTGGGCTTAAGGAGACAAGGCAGGTTTGGTAGAATTACTAAAAATAAGCATCGTCATTGTGCATCATCATCATCATCGCTACATGTAGTCATTGGGCTTAAGGAGACAAGGCAGGTTTGGTAGAATAAGTAAAAATAAGCATCATGCATTGTGCATCATAATCATCATCGCTACATGTAGTCATTGGGCTTAAGGAGACAAGACAGGTTTGGTAGAATAAGCATCATCATTGTGCATCATAATCATTATCACTACATGTAGTCATTGGGCTTAAGGAGACTAGGCAGGTTTGGTAGAATAAGTAAAAATAAGCATCATCATTGTGCATCATAATCATCATCGCTACATGTAGTCATTGGGCTTAAGGAGACAAGGCAGGTTTGGTCGAATTAGTAAAAATAAGCATCATCATTGTGCATCATAATCATCAACGCTACATGTAGTCATTGGGCTTAAGGAGACAAGGCAGGTTTGGTAGAATAAGTAAAAATAAGCATCATCATTGTGCATCATAATCATCAACGCTACATGTAGTCATTGGGCTTAAGGAGACAAGGCAGGTTTGGTAGAATAAGTAAAAATAAGTAACGTCATTGTGCATCATAATCTGACATCATCGCTACATGTAGTCATTGGGCTTAAGGAGATAAAGCAGGTTTGAATAGAGTAAGTAAATAATATCAAGACCATTGTGTGGTCATCATCACTACATGTAGTATAGAGCTTAAGAAAACAAGGCAGGTTTGAATAGAGTAAGTAAACAATATCAAGACCATCGTGTGGTCATCATCACTACAGGGCTTAAGGAAACAAGGCAGGTTTAGATAGTGTAAATACAAATCTATCAACATTGCTTTATGATGTGCCTTTATCTATAAGAAAGCAGCATGTAAAAAAATTTGTCACGCAGCTTTAATACACATCCAGGTTTTGTCTGTATTTTATTAACCTATACAGTTAACATTCAAGCTTTAAATACATTGTTATCATTGTGAAATTGAATGTCATTCTCTTTTCGTCATTAATTTGATCAAAGTGTTGTGTAATATTTCATGCTTTCCGGAATAGTTTTTTAATTTCCTCTTCATAACCTACTCGTCAAGATTAGGTTTCTACATGAAAAGTTCATCTCTTTCATATTTACTTTGTACTAGATGGCGAGTAATAATATCTATAGTTGAATTAGTTGTAAATGAGTTAACAGTGAAAAGATCCATGTTTACAATGTACTTATAGCTAAAAATGGATTCTTTCATATATCAAAGTTCACAAATCAAAATAATAAAGTGTATTTTTATTTGATAAAATTCTAGATACAAGATTCAATGTAAAATTAGCCAAAAACATAAACAAGTGATAGTAGCCCCTTGAAATGATTATTCAGATAGATTTGTTACAGCGTCATTAAATATCTCCAAAAATGAAATTATAATTTTTAAAAATTAAGAATTTCTTGGAAATAATTCCTTGAAAACATTATTTTTAGATTAAAAATGCAAGAGAAACGTCAAAGACTGAATAACATGGGGATGCAGAGAACAAATTATGTGTATGTTTTATGCATATAGTTTTTTACAGCGGTTTCCGACTCATCAATTGTCTCCAGGCAAAACAATATTTATCCATTAAATTGGATCTTCATAACCTACATTTTTATTTTCTTAAGGGAATTTCTTGGGCAACCATATTGTTTAGTATGCATTATATGTTCCCCTTTGACCAATTGAATTGGGAATTTTATTTGGCTCCAGCTAAGGGCTGTTTGAATAAGGCCAAGTAACAAAAATAATGTATTTCACGTCCGGACTTTTTTTAAAATCAGTGAGGGCGGCCCTTACTATTTGTTATTTTTGGAATTTTTGTTATTTTTCAGAAGCCAAATTACAAGCTTTTTGCAAATATTGTTTCGATATTTGTATCACTATCTCTGCCAACAAGTGTTTCTCGCGTCTTTTTCATTGAAATATGTTAAAAATGATGGACACACTCACACACAACAAAGACAGGTATGATTTGGAATTTTTTTTGGAATTTTTAAAAATAACAAATAACAAAAATATTGGAGCGGCCTCAAAAATCGGTGCGGGAGGGGACGTGAAACACATAATGTTTGTTACTTGGCCTTAATTCCAGCGTGATAAAATATTTTCTTCAAAAAAGAAATATCTTTGATTGAATCAATGTATTTTTTAGCATCAGTGGCATATAGCTAGAGGGGGAAGGGGGTGCAGGGTCAATATTCTGTCATTGTCGGTTGAGATTGGCACTGTTGGTTCATTTCACTAGGGGAATCATGGATGACGGTTAAATTAATACAAAGACAGCAATTTTTCAAATTATTTTCCTTTAAATAACCAATCAAAATACTGCTTCTGAAATAGTTCCACTCCATCCAATCTTTATCAGGGATACATGTATTCTAACACGGTCTCTGATGTAACAAATGATGTACCCATCATTCTTATCTGTCAAAGGAGAAACATCACTTTTCCTTAAAAAATACTTGAGGGTCACAGATGGCCACAAATATTTAAACAGCTCAAGACACATGGGGGGGGGGGGGGGGGGGGGGGGGGGCAAGTGGTCCCTCTTTGTTAGATGTTTTGTTCTTCTTTTTTCCAAAGGTGTACAAGGGTCAGTCAACATTGCATGAAGGGCCGGATTTGGCCCACGGGCCACCTATTGAGCACCCCTGGGATAGAGGTTATTTATGTGTGAAAATATACAAAATCACACTCTCAACAAGATGTTCAATTTCGTTCCTATTATTGCATGCACATGTATAATTTGTAATTATGGTACAGGTAGACAAATACAAATCATTGTCTATAGGGAGCCTATTAATTGCCCGTGTATTGAATATCAATTATAAAATGAATGTGTTCCATTCATCAATGGGCTAAATATAACAAAATGAAATTGATCCGCTGTAACCCATCACAGAATCAATCCATACCAGTCAATACAAATGATATTGACACTGCTGGAAATGAGGATGAAGCGTGTCAAAATTTATTATCAATAATTTTGTAACAATCTGTTGATGAACTTTGTTTTATTTACAAACCACCGTGTTTTGTGTGTATTGTTGACATAATAATAAGATAAATATTTGCATTGTTCCAGGGGTGGGTTGGGGCGGGGGGGGGGGGGGGGGGGGGGGGGGGGGGGGGCGGTAGTGTACTCAATTCACGATTTGGAGCCCATGTTTATTTTTTCGCGATTTGGGACCCATGTTTAGGGTTTCCCAGCTCAAATCATACTCCATGTCTAGGGAATGTTTGCAAAAAAACCCTACCCATTAGAGTGGTACATACTGTACCTGCACACCTTGTATACGTGAGTACCCCACAGGTTTTGTGTGTTTAATTGTGTTATCATCTTGTGCCCATGACAACGTTAACATTGATCAGTGTTTTTACCATTTTATTAATTCAATGTTTAATTCTAAATTCTTATTAAGAAGTGGGTAGTCCGTTGTCTGGGGGGGGGGGGGGAGGGAGGGATTCTGTATGCATGAAAGAGGCTCAGGGTTACTGCTCACAGCAATGACCTAGAGTAGACCATCAGACATACATGTACCAAAATTGAGGGTAGACAATTGGTACTCTGTCAGTTTGTTCGCTAGAGGGTGTTAAATGGCCGCTAGAATCCATCTTAATAATCAATGGACTAAATGGAAAACACAGGTTAACCAACCTTTGAAGTTGGTCTCAAAAGCATATTTATTAACATTTTACGAAATATATGTATAACATTCTCAAAACTGTCCCCACCCAAAATTGCAAATTTTCAAATAAAATTGTTGGTTGGATTATACAGGTTCCCCCACCCTCGACCTTATACTGAACAATAATTTGGCAGTTTCTTGGGTATAATTTTACACATTGATGTTCACAAAATGCCTTATATTCCTGTGAATAACCACCAGCACACTTTAACACTTTCCATGCGGCAGGCGTCTGCAGACGACATTCCAAAATTGCACAAAATGTTTCAAAATGTCAAAATTGTTGAATTACATTACCATATTTATTCCCATGAGATATGCATTGAATTAAGTACAAACTCGCCTAGTATTGGTTTAGTAATTCACAGGATAAGACTTTGAAAGTTGGGAAGGTTTCTGAACAATATGTTTTGTATATGGTAAAACTACGAGGGTCATTCAATAAGTTCTACCTCCTCACTCATAACATCGCTAATAGGAATGTCAGCCTCATGACATTTGTCATAATTATAGCTCTAAATCATAGCTACACATTTATGGTAAATCATAATTGATACCTGTTTCACTTTTGTTACGATGCGGTCAAAGCCAGAGAGAGATTTTGGACAACGGAAACGGAAAATTACCTTAAAAATAAATACATGTTTTTAAGGGGGTTTTCTGTAGTGTATGGTTAGATATAA
The DNA here is from genome assembly GCA_035610835.1 of Ophiura sarsii. Taxonomy (NCBI): domain Eukaryota; kingdom Metazoa; phylum Echinodermata; class Ophiuroidea; order Amphilepidida; family Ophiuridae; genus Ophiura; species Ophiura sarsii. The sequence goes on along the minus strand of CM069445.1, from coordinate 29,261,058 downwards.
AAGCATGATTTAAATATTTAAAATGGAAATCAATAACACATATCTGAATATATTACAGTATTGTCATGTATACATGAGATTGTAAGCAATATTAACGCCTGTAGGCTTTCAAATAGTGTAATATCAACTCAAATGTATTGATATGCCTTTGGCATACTGGAAACTGCTAATCGGTCGAATTTTCATTGTTACAAGTTGAGCCACAGTGATGCCTCGTATGTGAAATCTTTAACATAATAGTCACTTTTTGAGTTTTTCTTATGTGCAACCTTCAGAATAGATAATCAGGTAGGAAATGATAGAAAATTATCCCTTCGAGAGACTTGCAATCCCTCCTTCAGTCCTGTATATTGAAGATCTCTTAGTTCTTATGAAAATCAAATGTGACTTTTGCAGGGTTCTCTAGGGGAGGGGTAACATTAATGATTGCCCTGATCTGGTTCTGGCTAATCAAAGGGCATATTATTTTCTTAAGAAATCAGTCACCTTTATCATTTATAGTCTGTTCAAGAGATATTTGACATTTAGAACTGTTATAATTGGCCGAAAGCTACGTTTCATCTCTTAATATAGGCCAAATAAATAGCACTTCGGTGATATTTTGCTGTTTTTCATCCGTTTCCGTCACACTAAATGGAGGTTTGGCTTTCACTGCATCTACAGAAAAGTACAACCATTACTCAGATCAATTTACTATGAATTTGTAGCTGAGATTCCACGCTACAATTGTGTAATATTTCATAAGGCTGGCTTATATAATAACAAAGTTATGAGGTAGGAGGTAGAACTTATTGAATGACCCTCGTAATATAGCTGCATGGAAAGTGTTAAATGCCATCACTACCTTGCTTGAAAAGGTTTGTCTGGGGACTATATAATTATTTGTGACGTCTTGGGATATATTAATAGACCTGCTAGGGATGAACTATACATTATTGACCATGTACTCCATTAGCGTTTTGGCTAAGTCTCATAATAATTGATCCTAGGGTCTTGCCTGGTCTAGTCATATATGTTGTTTATACTGCCATTCAAGTCTTTTTCCTAGCTTTTTTCAACATTTTGGTCAAATTTCACACATTTTTCATACAATCTGAACAATTTTTCTTGTCTAGTTTCTCTTATTTGTTTGTCTCTATTTGGAAATTCACAACAAAATATCACATATTTGAACACATTTTCTATTTCAATTTTCCACAAAATAAAAAACCTATTTCTAACATTATTTATAGTTCATCTTTAGTGTCTGTCATTCAACACTTTTCCTATGGTTTGAGGATGGGTTGGGGATTGAATGAAGGAATTTGTTTCCAAAGGAGGTGGATAGAATGCTCAGGTATGGATCTTCCGAAAAGACCGTAGTAAAAGTTTAAAAAATCTTGTCCATTTTTCCTACCACATTTTGTATCCTCATCAAGTATCTCCAGGTTTTATGCTTAAAAGCATCATGCCTTCTTAACTGGCGGGGGTATGTCAAATGAGGCACGCAATGTCTTTTCTGGTGGTACGCAGACAAAGCCAGAAAAGAAATATTAGTAAATACATAATATAAATAACCTGTCTAGGATACTTTTAAAAACACCCTAAAATAGAACATTTTATGGGGGAGAAGTTGGCCTCTGGATCACACCCCTTAGTCGCTCAAACTACGCTCACTTCGCTCTCAAGGATGGCAGTGTTTTCAGGGATCTCTTGAAATGAAAAGTGAAACTTGAAAAACTAGTTGAGAAGGCCGGGCATATACGTTTACCTGGTGTTGGAGGTTTTTAATAATAATAATAATAATAATAATAATAATAATAATAATAATAATAATCAGTACTTATAGCGCCTTTTCCCAACGGATTCAAAGCGCTGTAATTTTGCTGCTTGTGAATAATCAGAATCAGGTTGCATCAACTAGGGTGCTGCCAATTTCTAGCACAAACCTATCCGCACTTAGATTGAAACATTCACCATTTTTAATGCAGCTCCTAAAATACCATTGGGTCAAGGAAGTTTGTGATAACCGAAACAACTGATCACCGATTTTGAAAGCAGGAGGAAACTGGAGAACCCGGAGAAAACCTGCGAGAGCGTGTATGGATCGTAACAATGCACATAAAGCCGGCGGTCGTGCACAGAATTGACCCGGGTTTCATTGGTGCAAGGCGAGGGAACAACCGCTGCGCCAACATGCTCCAACATTTTAACACGTTCTCCCACATTCGTGACAGTAAAGAAAACGAAGGCATGGACATTGCCCATCCGTAAAAGATAATGTTGTGTCCTCATCTCAGAACCACAAGATGACCCCTAAAAACACAGTCTAAAGCAAATTTCAGTAAAATTTGAATAAATATTCACCTCAATTTTTTTTTATGTTGTCATATGTTTCAAAAGCACACACAATGTTTACATTTTGATATGATTTTTGTTATGTCTTGTGTTCTTCAGAGTCGTAAATGCAGGCAAGAGTAAAAGTAACGAAGACCAGTCAGCTGCCAGTCATTTTGTATTGAAAGGACACGACCAGGCACATGACCATGATAAGCCTGTGGAAGGATTAGAGGGCACGGGAAGACCAGAAATAGGGGTAAGTAAGGGGAGACAGCCAGGCATATCCCCAACATTTTGGGGAAACCCCAATAAATATGCTAAGATAAGTACGGAGTTTGAAGGCCACATTTTGCAATGATGATACCTAGCAAATCTACAATGGGCTATTCCAGAAATAATTGCACCCCCCCCCCCCTGTTATGTAGAGGAATTTGGAATTTCAAACTTTTATTTCAATAGTTGAGGCCTGAAATTCCAGATTTTTTTGTCTCGCAATTAGTCAGCCACCTTATAGAGGAACTCGGAATTCCAGACTTTTTTCAAAGCAAAGCCTGAAATTCTATCAAATTTCCTGGAATTCCGAAGAAATTTGTATTAACGTTCCCGGCATTGTGGTTGCGACGTCAACATCCTCTTTGACTGTGAACACAAGATTGACCGCCTTTATTTACTCTTGCCTCAATACCTTTACATTTTACCGTAATATACCTGCATTCAAGTACCCTATTTGGAAAAGATTCAAAATGAGAGGCAGATTTTGAAGTAGAGGTTACAAAATGCCAACTTGAATTAAAGCATAACACTGTAAAGCACTATGTTTTTCTGGCACCACATTTTTATGATGGCAAAAATACTCATTTACTTTTTGCAGCCTGATAGTTTCACATAATCAATGTATCTCTTTTAATGAATTTTATGAACATTTTGCAAGCATGAACTTTTACGGAGGCTCGTCGGTCAAAAAATAATCAAAATGTTCACATGCACAAAAATTCAACAGTTTCAGAGTGTATATCAAAGCCGCCTCTAGGTATAATTTGTATTCACTCGAGTATGCACAAGTGGCTTACTGAAGAGTAAATTAATGCCAAGTGTCACAGGGTTAACACTTTCCATGCGGCTATTAGTTTTACCATATACAAAACAGATTTTTCAGAAACCTTTTCCAACTTTCAAAGCCTATCTCAAGAATAACTGAACTAATACTAGGAATTTTTGTACTTATTTCAATGCATTTCTCATGGTGTTTTCAAATATGGTGATGACATTCAATAATTGTGACATTTTTGAAACATTTTGTGAAATTTTGGCATGTCGTCTGCAGCCGCGTGGCAAGTTTTAAAGTGGATATTCTTTTGCACCTTGAAAGCGGTTACATACATATACGTAGTTCTTTTTATTCAGTGTGTACTTGTTGACAGTGTTGATACATTTGTATCTTTTAACCAGTGTTTGATAATAAAATAAAAAAGAAGTATTTGTCTACTTACATTTTGACACATAACTCACATTGAATAATTGAAAAATGTAATAAGAACACTTTTACTCATTTTGATAAGTTAATTCATAGATCATCAAGACGGGATGGATGAGTGGGTATTTTCTTTGAAGCTATGTGTGTTTTGGACCAACTTCGCTCAAATTAGCATGGAAGAAGGTGATGCAACGAAACTGAGAGATGTTGTTAACCAGTCGATTAATTGTTCACCATGTTGTTACCTACAATGTACAAAGCAATCAGAATATACACCAAGTCCAAAATAACAGTTTAATCAGTTAGCTTTAGTAAATGCATTATTTGCTATCTACTGAGGGTGACAATTTGAAGATGTTAGTCAGAATTATTGCTATTTACTGAAGATAGCAATCAGATTATGTCAAGTAATAGATTAATCTGTTGATTTTTGTAAATTCAACATAGCAATTTGAATGTGTCAAGTCAGAATCATTGATTATTACTATCTACTGAAGATAGCAATCTTAATATATCAAATACAAAATAATTTGGTGATTACGCTGGTTTCATTATCTACCTCATTGCTATTGATTTTATTAACTACCATGTTGCTATCTACTGAATGACTGAACACAGCATTATTAATATATCCATATATCAAATCCAAATAACAGTTTAATCACTTAATTTTTGTAAATGCAATATTGGCTATCTACTGAAGACAACAATTTGAAAATGTCAAGTGAATATATAGATTAATCAGTAGTTTTCATTAACTACCATATTGCTATCTACTGAAGATAGCAATCAGAATATGCCAAGTACAAAGTAATAGGATAATCTGTGGATTAACCACCATATTGCTATCTACTGAAGATAGCAATCTTAATATATCAAATCCAAAATCATTTTGTGATCACGCTGGTTTTATTATCTACCCCATTACTATCTATTGAAAATAGCAGTATGAATGTGCCAAGTCATTGTTAAACAGTTGTCTGAGCTGACTGGGAGGGGCAAATGGGGGAGATAAAGGTTGTGACGGGGGAGGGCAAATGTCCTGAAGCCCCCCCCCCCCCCCTCATCCCTCGTGGTGCTGCCACTGTCTACATGTACTGCTGTTAAAAATACTGATCTACTCATTACTACTATGTTATCAGATACTATTGCGCAAGCAGGCGAGTCGTGTGGTTCAAGAACCGCCTTGTCTTTCTTCCCAAGATTACAATCTTAATATTGTCAAAAATCTTTGTTACACAAATGGATTTCAATAACTATTGTATTGCTATCTACTGAAGATAGCACAACATTGCTATCTTATGAAGATAGCACAACATTGCTATCTACTGAAGATAGCACAACATTGCTATCTTCTGAAGATAGCACAATATTGTTAACTACTGAAGATAGCACAACATTGCTGTCTACTGAAGATAGCACAATATTGTTATCTACTGAAGATAGCACAATTTTGTTATCTACTGAAGATAGCACAATATTGTTATCCACTGAATATAGCACAATATTGTTATCTACTGAAGATAGCACAACATTGCTATCTACTGAAGATAGTACAACAATTTACTGAAGATAGCACAACATTGCTGTCTACTGAAGATAGCACAACATTGCTATCTACTGAAGATAGTACAACAATTTACTGAAGATAGCACAATATTGCTATCTACTGAAGATAACACAACATTGCTATCTACTGAAGATAGCACAACATTGCTGTCTACTGAAGATAGCATAACATTGCTGTATACTGAAGATAGCACAACATTGCTATCTACTGAAGATAGCACATCATTGCTATCTACTGAAGATAGAACAACATTGCTATCTACTGAAGATAGCACAATATTGCTATCTACTGAAGATAGCATATCAATGCTATCTAGTGAAGATAGCATATCAATGCTATCTAGTGAAGATAGCACAACATTGCTGTCTACTAAAGATAGCACAACATTGCTGTCTACTGAAGAAAGCACAACGTTGCTGTCTACTGAAGATAGCACATCAATGCTATCTAGTGAAGATAGCACAACATTGCTGTCTACTGAAGAAAGCACAACATTGCTGTCTACTGAAGATAGCACATCAATGCTATCTAGTGAAGATAGCACAACATTGCTGTCTACTGAAGATAGCACAAAATTGCTGTCTACTGAAGATGGCACACCAAAATGTGTAAATTACAAATTGAGTAAGTTGATTTTTTAAAATATTTACAAATGAAAAATTAAATACAAATGTTTAGGGTCTGGTCTACTTTAGGGTCAGTTAGATTATGCCACTCTAACATGGTCTTTACACTGGCTGAGGTGGCAATATTTATAAGGAGGATTTTTGTTTTACATTTAAATGTAACCAATATTTAGTTAAAACCAACACAACTAATCCCATTGCCTGTCGCAGTGCTCCTCAATCAGCATCGCTTGTTGTTTGTAAATTGTGTTCATACACCTCCTGACCAGCCTCAGAAATGGCTTACATTATCCAAGACATTGCGTTTTGCATCATGAACATGCACTAGGCCTCGAGTTTGAGCAACAAGCTTCCTCGTATGGACACTGTATTGGGGGTAGTCAGAGATTGGGGTAAACAGAGGATCTATAGTCAGATCTACTTGTTTTTCAGAAGGCAGCTATTATATTTCTGACCTTGTTTCCAAGGCACCAGCTGACTGTGAATGCTTTAATGAATGGAAATCTGTAGGTTGAAGTAGGGCAACGGGTTGAAGTGTTACGTGCTGATTGTTTGAATTTTTACAGATATATATTTTAGCGTTTGGCTTCAGCAGAGTTTTAAACTTATTTTGTGTGTTTTGCACACCCTTTTCCCAAAAATCCCCACTAACAGCAGATTTTTAGTTAGATTGAATATAGACATAACATTTCTTGTGCATTTTTACACAATAATCTCTTGTTAGCATATGAATATTTTTGCCCTCTGACTTTTAAAGTCCTAGTTACGGTACTATAGCTGAGAACCAGTTCTGAGAGTTGACAACAACAGAATATGCATGAGGAGGCCTAAATGTTCGTTCACACTAGGCGATATTTGCTGTAGCCTTACTTCTGCTGCAGTTTACGGCAATTCATCGCAGGGTCACACTGGGTCAACGCAGGTCACCACATGCGATAGCACTGTGTGCCAAAATAGGAGAACTTCAGCGTTAACGCAATGCGTCGCAGCCTGTCGCAATGGCAGTTGAATATTTTTAAACTCCATTGCGATAACGCACTACACCGTAATGTACGGTAATTAACGTCAAGTGTGACTGGAGCTTAAATCTGATATAGGATAGGCAGAGAACTGTTGAGTTGAAGAGGATTTGTTTTCTTGACTTTTAGAGGCATCCTTGTGGGACACTGATAAACAAGTCCCAGACACCTTCACGCATAGTTTTATGAAGGCATTACACACACGCCTTGGTTTTATGAAACAAGGTTTTGTAGGCTACATACATATCCCCTGTGATGATTTAAAGGAGTTTGAAAACAAAATTACGGTATGGGAAAAGTGAGGGTAAATCCGCAGTAAATATAAAAATCCATTATACTATCCTAACCGAAGCGATTTTATCAATGACTTATTAGCAGACATTTGTCAAATAATGGTCAATACTCAAAATACCAGTATTTGTACTATAACATTTAATTAAATAACCTCTTATTTTTCAAACTTTTGATTGGATTCTGTTGTCTGATAACCCAACATTCAAACCATAGCATTAACCCCTGTATCAATGTTGGACCCTATCAATACACTGTAGAAATGTAGTTTCATATCTATTTTTATGCACTATACAAAAAGCATGAATTTCAGTGCAGCACAAATATTTCTAACATTTGCAGTTTGCCGCAACGGATCTATCTGTGATAATACGGATTGGGAAACTCTTACTGACTTGAATCCAATGTGTTACATTGTTGTCGTGACAAACAAGAATGTTTTAATTAAAAAAATGTGTGACTTTTTGTACGTTATCATGGATTCGTAGTCGTGATTGGATTTTCTTGAGAGATGTAGGGGTCTGGTGGTTGTAAGCAGAATATGCATATTTGATGTTTTACGAATTGAATAATTGTGGTAAGAAGAAAGGTGTGCTGGCCGTAGGCTGGCCGATGCGTAGGCGTAAACCACTGGAAAAGAAGGGGATACATCCTTCCTGATATTTTTGGTGTATATGATCATATCAACCCCATGTTGAGGCATGTGTGTGTGATTTTGACCAAATTTGTCTCACATGTAAATATTTTAACGGAAGAAAAAGAATTTATGTGCTTTTAAAGGGAATTTGTTCCAATTCAAGCCATTGTGTTACCATTTTAGCTTCAATTTTGTGTAGAGCTGAGAGGAGACAACATCAGAATATGCCTTATGATGAAGCCTGAATCTGACATGGGATTTACAGAATTGATGAGAGAGAGAGGGAGGAACTATATTTTCGTGACTACAGGAAACATTCTCATGGGAAACTGATAAACAAGTCCCAGACACCTTCATGCATATTTTTATGAAATAAGATTTTGTAGGTTACCTATCCCATGTGATGATTAAAGGAGTAAATAAGTGTTGGCAAAGGGGATGGTAAATCCGCAGTTAATTTCAAAATCGTGTATAATATCTTACGGAAAAAGTGTACTTTAGGTCCCAGATACTGGTATACCAGAATCGTTCAATACTGGAACATGAAAGTTGCCAGTATCGCTCGATACTGGTACGATTTTACTGTTCCAGTATCGGTCGATACTGGAACACCAAATTGTGTTCCAGTATCGAGCGATACTGGCACGTTTTTATGTTCCAGTATTGGACGATACTGGTACACGTGTTACCAGTGTAGTTTGTCCCAGTATTGAACGATACTGGTACATAATTTTGTTCCAGTATCGCCCGATACTGGTACATTTTATATGGCCCAGTATCGTCCAATACTGGAACACTGACTTTGTACCAGTATTGTCCGATACTGGGTGTTCCAGTATCGGACGATACTAGTACAGTCCAGAATCTGGGACCTAAAGTACACTTTTTCCTATCTTACCCTAGGGGATCAAATACATAGGAGACATTTCAAACATTTTAAGCTGAAGAAGGACAATTTTATGTGTGCATTCAAATGAATTTGTTCCTATTTGAACCATTTTTTACCATTTTAATATTGCATATTTAAAAATGTTCCTTTCTCCCACAGTTTTATCATTGGATTGTTTCTTTAACAACACTATTTTTGTAGTTCCACATATCTATTTGTATGCACTTCAAAGAACGTGAATTTCACTGCAGCACACATATTTCTAACATTTGCAGTTTGCCGCAAGGGATCTCTGTGATAATACGGATTAGGAAACTCTTATTGACTTGAATCCAATGTGTTGCATCGTCGTTGTGACATAAAAGAATGTCTTAATTAAAAAATGTGTGAATTTGTATGTTATCGGGGATTTGTAGTGGTGATTAGATTTGATGGCTTTTGCAAGTGGTGCATGTTTTGTGATCATCATGGTCTGTTGTTTGAATTATTAAGATAGGTAGAAAGGGTGGCTTGTTGACATACTTCAAGTTGGCTTCCCTCCTAAAAAGGCATATTATGTGTACATCTTTGGGGATGAGCAGTGGCGCAGCTAGGTTTTCCATATTGGGGCGGGGAAAAAAAATGAAAGTGTACCGACAAGAAGAACTTTACTAGAAAGTCAATTTTTTTGAATTGCCGCCCAGTCAAAAATTGGGGGGGGGGGGGGAGGGGTTGTGACATGTTTTCCCCAAAACCGCACGGAAAAAACAGCCACTTCCCATAAGCTTTTTTGAAATGGTGGCAGCTATGGGAGGACAGTACTTCAAATGGGTACAAAAAGCAAAATAAGATAACAAGTCAGTATTTATAGGGGATGATATAGCCACGTAAATATGATCCAGCCATAGCACTGGTCTCAGGCGCACTATTTTTCTCATTTACTGATATTCCTGTAGAATGTAGAGCTTGCTTGCGGGCAATAAATTCTCCTTGTTGGGCCTATGCATGTAGTTTCCACTTCATTTTTCATGTTTCCACATCCCCAATACACTAGTCACGGCAAACCCTGGAAAAGTGTTAGAAGCCGACTTGGTGCATACAGATCATGGAACTCCCCGTTAAAATCGGTAGGGGCCTTTTTGCTGATTCCTTACGCCCTCGTGGACAGAGATGGTCAGATATGGTGGGTAGCGAACTGGTTGGAAGAACTTAGTACAATATTTGATTCGCAATGTAAGAGTCGGGATGGACCGCTGATTGGAACAGCTGGGATGGGGCCTATAATTAGATCAGCTTGGTTGATACTTATAGTACCGGGCAAGGGTGTATAATTATGTCTAATCCAGACACTGTGCGGCTGCCATATAAGTGACCCAGGTAGTACTCAAATATTTTTTTGGTAGGGATGTGCCGCCAGCAAAATGAAAAACTGACCCACACATTTACCAATTTTGGGGTCTACCGGAAACAAACTCGTTTTTTTTTATCGCCTAATAGGTATACTGTTAGGGTATGCTCTTTTGTAAATTCTTGTTTTTCCATAAGTATGATTTGTCATTCGAAAACTGTGTAAAAACAATATTGATTAACTTATATTATAACTAAAACTAACAAATTCAACAGTAAAATAGATATTTAGCCTTCATTGTTTGAATCTTACTGTTTAGATACTTGGGATGTTTCAATTATAAACGGTAATGGAGTGAAAATGCATGTGAACTTGATTTGCACCAGTTTCTTGTCAACGTTTTGCATGATAACAGTGCAGCGTTGTGCAATTTCTTTTCTTTTTCCGACCGACCTACTCAAACTCAAACTCGTATCCGCTTGGGGACATTGTAATTCAATTACGGAATCGATTGTAAGCAAAGTGTTTCTTTAAATGACAGTATTGTAGTTAAAGTAGGAAGACTGTTTTATTTTAGTTTGGTAAAAATGTGGTTGATTGTGACCTATAGGCATTAAAGGAATTGTTTGTTCGGTGTAAACGGCCCTCAAAACAGAAGAAAGTGTCAAATGAACTCAACTCACACTCGGGCAATTTGACTGTCAAACTTAGTGTTATCTTCAGTAGATAGCACCTACATGTATGAATGAATTCCAATTTGACCCATTTTTGACAATAATCTTAGCTCCAATATTCCATAATTCCACAAATTGGATTCATAACCAAATAGATGTAGAAATATTTTAAGAGGATGAATATTATACACACATGGAAGTAGGGCATGAACCGTGAGAGTTACATACCACTACCACTACCATGTATCTAACGGGTCATTGACTAATCCATCAATTAGATTCTTGACAACGGTGTTGAGAGCCGTAGTGTGATTATATTTGTTTGCCACCCACCAGGGCCCATATTCAGTATGATGAGAAGCGTGTAAAAAGGAAAGCAAGTTGGTCACCTTTGCTGCCGCTCTAGGTATTTTCAGCTGAGGGAGGGTGTAATTAAATTACAGAATCAATTGTAAACAGTGTTTCTTTAAATGACAGTATTGTGGTTAAACTAGGAACACTTTTTTATTTTAGTTTGGTGAAGATGCAGTTGCATGTGACCTAGGCATTAAAACAATTGTTTGTTTGGTGTAAACGGCCCTCAAAACAGAAGAAAGTGTCAAATGAATTCAACTCACACTTTGACTGCCAAACTTAGTGTTATCTGCAGTAGATAGCACCTATGAATGAATTCCAATTTGACCCATTTTTGATAATAATCTTAGCTCCAATGTTCTATATAATTCTATAAATAATCCACCAAGTTATTGGATTCATAAAATAGATTTAAACCTGTTTTGAAAATGAAAAGGATGAAAAGTACACACAGATGATTTAGAAGTAGGACATGAACCGTGAGAGTTACATACCACTACCATGTATCTACATATGTAACGGCTCATTGACTAATCCATCAATTAGATAGTTGACAATGGTGCTGAGAGCATAGCATGATTATATTTATTTGCTGATGGACCCAACTAGGGCTGGTGTGATGAGATGCATGTAGTAAGGGAAGCATGTTGGTCACCTGTTATAACGCTCTATAGGAATCTAGCTGAGGGAGGGTGTAATTCAATTACGGAATTGATTGTAAATAATGTTTCTTTAAATGACAGTATTGCGGTTGAAGAAGGTACCTTTTTAATTCAGTTTGGTAAAGATTTGTTTTGCATGTGAACTAGGCATCACAATATTTGTTTGTTTGGTGTAACTGGCTCCTCAAAAAGTGGCAAATGACTACCCAACTTATTGTTATCTTCAGTAGATAGCACGTATGAATAAATTCCAATTTGACCCATTTTGACAATCGTAGCTCCAATATGCCATAATTCTACAAAAAATCCACCAAGTAATTGTATTTATAACCAAATAGATTTAAAATGTTTTAAGAGGATGAAAAATATACACAGATGATTTAGAAGTAGGACATGAACCGTGAGAGTTACATACCACTACCATGTATCTACATATGTAACGGGTCATTGACTAATCCATCAATTAGATGGTTGACAATGGTGCTGAGAGCGTAGTGTGATTATATTTATTTGCTGATGGACCTAACTAGGGCTGGTGTGATGAGATGCATGTACTAAGGGAAGCATGTTGGTCACATTTTATACCGCTCTATAGGAATTTAGCTGTGGGAGGGTGTAATTCAATTACGGAATTGATCGTAAACAATGTTTCTTTAAATGACAGTATTGCGGTTGAAGAAGGTAGCTTTTTAATTTTATTTGGTATAGGTAAGGATTACATGTGAACTATAGGCATTAGCATATTTGTTTGTTTGGTGTAACTACATGTAGCCCCTCAAAAAGAAAAGAGTGGCAAATAACTACCCAACTTACTGTTATCTTCAGTAGATAGCACACTTTGACCGATTGTCCATAAATCTACAAATAATCAACAATGTATTTGGATTTATAACCAAATAGATTTAGAAATGTTTTAAGAGGATGAAAAGTCTGCACAGATGGTTTAGAAGTAGGAACACTACCATGTATCTAACAGGTCCGATCAGACACTTGACACAGTGCTTATTTGGTGACCGACCTACTTGAGCTAATTTCTGGTAACGATAAAAGCTTGTATAATAAGCGAAGCAAGTCACTCACCTTTTTATACAGCTCTAGGAATTCAGCTGGTGTAATTCAATTAGGGAATCGATTATTAATTGTTCTTCTTGAAATGACAGTATTGTGGTTGAATATGGTGTAACTGCCCATTCCCACCCTCAAGCCCCAACCCCCCAAAAAGGGTGAAAAAGTAGTAAATGAATTTAACTCATACTCAGGCGGTTTGACTGCCAAATGTATTGTTATCATCAGTAGATAGCATATATGAATAAATTCCAATTTGACCCATTTTTGAAATTATCAACCAAGTTATTGGATTCATAGCCAAATAGATTTAATTTTTTTAAGAGGATTGAAAGTCAAAACACATAGTTTAGAAGTAGGGCATAAACTCCGAGAGTTTATACATGTACATGTATATAACGGGTCATTGACTAATCCATCAATTAGATGCTTGACAACGGTGCTGAGAGCAAAGTGGATCATATATTATATATATATATTTGTTTTGAGGACTGACTTACTTGGGTTCTTTCTGGTAATGATGAGAAGCATGCAATAAATGATACGTGATAGTCATCTTTTAGACGGCACCAGAATTTCTATCAGGAGGTTAGTGTAAATCAATTATGGAATCGATTGTAAACACTGGTTTTTTTTACAGCATTTCAGTTCAGAAAGATGTAATTTATTTCTGTTTTGTATAGATATTATATTTAGATATTGAATGAAGCTGATGGGCAATGGTTTTGAATACCATTGTATTCTTTAAGCATTTTAAAGTTACTTTTGAAAATAATCAGATCCTACATATTTAAACATTTTCATTACGTCAAAGGTCTTGTGAACCAAACCTTTCTTGCTTGCTTTTGCTGAAATTGGGTAACAAGAAATTAATGAACTTTTCCAAATTTGAGCTGATTAATATACTGACAAGTATACACTTAAAACAGGCCACCCAAACATCCAAAGTATCTTCAAATGTTTTGCTCAATAAATATAAGCAAATGTTGCATATTTCACTGCTATACTCATTGCCTTCTTCAGTACACATTAACTGTTATCAAAGCATTTCAAGGTAGCTTTCACATTAAACCATGATTGGTCGGTCATATGGTTATAATTAAAGGCTGGAATTCATTGAAATAAATAATTGGATTTATAACCAAATAGATTCAAAAAAAATGTACTAAGAGGATAAAAAGTCCCCCCAGATGGTTTAGAAGTAGGGCATACATGTACGCTCCCAAGAGTTTACGCACCACCACCATCACCAGTAATATAACAGGTCATTGACTAATCAACCCATTATGCTTGACTGTGCAGCGTTGTGTGATTATTTTTTTGCTTTTTCCAACAGACCTTCCTCGGACTCAGACTCGTATCCGCTGTGATACTTTCAGCTTGGGGATTGTGTATTCAATTACACAATCAATTGTAAACAATGTGTTTGAATGACAGTATTGCAGTTAAAGAAGGTCTTTTATTTCAATTAGGTGAAAGGGCAAGTTGCATGTGACCTAGTCAGGAAAATATTTGTTTGTTTGGTGTAACTGTCCGTTACCCCCCCCCCCCCCACACACACACACCCCTCTCCAAAAAAGAAAAGAAAAAAGAAAGAAAAGATAAACAGAAGAAAAAAGTGGCGAATGAATTTCTCGCTCTCGGGCAGTTTGACTGCCATACTTGTTGTTATCTTCAGTAGATAGCACCTATATGAATAAATTCTAATTTGACCCATTTTGACAATAATCTTAGCTCTCTATTGCTTAATTCCACAACTAATCCACCAAGTAATTGGATTCATAGCCAAATAGATTTTAAAATATTTTAAGAGGATGAAAAGTATACACAAATGGATCAGAAGAAGGACATGAACCGTGATAGTTTACACATCACTACCATCCATCAATTAGATGCTTGACAGTGGTGCTGAGAGCGTAGTGTGAATATATATATACTTTTTGCCAACCGACTTATTGGGCTTGTTTCGGGTAATGATGAGAAGCGTGCGATAAGTAAATTAGACTGCAACAGAAATTTAACCTGGGGATAGTAGTGTGATTCAATTATGGAATCGATTGTAAACATAGTTTTGTTGCCATTCTGCTTTACAAAGACATCATTTATTTCTGTTTGCTATAGATGCAAGATTGCGGGCCATGCTGTTTTGATATTGAATGGATCTGATGGGCAATGATTTAAAGACTGATATACACGATGTCACCTGTAACGTCATGGCAGCCAGCAAACAAAACTTTGCCTGCCGATGTGTGCACGATTGCCTGCCAAACAAAAGCTTGCCTGCTAGTATGAACACCCATTTGAAGGGGCAAGGCTCAAGATAAGCGGGCGCTGGTTGATTTTTACCCCTCGGCCCTCCTGCCATAGCTCCCGGTAATGCTGAAAAATAAACAACCGAGCGCTGATATGAAGTCCAAATAAGCGCCCGTTGACAATCAGGTATCTCGCCCAAGACATTCGATTTGACAATGCTGCCACGCTGCATTTAATTAAAAAATAGCTCGCGGTAGACTGAAAGTAGCTCCTAGTTTCATAAACCCATGATCCAGGCGCTACTTTTGAAAAAAAGTAGCTCCCGGTAAAAAAACTATTATCTTGAGCCTTGTGAAGGGGTGTCCATTATAACCCATACACTAAACCAAACCATCTTTAGCAACAACAGTCAATACAACAGTCAATACATGTTCCCCCCATGCATGGAATGAACCGGGGGCCTTACATTGTCAATCAACAAAAGGTGACATGGTCTATTCTTTTAGCATTGTTAAGTTACTTTGAGAAAAAAAATCAGATTGTGTAGATTTAAAAATGTTCATTACATTTAAGATCTTGTGAAAAAACCCTATCTTGCTTGCTTTGCTGAAATTGGGTATCAAGAATTTATTAATTATTCAATTAGAGCTGATTTATACTGACAAGTATACATTTAAAACAGGTCACCCAAACACTCCCAAATATCTTCAAAATTGCTTGATAAATAAATAAATGTGGGCAAATGTCACATATTTCACTGCATGATACTCATTGCTATCTTCAGTAGATAGCACACTTTTATCAAAACATATTCATTGCTATCTTCAGTAGATAGCACACTGTTATCAAAACATTTCCAAAGTAGCTTTTATTATACCATGAATGGTCATATCATATTAAACAAAGACAAAAAGTAGGAATTACTAGAAACAAATATGTAGGCACTATAAAGTGCTCCTTTGGTGTGTACTGTAAAATTGGTAATTTTTGCTTTCTTAAATTTTCGCGCTTTGCCGATTTTCATCCATTTCGCTTGTTTTTAAATTTGCGTTGTGAAAGTTCATTAATTAGACTTATATACAAAATAAATGTATATTCACATGTTTTTATTTTCGCGGTAGCTAATTGAAGCGTGAAAAGCGCGAAAATTAATATAGCGCAAAAATGTCCACTTCTACAGTATATAGGGAACATATCAAAGAATAAAAGATTCTTGAAAACCTTTTGGCTTTGAAAAACCATTTACCAATATCTATTTGATAAACCTTCTGCTTTGCCGTCACAGGTATATTGGCATGAGCAGTAGTCTTTCTGATGCGTCCTGTTTATTAATTTGCAAAGTAGCGCCACAGCTGTCAAAACACTCTTTCCAGGCATTTTCAAATGCTCATTTGTTTTGGCACCCGTATTGTGTAAAACTGCTTTGTAGACATCCGGGGGTGAGAATTTGCAAATTATTTAAACAAAAAATAGAAGACTTTTGGTGAGAGATTGTTTATTCTTGTATTATTTCAAATGTGGGTCATTGCGTGAATAAGGGTTCATTGGATGGCACCTAAGCTGAAAGGGGGTTGGGGTCTCTACAGCTTTACTATACATACCCCAACACCATATGGAACTCCCCCACCCTGGGATTTACCCAGAATTCAGCTGCATCAATTCAGGTCTGGACCACCAGTCTTAGATATTGGTGCAAATTGTTATTATTTTGGAATTCCCACATAATCTAATCTACATGAAGTTTAAAAAAAGAGAGGTTTTTTTTCAGATATAAATATTTATTAAAGGCATATTATGTGATCTTTTCCAGGGGGCGCCCTCTATTCATGATTTTCTTTTAGAAAGTAGATTATCTTGCAGATTTACATTTCTGATCATAATTCATAAATATATTCTGAGTTACAGGGCGATACGATTCCTAATTACTTCAAAATCATGGTTTTAGAGTGAATTTAGAATGAAAAATATACTTTATTTTCACTCTTTATTTAAACCATCAATTTTGAAGTAATTAGGAATCGTATGCTCTGTCAACTCAGAATATATTCATGATTTATGATCAGAAATGTAAATCTGCAAGAAAATCTACTTTCTAAAAACAAATAATGAATAGAGGGCGCCCTGGAAAAGATCACATGATATGCCTTTAACTCCACGTCACTACCAAGGCAGATGAAATTTCATTCAAACCAAAACATTGTTAAAAAGCCTGATATCTCCAGGAGATAAATCACAAGTGATAATTTAATTAGTAGCTAGAGTTAGAGTACTCATGTTATATCAAATGTCAAATTCATTCAACATTTCCTTTTTTTGGTTTGTGATTAGGAATTCTAATTGCTCTGTCAAATCAGATAGGGGATCACTAGTATGAAGTGGCACTTTTGGTTCGTTGTGTTGGCCAGCCTTGGGGTGTTTCTTTCACATCAACGAGAAAAGGAACGTTTTAACAGATAACAATAACAAAAACATGATGGAATTAAATTTGAATCGTGGAAAGATTAAAAAAATGATGCTGCAACGAAAAGCCGGGATGTCAGATTTGTACTCATTGATTTGGAGATCTGAAATTAATAACTTTATCCTATTGAAAAGCATAATGACTTGATCTCATATGATTTGACTTGGATAGGCATGTTCATAAAATTTTGAAAATAATATTATCTCTTTGAAAATGGAATACATGGAAACAAAGTACTTTACAATAAAAAATGATGGTTCAACAATGATGTCTGCAGGCTGAATAATAAAAAAGTTATAACCAAAAGTAGTTTGCCTCATATTGCTGAAAACTGGGCAAGTCATGCACATTTTAAACTATTTTAGGTAAAAAAAGGTTTACTTTCATGATGTCTAGTTGCTTGTGCGGGGTTATATAGACATCAGTGAATACATTCTAGCCAGTTCGTACTAAATCGCTGGATTTAAAAGAGGTAAACATGGAGTTTTCTACATATTTTGGTCAACTTTTTTCCAAAAAAATGTTGCCCTCTATAGTCAATGATATGAACATCCCTAACTTGGAGTGCTTTCACTTCATTTTAGACTCAAGGCTTGGGAGTGGGGTAGCAGCATACTCTATACGTTGTCTCAGCTTTAAGGGGACTGTTAACCCCAAAAGCATGAAATTTAACAAGCGCTGTAACTATTAATGTGATGTGTACAAAAGTATACACAAGTTTTGACATAAAAATGTTTAGTTTTTAAGGATTTAATTTTTGAGGTATTTTGAGGAAAAGGAAAAAAAAATCACTTTTTGGCACTTTTTGGTCAACATTTTAAAAACTAAAAATTTTTATGTCAATACTAAAAAAACTGCCCTAGAGAAGTGTCTTTAGACGATTATGGTATAATTTCAGCATTTTTTACCAACAACTGATTTTACTACATTTGCAGCAAATTTTTTAGGCAAAAAGTCGGAATTGTTAGTGAAATTTGATACCAAAAATGGATTCTCGGACTCTTTCCTTTGCAAAAATGTAAACTTTTACATGGATTAAATGAATAATGAAGAAGTTACGGCAGTTTTATGGAGGCTATTCCTGAGACTTCACAGCCCCCATAAGTTTGTTGGGGATGAGGTCAGCATGTATAACGCATCATTATACTGTGTGTGCATCTGCGTGCTCAAAGATGTTGGCTGTGGTGCAGAAAGTGTTGCGCCTTTCACCTAGATTACATGCTGACATCTCCCTACTTGAGCTGACACAAGAGTTATATATAGACCATGTCACCTCTTGTTGATCAGCAATATTAAGGGGTGTGTATGACGCTCAATATAAGCCATCATCAGTATCATTTTCTTGCTCCATAGTAGATTCATAGCACCATCCAGTTAATTTTCAAGCTTAAAAGCTTCAAAAAGACTTGGATGAACATAGCCCTTGGGCCTTGCTCTCAGCCTTTTTAAAATATGTTTATGACAGTACAGGTCTTTTTGTATACCTTTAATATACTCACAAAAATAATTTCCAATAGGTTATGAGAGATATTCAAAGAACAAGGGAAATCATTTGGTATTACTGTAAAATCAATTGAAAATATGCGATTTTGGGGCTCAAATTCAATTCAATGCAAAGAACATTTGTTATGGGCCAAAGATTAATTCACCGGCTTTGTTGTGCATTATGGGACTGAAACTACAAAACCGCATTTTGAGCGCAAACATTGATCGAGACACCCTTCCAAATCTATCAATTTGAAACAATTTATATTATATGGATGAACTTTTATATTTTTTTAGGACAGGCCTGTGCAGGCCCGTTTTCAATTTATATTATATCATATGAACTTTGTCAATGTTTTATTCTGAAGTCGCCATTTTTGCTTTACACAAGAAAAGTCACCCAACAGCATGTAAGCGTTCGAATATAATTTTCAGTGAGTAGATATGATGTATACATTACCCAGGGGAGGGGGCCATTCATGTATAAACAGGGGAAACAAATGTGAAAAAGTGATCCTTAACAAGGATTTTACTTGGCGAATTACACCCTTTAACAAGAACACTTTTGAAACAGTTCAAAATACACCCCTTTAACAAGGACTGGCACGAAGTGTGCCCTGGATAAGGACATGCTTGTCCAAAAGGCTTTTAAAGGATGTGAATACATTTTCTCTGTGATTGTAATATTTATACATTTTTAGGGTGTTTTAATCTCAATTTAAGCTGTTTTATTGTAATCATCTCAAGCTACCCTTAGCTATGGGGAAAAAAGACACCCGTATTCTCAGAAACTGAGTGATTTTGATACCCATAGAACCTGAGACTGCACAGGCCTGTCCTAAAAAAGCCCACCCTTATTTCACGTTTTTATTCATGCGGATGCTTACAACATTTTGTATCAGAGTGGTCCCCCAGGGATACATTACTTGTTGCGCTAAACAACGAGAGACTATCCCTACTTGAGGT
This sequence comes from Ophiura sarsii, assembly GCA_035610835.1. NCBI lineage: Eukaryota > Metazoa > Echinodermata > Ophiuroidea > Amphilepidida > Ophiuridae > Ophiura > Ophiura sarsii. Next base: position 29,240,986 of record CM069445.1, on the reverse strand, counting down.
TCTATCCATTAAAAAATAAAACAAACCCGCATATTGCTCTATGGCTTTTCATCAAGCTGTTGAACGGGATGTCATTGAACTAGCCTTTCTGCACGGGAGTGGATTTTTTTATATACTTTAATTTTTCGCAAACTCTAATATACAATTTCTGTACTGTGATTATTTCTGAGTGCACAATTTTTAATTTTTCGCAAAATCTAATATACAATATGTACTGTGGTTATTTCTGAGTGCACAATTTTTAATTTTTTTGCAAAATCTAATATACAATTACTATACTGTGGCTCTTTCTGAGTGCACAATTTTTAATTTTTCGCAAAATCTAATATTACTGTACTGTGGTTATTTCTAATGCACAATTTTTAATGTTTTTGCCAAATTTGAAGAGTTTGACATTTTCCTACATTTGCAACTGTTCATATACACAGACATACAGGGGGCAAAGCCAAGAGGTGTTTTGAATGTCACTCAGAGAAAAAGAGGAAAAATAAGAGGAGAGAAATCAGAGAAAAGAGGAGAATAAGGATTAAATGACAACTGTCAGTGTTGTAGCTAGAGCAATTTTAGTGCCAGGCTCCAATTTTATGACTTATAAGCTTACTGAATTTATTGACCAAATATTGATGTATTATGTGAACAAAACAGGGGGAAATACCATAAAAATACTCAGTTTTACTTCCGAATTCCTTAAAATCGTTTTTTAAGTTAATTTTTTTCTAAAATGTTGTGGTCAATTGGTGCTGAGGGGTGGGGGGGGGGGGCTTTCATTGACTGTGAGTGCTGGGCACCAATTACTATAGTCCGGCCGCCCACTGTAGCTACAATCCTGACAACTGTCAGCGAGGAAGGGGAGGGGTATCATCACAGATCCATGCCCCTCCCTTCCTCAATTATGAGATTGTCAGTCAACCACATTACAACACCCCTGAAATATGTTTTAGCCCTATGCAGACACACATTCAGAAACAGTGTGTATTTTATATTCATTTTTGCATTAATTATATGTTGATGCGAAAGGAGCAAAAATGAATGTGGCATGACTATTTTCACCTTACGGTTGCGTATTGGCAGGCGTATAAGCCCGTGTGTAAGTTTTAAAAAAAAAAAAAAAAAAAAAAAAAATATATATATATAAAATAATATTATATATCAATTATACAGTCATTTTTGCAACCGTGGGTTTCACGCCGTTACGTGCGATGATCGCCGCACGTAACGGCGTGAAACCCACGGTTGCAAAAATGACTGTATAATTGATATAAACTGCTCACAAAAAGTATCGAAACACTTAGAAATGATCCAATATATAACGGCTCGAAAGAGTATGCATTAATCAAAGCACATAACCAAGTGCATAATTTTGTTCTGCGTATTTTGACACCTCGATCGATGAGATACGATGATGCGGAGCGGAGTTATTGTCATTTCAATGGTCGTGGGTCCAGTTTCAAAAGTGACAATCATCCTATAGAAAGAGGTTTGCATTACTGTTTAGAATGATCAGATTCGTGTTTTTCAATAGGGATGAGTGTCACTTTTGAAACTGGACCCACGATCATGAAATTACAATAACTCCGCTCCGCAACATCGTATCTCAACGATCGAGGTGTCAAAATACGCAGAACAAAATTATGCACTTGATTATTTGCTTCAATTAATGCATACCCTTTCGAGCCGTTATGTATTGGATCATTTCTAAGTGTTTCGATACTTTTTGTGAGCAGTTTATAATATTATATTATATTTGGCTCTGCATTTAATTGTATTAATTGCATTGAGCACTCTGCCTGACGGCTTTATCTAACTTTATGTTATATATATATATATATATATATATATGCATAATGCAAAAAAAATGCATCAACATAAAAATATAATTTTGCATTAACTGTATGTTGGTGTAAAAATAGCAAAAACAAATACAGGTGGAACATTTTTTAACTTTATGGTAGATTATTTGCAGGCGTATAAGTCTCTGTGTCAAGATTGATTGTTTGTTGACAAAATGCAGAATGCGTAAAATGCATCAACGTAAAAATAAAATTTTGCATGTAGGTATGAGAGCAACAATAAATACAGCATGAACAAGTTCACATTATGGTAGATTCTTCACAGGTGTCCAAGTCTGTGTGTAAAAATAAAATGTTCATTTTAAAATGCAGAATAAAACAAAATTGTACCGTCAGAAAATGCATCAGCTTCTCGAGGTAACAATATACATGTACGCCCAAGAAATGACAAATGTTGCAATTACAGTAACAGCCATGGTTGGGTTACAGTGTGATTATCTACAGCAATTAGTATGGCTATGTAATGGCTACTGAAAGGCCAAACAAAATTGTTATGTTGTCCTCGTCCTCCCACTCGTCAGATTTAGGGCCTTTTTGCTCCCCCGCGCGCTAGTTAATTGATGCGCGTTAGAAAATAAAAATTATGAAGAAGAAAAAAAAATCCCAAAATTTCACAGATTTTCATTGGTCACATTATTTTAAATACATAAGTTCACTTTTACAAGGATTTTAATATTTAATATTTATAATTTTTTTTTTAGAAAAATGAGAAAAAAAAATTCGCATTCCGAATTAGGTTTTCGAAAACTGAAGAGCTTTGAGACAAAAGATTTTTTAAATATAGCCTTATGGAATGAATCTATTAGTTACCACACAATGCGTGAGGATGGTCATGCTAATTAAAGGAGGTGTCCAACAAGCACAACATTGTGCATTATATGTTAGTAAAATAATTATTGAGCCAAAATCATGTAGTTATATAAACATCATACTTATCATACTTATACTTATATAAACATCATACTTATCATAAACACGAATCAAAACTGCTATCTTTCAACATGCCATTTTCTTAATTCGTGGTGATCGAATGTCCCTTTATTAATGACATCATGGTTATTGGTGCTCAAATTTGCGCAAGTGTATTGTATAACAATGAGTTCATTGATACTGGAACTTTGGATCACCGCGATTTAAGAAAAATTGCATGTTGAGAGATGGCAGTGTTTATTAGTTTTCATGATAAATATGATGTTTTGTTCTATATAACTACATGATTTGTGCTCGATAATTATTTTACTAACATATAATGCACTATGTTGTGCTTGCTGGACACCTCCTTTAATGTATGCCGTGTTATATGTGACGTGTTCTACCGAAACCAGACGGAATTTGGCAGAGCTCCAAACTGAGAAATAGCCCAAAACCTTATTGGGGTGATTTTTTGGGAATTTGAGGTTCCTGTAAATAATTAATCTTCAGGGTGTTTATAACATTATTGTAAAAGTTTCAGATTAAAAAATCAAACCAACAAAAAAAAAAACAATTAATTTTATTTGTTAAAGTAAATTGTAAGTACATTGTAAGTACATTGCAATTGTAAGTACATCTTTATAGAAGTTTATTGGAGTTTTCATAAGACCAACTTGAAAATGATCTAACTCCGCTTTGGGAAGTCCGATTAAAAAAAAAAGGTACCATTGTAAATCAATTACTAACTCAATTTTGAAATCTTGCCCAATTGTGTCTGGTTTGGGTAGAACACATCACATATTGTCTCATATAAATGTCGCCGATTTCTCTGAGAACCAATGATAAACTTTCTAACTGTTTAAGAAAAACGCTACGAAAAATACAATAGCAGCATCGATTAAAAAATACAGGGTTTAGGTCAGACAATAATGAAATAGTTACCTCATGAGTTAAAAAATGTTACAGGTAACTAACAATCACGTTTCATTGGCCTTAAACTGAAGAAGACACAACAGCCTTTTTGAGGAGTATATAAAGGTGCCTCTCTTTTTTGTGGAGTATATAAAGGTGCCTCTCTTTTTTGAGGAGTATATAAAGGTGTCTCTCCTTTTTGAGGAGTATATAAAGGTGCCTCTCTTTTTTGAGGAGTATATAAAGGTGCCTCTCTTTTTTTAGGAGTGTATAAAGGTGTCTCTCCTTTTTGAGGAGTATATAAAGGTGTCTCTCTTTTTTGAGGAGTATATAAAGGTGTCTCTCTTTTTTGAGGAGTATATAAAGGTGTCTCTCCTTTTTGAGGAGTATATAAAGGTGCCTCTCCTTTTTGAGGAGTATATAAAGGTGCCTCTCTTTTTGAGGAGTATATAAAGGTGTCTCTCCTTTTTGAGGAGTATATAAAGGTGTCTCTCCTTTTTGAGGAGTATATAAAGGTGTCTCTCCTTTTTGAGGAGTATATAAAGGTGCCTCTCCTTTTTGAGGAGTATATAAAGGTGCCTCTCCTTTGTGAGGAGTATATAAAGGTGTCTCTCCTTTTTGAGGAGTATATAAAGGTGTCTCTCCTTTTTGAGGAGTATATAAAGGTGTCTCTCCTTTTTGAGGAGTATATAAAGGTGTCTCTCCTTTTTGAGGAGTATATAAAGGTGTCTCTCTTTTTTGAGGAGTATATAAAGGTGTCTCTCCTTTTTGAGGAGTATATAAAGGTGCCTCTCCTTTTTGAGGAGTATATAAAGGTGCCTCTCTTTTTGAGGAGTATATAAAGGTGTCTCTCCTTTTTGAGGAGTATATAAAGGTGTCTCTCCTTTTTGAGGAGTATATAAAGGTGTCTCTCCTTTTTGAGGAGTATATAAAGGTGCCTCTCCTTTTTGAGGAGTATATAAAGGTGCCTCTCCTTTGTGAGGAGTATATAAAGGTGTCTCTCCTTTTTGAGGAGTATATAAAGGTGTCTCTCCTTTTTGAGGAGTATATAAAGGTGTCTCTCCTTTTTGAGGAGTATATAAAGGTGCCTCTCCTTTTTGAGGAGTATATAAAGGTGTCTCTCCTTTTTGAGGAGTATATAAAGGTGTCTCTCCTTTTTGAGGAGTATATAAAGGTGTCTCTCCTTTTTGAGGAGTATATAAAGGTGCCTCTCCTTTTTGAGGAGTATATAAAGGTGCCTCTCCTTTTTGAGGAGTATATAAAGGTGCCTCTCCTTTTTGAGGAGTATATAAAGGTGCCTCTCCTTTTTGAGGAGTATATAAAGGTGTCTCTCCTTTTTGAGGAGTATATAAAGGTGCCTCTCCTTTTTGAGGAGTATATAAAGGTGTCTCTCCTTTTTGAGGAGTATATAAAGGTGCCTCTCCTTTTTGAGGAGTATATAAAGGTGTCTCTCCTTTTTGAGGAGTATATAAAGGTGCCTCTCTCGGAGTATATAAAGGTGTCTCTCCTTTTTGAGGAGTGTATAAAGGTGCCTCTCCTTATGAGGAGTATATAAAGGTGCCTCTCCTTATGAGGAGTATATAAAGGTGCCTCTCCTTATGAGGAGTACATAAAGGTGCCTCTCTTTATGAGGAGTATATAAAGGTGCCTCTCCTTATGAGGAGTACATAAAGGTGCATCTCCTTATGAGGAGTATATAAAGGTGCCTCTCCTTATGAGGAGTATATAAAGGTGCCTCTCCTTATGAGGAGTATATAAAGGTGCCTCTCCTTATGAGGAGTATATAAAGGTGCCTCTCCTTATGAGGAGTATATAAAGGTGCCTCTCCTTATGAGGAGTACATAAAGGTGCCTCTCCTTATGAGGAGTATATAAAGGTGCCTCTCCTTTTTGAGGAGTATATAAAGGTGCCTCTCCTTTTTGAGCAGTATATAAAGGTGTCTCTCCTTTTTGAGGAGTATATAAAGGTGTCTCTCCTTTTTGAGGAGTATATAAAGGTGTCTCTCCTTTTTGAGGAGTATATAAAGGTGTCTCCCCTTTTTGAGGAGTATATAAAGGTGTCTCTCCTTTTTGAGGAGTATATAAAGGTGTCTCTCCTTTTTGAGGAGTATATAAAGGTGCCTCTCCTTTTTGAGGAGTATATAAAGGTGTCTCTCCTTTTTGAGGAGTATATAAAGGTGCCTCTCCTTTTTGAGGAGTATATAAAGGTGTCTCTCCTTTTTGAGGAGTATATAAAGGTGCCTCTCCTTTTTGAGGAGTATATAAAGGTGTCTCTCCTTTTTGAGGAGTATATAAAGGTGCCTCTCCTTTTTGAGGAGTATATAAAGGTGTCTCTCCTTTTTGAGGAGTGTATAAAGGTGCCTCTCCTTATGAGGAGTATATAAAGGTGCCTCTCCTTATGAGGAGTATATAAAGGTGCCTCTCCTTATGAGGAGTACATAAAGGTGCCTCTCCTTATGAGGAGTATATAAAGGTGCCTCTCCTTATGAGGAGTACATAAAGGTGCATCTCCTTATGAGGAGTATATAAAGGTGCCTCTCCTTATGAGGAGTATATAAAGGTGCCTCTCCTTATGAGGAGTATATAAAGGTGCCTCTCCTTATGAGGAGTATATAAAGGTGCCTCTCATGAGGAGTATATAAAGGTGCCTCTCCTTATGAGGAGTATATAAAGGTGCCTTTCCTTTTTGAGGAGTATATAAAGGTGCCTCTCCTTTTTGAGGAGTATATAAAGGTGTCTCTCCTTTTTGAGGAGTATATAAAGGTGCCTCTCCTTATGAGGAGTATATAAAGGTGCCTCTCCTTTTTGAGGAGTATATAAAGGTGTCTCTCCTTTTTGAGTAGTATATAAAGGTGCCTCTCCTTTTTGAGGAGTATATAAAGGTGTCTCTCCTTTTTTACGAGTGTATAAAGGTGCCTCTCCTTTTTGAGGAGTATATAAAGGTGCCTCTCCTTTTTGAGGAGTATATAAAGGTGCCTCTTCTTTTTGAGGAGTATATAAAGGTGCCTCTCCTTTTTGAGGAGTATATAAAGGTGCCTCTCCTTCATCGCCTCTCCTTCATCCCCAGGTCACACAATAAATGTCATATTTTCATAATCGACCAATACATTCTTGCACATATATCCATCATTTTGTCACCTCGCATGCAGAAAGGTGATGCTCTACTAACGATAGATGGAATGAAGGGGATAGGCCTCATTAACTTATCTACTAATTGACCCAAGTTATAACAGATGGTTTGCCTGTAAAGAGATAACATGGCTGACAAGATACCTTATTTGACAGCAATACTTTAAGAGGTTTTTTTGTGAGGAAAGCCCCCCCCCCCTAATAACCATATCAGCCTCAAGGAGTGGTTTTGGGAAGAAGAATGGTGGAGAAAAGAGAAACGAGCAGGCCTGGCACCAGGGGGCAGAGGGAGGGGGGGGGGGGGGGGGGGTGGTATCTGCCCCAATATCAAAATTCCAACAAAATATCTTTTCTTTTCAAACCACAGTAGGGACTTAAACCTAATTCTCTATAGGCCTGATATTTTGGGAAATAAAAGAGGAAAACAGTCACATCTTGCTATGCTCGCTCGCTGCTCAGTAGAGCAACTTCACACCAAATAAGTGTGTGTTCCTTTAAAGTCTGGGTATTATTTCCCACTGACACACATTCATTCATTACACCATTGAGGATTTGATCTTGGTACTGTAAAACAATTTAATTTCACGGCAACTTAATTTAGCGAATTAACTTTCAGGCAATTTTTTGCGGCAATTTAATTTCACTAATTTGTATGCTCTTCCTATGTATAACCATTATAAATAATATAATTGGCGGCAATTTTATTTGGCGAATTGGATCTCCTAGCGAAATTAGCGACATTAAATTGCTAGCGAAATTAAGTCGTTTTACAGTATTCAAGCTTCACCAGATGTACGTCTGATACAATAAAAGGGGTTATTTTTGCGCAGAGTTATTTTCACAAATTTGCACAAAAGCTGACAGTTCGCAATTTAATTAGTTCACGTTTGTTGAGTTTCTTCCCCTCTAAGTATCATTCATAAGATAGATGTAAGGACTCAATTTTACCCGATATATCCATTAGCAAAAGTCACGGCAATAAAACTGTCACGAAAAAAATAACAAAATAACAGTGTCAAGATGTAATTGTATACTGAGACTGTCTAGCATAATCTGTCTCAAGATGATCACTTAACTCCTTGAGAACTATCTACCGATTGGTCAAAAAATTGGATACATCATTTGTTGCACCAATCAGAAACATTTATAGAATAACTGTATCCCTAATGATGATTGAAATGAAATATTATGGAAGCCGTATTTTGATCAGCTATTCGAAAGAGTATATTGTGTAATTATCCAATCGGAAGCACTGTTAGTGTTAGATAGGCAGGTAGTGCTCAGAGGGTTAAAAGAGTCATAGTAACAGCATGTTGCTTTCTAGCGCTCCTTAATTAAGGATAGCTTAGAATATCAATATTTCGTAGAAGAGACCAAGCAAGATTAAAGGTGTATGTTACATCCCTTTTATTGGGCTATGATTATTTTTCTCACACCAAGCTATTTTGATATCAGAAGAATCCCCATATTGTTCTCATATAGCTGTTAAATCTAAGAGTCCAGAAATGTTCCATTTAGAAATTATAGGCTAAATGTGGTGAATTACTGCCAAACGGTGGTTAACCACCCGCCTGTTTGTGTACTACTCAATGGGTAAATTTCTTGCGACCGTGTGCTTCTAAAATAGGAACAATTGGAGTTATGCAACTCAAACTTTGGAATACGACAATTTTAAGGATGACCTTTCATGTAAAATAGAAAACATCAAGTTGAAATCGGGCCAGCAATCAGAACATCCACCTTTAATTGATTGTCTTTAAAAGGTGTATGTTCCGATCACTTGGCTTCTTTTGCCCATCAACATATTTTGATATCAGAAGAAACTCCATATTTTTCTCATTATTTCTGTAAAATGTTTGGGGCAAGATATGTACCATTTAGACGTTACAGGCCTAAATGCAATGAATTACTACTGCCAATGGTGGTTATCCACCCGGCCTGCAGTTTGTTTGGTTATGCAACTCAACTATTTTAAGGATCACCCTTCAGGTAGAGTTGAAAATCGGCCAGCCATCGGAACACCTACCTTTAAAACACAACAGTTTCATGAGCATGCACAACAAATGTTGTGCATATGCTCATGAAGCTGTTTGTGTTTATTCTCCACTCCACTCCATCATTTTCAAGAGATGCCTAATTATAGACTAAAACTAATCAAATACATAATTCCCACTTTACATCATTTCATAATCAAGCTTTGTGAGAAACAATTTGTTAAGGCCACACAAAAAAACCCTGTTCTACGGGCAAACAGAACTCTCAGGTAGGGTCGGTCAGTGCGACATGTTTTTTTTCTCCAACATTTTGAGAAGTGTTTAATATATTAAATTTGAAATGTTTTAACATTTGTCAATATGTCCCCAAAATGTTCCCAACATTTTTGTTAAAAAAAAAAAATGGGAAAAAAATGGTTTAGTTGGGCATCGTAGAACAGGGTGTTTTTTCTGTGGCCTAAGGCTTTTTGTTTTAAATATTGTATTGTATTCAGTTTTGTGGAGAAGAAAATGCCTAAACATTTTGAGGTATAGGTCGGCCCGGAATGACGTCACATGCCGTTTGCTAATTTAAACAACGGTCGCTTACACGATCACTAGGAACGATCCTGTGTATGGTTGAGTAGAGCGTCAAAACTGATGCGTCAAATCGTTTTGCTTTGTTGTCAACGGCAAATGACAAAATTACCCGGATGACCAGGGCGACCTATATAACATTTCAACCTAAGATACCGACCCAGATCTTTTAAAATTGGGGAATCATATTTCCCTGTACATGAAAACCAATCCAAATATGTTAAAAATTGCAAAATTGTATACAGATTTTCTTTTCCATTTGTGCCATTTGGGAAAAAACATGTCCAGTCTGACCATACCTGAAAATCCATAAATCATGTCGATTTTTGTTTTGGTCTTTGTCGTCTTTAATAAACATTTCAGGAGCTGGCATGAGGCTGATCATGCTTGCACATAATCAATCTTCAAGCCAGGATTGGCAATATTATGATAGTAGTAACATGGTGACTTATGTAATTTCCTTCCAACTCCATGACATTTACAAAAATGAGACGATGTTGACAGTTTGAGTGTGGTATTGGTGATTGGAGGATGTTCAGATGTATCGTTACTACTATACAGGGTGGTTCAATAAAACCTTGACAGTTTTTTGAAGCCATTTTTATGAAATTCTGTAGCTTTAAAAAAAAAAAAAAATCAATATTCATCAACTATATGATCTTGACCATCTATGCTGAAAATATCATTACAAATAACTTTACGGTTGCAAAATAACAACTATTTGAACAAAGTCTGTCCCATTTCACTTTCTCCACGGGTACTGATTTCGCGACGTTACAACCAGCATGGTTCAATAAAACGTTGACAGTTTTTCAAAGCCATATTTTAAAAAATTGTGGGATTTGAGTGGGTTTTTTTTACATATTCCTCAAAAATATCATCTTGGCCGTCTATGCTGAAAATGTCAATGTTAATAATGCTATGGCGGCAAAATGATAGCTATTTGAAGAGAATCTCTCCAAATCTCTTTGCCCACGAGTAAGTCTACGGGAAATGCCCAGCATGATAACATTAAATGGCATCGTCACTGTTAAGGCATAGAGCATAGACAATTACACTTCCAATCTATGAAAATCAATAATTCTAATTAGGGTCACTCGTGGTATTATTATTACGTATTGATTTCACACCTGAATAGATAGATGTTAACAATTGTACTGGTTTCACCTGGCGGGATCTTCAAATCTTAGATTACTTGCATGCAATTCATCATTCAGTATTCAATGTAACATCGCAAAATCAGTACCCGTGGACAGAGTGAAATAGGACAGACTTTGTTCAAATAGCTGTTATTTTGTAACTGTAAGGTTATTTGTAACGATATTTTCAGCATAGATGGTCAAGATCATGTAGTTGATGAATATTGAAAAAAAAATCTTTTTAAATCTACAGAATTTAAAAAAAAATTGCTTCAAAATACTGTCAAGGTTTTATTGAACCACCCTGTAGTTCAATAAGTTTCAAATTGGCGAGAAATATAGAAATATGCGTTTTTATCGCTTTCTCTTTCTCTCTCTATAAAGTACAGACTTCATATAAACGAAGAATGACGCACTGCGTGGTGTGTGCATGCTTCGTCACATCGACGACCAGATGCAAAAGGTGCAGAATATGTACAATGTGCAAGTAAAAACTGGTAGAAACTGGAGCTACTTAAGACTTAAGTGGTTTCCTCAATGCAGACTTGAAGGCATCAAGGGATGGGTATGCAGCTGGATCTTTAGGGAGGAGATTCCAATCCCTGATGGTGCGCACAAAAGTAATCCAAGCGAATGCCCACAACTTTTTGCCAAACATATTTTGGGAAAGGTTTCTGAAAATATCTGTTTTGTATATGGTAAAGCGAATAGCCTTGTGGAACGTGTTAACTTCTAAACTGCTCACAAAAAGTATCGAAACACTTAGAAATGATCCAATATATAACGGCTCGAAAAGGTATGCATTACTCGAAGCAAATAACCAAGTGCATCATTTTGTTCTGCATATTTTGACACCTCAATCGTTGAGATACGATGTTGCGGAGCGGAGTTATTGTCATTTCAATGATCATGGGTCCAGTTTCCAAGGTGACACTCATCCCTATTGAAAATCACGAATCTGATCATTCTAAACAGTAATGCAAACCTCTTTCTATAGGGTGATTGTCATTTTTGAAACTGGACCCACGACCATTGAAATGACAATAACTCCGCTCCGCAACATCGTATCTCATCGATCGAGGTGTCAAAATACGCAGAACAAAATTATGCACTTGGTTATTTGCTTCGATTTATGCATACCCTTTCGAGCCGTTATATATTGGATTATTTCTAAGTGTTTCGATACTTTTTGTGAGCAGTTTATTTAGGGGTATTATTAGAAGCACAAGCCTCTCAGTGCTTAAAATACAGACGAGAGTTTAGTTTCAACTTCAATTCCAGCAAACTTTTTTGAAGCCAGACAGACACAACTTATTGATTCATCTCATCATTACATTTCCTCTCACTTTATGTTGTTTATCTCTTCTTTCACATTGCATTTCCTTTTTTTCTTACGTTCGCAGGAACATGACGACATTCCCATGACGTACTTTGCAATATTTGACGGCCACGCCGGCACGGGATCATCCTTGATGGCCGTCAACAACTTACACTACAACATACTGGATAAATTAGACAGTGTCTATGAACTTTTAATACACAGTACTTCGGAACAGAGACTATTCTCGAAAAAAGGGGACAGGCGCCCCCACAAGTGGCCATTCAATGAGAAGAATATATCCGTGGAGAGTCTTATAACGGGTGCATTGGAAACGGCATTTCTTGAAATCGTAAGTAAATTATTATTCAATATTAACACTTTCCAGGCAGCTATTAGTTTTACCATGTACAAAACAAGATTTTTCAGAAACCTTTCCCAACTTTCAAGGTCTATTTCAAGGATTACTGAACCAATACTAGGCATGTTTGTACTTATTTGAATGCATTTCTGATAGAGATTCCAAATATGATAATGAAATTCAATAATTGCGACATTTTTGAAACATTTTGTGAACTTTTGGAGTGTCGTCTGCAGACACCTCCCGCATGGAAAGTATTTACCTAACGCATCTGGGTAGTTGGTAGGCATAATAAATAGAATAAGAGATGGGGACCACAGCATGTTGCGGGACCACAGCACATTGCTTCTGTTGGATTTGATTGGATTTGGCATGAGTCTACAAGTATGTTATTCTATTATTATTTAGAATACCTAGCTATACCACTATAACCCTAAAACCAAAAAAAAAGAAAAGAAGAAGAGTGCTACACCATGCAAAATCATATGACCAGCACCACCTATTTCTGCCCGGTCCCATGCCGCAATACCCCCCAGTTATAGGTAGTCAACCAACATTTTGCTTGGCCAGCCCAGCGCTCGTGGTGTAGGGGTTGAGTGACTCGCCTGCCAGTCCGCGACCCAGGTTCAATTCCCGTGGACCAAACATTTTAGTCGTCCTTGCTGATCCCCTGCCCCAGTTCTGTGATCCATCGCCAATTGGTTAATAAGCTTTTTCGATATTAGTTACTTCTGGCGTAAGTCATTGTTTTGTTGGCCTTTTTTCTGATAGGGTCAGAGGTCAAGAGTACCAAATCATTGATCACTAGCCAACCACAGTAGAATTGCATATGAAATGAATACAGTCATTCTTAATTCAACATTAGTTTGATCATAAGAAATCAATATGATCTTAGAGAGGAGAAATCATCCTATATCTAACCATCCATAATATTATTTTCAAGTTTTCAGAAAGAGGAGAATATGACCTTCAAAAACATCAGTTTTTAAAACGTTTCAATAGGAGCGTTCCGACGAGGGACACTAACCTTTAGGCTAGCGTTAAATTTGCTAACCTAGAGGTTAAACTCTTGGTTAACAGCCGTGTGAATCGGTCATGGTTAACTAATCCTGAGTATAAAGCTGGAATGTTAACCTTAAAAGATCTTACGGTTAACCAACCACGAAGCACTAACCGAGAGCTAACCAAGAGTGTGTGCGCCGTGTGAATCCATCCGTAATGATAACCGCAAGTGACATTTATGACCTGTGACCCAGGTCTTACCTCAAAATGAAGAGTCGCATGACCTTGCGTTAACCTCGAAGCTACCATAGTAGTATCGCTATACTCAAGGTTAAATTTGTCATCTGAACAGGCACTATGGGTTAGCATAAAAGATAATTAAGCTCGAGAATAACTATTCTCAAGCTTAGTGGCCATCTGAACAGACCTTGTGTGATTCAGGCATTTTATGTACAACACCGTTTTAAGTCCCTCGTGAAAATATACGGTGGTTGCCCATCAGTACATTATCAGATATCCGTTGACTGACTGTCACCCTCCAGGTGATCAATGCACTTTGTATCTAAAACATATCAGATTTTGGTAAAAACAACTCTAATCCGGATATTGTCTTTGCTTCTATCATTATTTCAATCTTATGGCCTGTCTCAAGGCAATTTCAACGTTGCGAACGAACATCACTTGATGCATGTACGTAGTCAAAGCAGATGATATATTGCATTGTTTTCTGTAATCTATTTAGGGAATTTTTTTGTTATATGAGATGTATTGGTGGAAAAGAACAAGTAATGATCGTTAGATCATACATACATGTAGGCCCAAACATGTATTTTGGGAATTTTAAAAATGTTGTTGAACATTTTGGAAACAATTTCAAATATTTATTCAGTAAGAAAATCTTCACTTTTATGGTAGTGTACAGAATATGTGTTGAGCCATAATAATTTGAGGTTTTTTTCTTCAAAAATGTTCAAAAGGATTCATAAGTGTGTAAGTTTGTGAAAATTCTGACAAATATCCACTTTATAGTAGAATATGGAATGAACGTGTTGATCCATAATAATTTGAGGGTTTAGCTTAGTATTTTATAAGAAATGTGTTAACAGACTGTCACCCTCCAGGTGATCAATGCACTTATCTAAAACACATCAGATTTTGGTAACACAACTCTAATCCGGATATTGTCTTTGCTTGTATCATTATTCCAATGTTACACCTGTTTCAAGGTAATTTCAACGTTTGTGAGCGAACATCACTGATGCGTGTATGTACGAGGGTCGTTCAATAAATAATGAAAGTGATCATGGTATGGGATGCATGAGTGATTCTATTGACAGATAGCGTGATCAATACAAAGTATGAACCTTTGTCTTTCAAACAAATACACTTTTGAATTTCTAGGTATGAACTATGACGTCATAGCAATAGCTTAAAGTAACTGCAATCTGGACACTGCCTGAAATAGGTCAATATTTGGCTGGATATGTAATAGGTTGAAATATGGGTTGATTGATTCATTTGCGTATATCTCAACAATGCAAGCATTGAAACAGATAGCACTTGGTGAATGGTAAGAACACACAATAATCTATGTTTTACACTCTTTTTGAGATCTGAATTCCTCAAAACAAACAAGAAGGGACCATCTCAAATAAGTTTTTATTAAGGAAAATCTGCAACGATAAACCATAGAAAACAACAACGGATAAAGAACAATGGAGGGATTATAATTCAATAAATTGTTGTGGGATGTAAAGCAATAAATAGTGTGGATTTCAAGAGGAGCTGATCATAAAATGTCCTCAAACCGTTGGAATTATGTGATCTAGTAGCTCTAAAGAAAGCAGTAATAAGAGAGGTTGTGGCAGCCATATTTGATTGATGCATTCATTTATATCTTCATTTTGATTATCAAAATAAGTATACACTTTGATTTAAGCATTTGTCGATGTTTCTGATTATATTTTAAAGGCACAGTAAGCTTTTATCTGGCAAATATCATGATTTTAGCCATTTTTGGCCCAGTTCAAAAATATCTGCCGTCTGCGCATGCGCATATTTTCTCTATGTTTCATATGAATAAGTTCGGTTAATTAGTTACCTATCCTATGGAATCGCCTAAACTTGTTAAAGCTCTTAGATTTTCCTAATTTATTTGATTTTCCGCAACATTAGTGACTCAGTGACTGGGAATTTGTCAGTGAAATATGGGCTATTTGAAATACTGATATTTGTATACTTTTTATTCAATTGATTCCCCTTACTCTTTCCTTTTATACTACATATTTCAAATTACACAGGGAACAAACTTATTGTCTTAGGTATCATAATTATGCAAACAAATAATTGAATTTACCTCCTTCTGGGTCATGTTATGCAATCTTCTTACCACGTGTCTCATAAAAACAATTCACATTTCTCGCCAAATAACTGATTTAGCAGTGGCCCAAGTGTACTTACTTTAACCCTTACAGCCCCAGATCCCATGAAATCCCATTTCCCAGCATCCTGGTTCCACCTGGCGCTGAGGTTTTTGTCTGAAATAATGGCTGTAAGCTATATAGCTGGGCGAATACACTCGCCCAGCACAGCTTCCCCCGTGGCGCAGTTGGTAGAGTGTCCGCCCGCCAACCGAGAGGTCGTGGGTTCAAACCCCGGGGCGTGGCACCTCTTGTTGTGTGTGCTTTTTTCGCTTGAAAAAAATTTTGTTGGAAAATCCACCGGGTGGGTTAGGGTTATTGAACGATTTTTTTTCTTCTTTTTCATTTTCACTTTTTTTCTCTAATTTTACCCTGATTAACCCTTACAGCCCCAGATCCCATGAAATCCCATTTCCCAGCATCCTGGTTCCACCTGGCGCTGAGGTTTTTGTCTGAAATAATGGCTGTAAGCTATATAGCTGGGCGAATACACTCGCCCAGCACAGCTTCCCCCGTGGCGCAGTTGGTAGAGTGTCCGCCCGCCAACCGAGAGGTCGTGGGTTCAAACCCCGGGGCGTGGCACCTCTTGTTGTGTGTGCTTTTTTCGCTTGAAAAAAATTTTGTTGGAAAATCCACCGGGTGGGTTAGGGTTATGCTAATGCTATGACGTCATTTTTCATACTAAGAAATCCAAAATTGTATTGTATAAGAGACAAAGGTTTATACTTGGTTTTGGTCACACTATCTGTCAATAGAATCATTCATGCATCCCATACCATGATCACTTTCATTATTTATTGAACGACCCTTGTATGTAGTCAAGGGGATGATTAAATGTCTTGTATTGTTTTCTGTAAGCTATTTAGGGAATTTTGTACGGTGTTATATGAGATGTATTGGTGGAAAAGAAAAAGTTAGGATGGTTAGATCATACATAGACACAAGTCTGTTTTATGGGCCCACTAAACACTGCATAATTGTCATCATTTTAGGGTGTTTGTCTTCAAAAATACTCCACACATTTTGTGAATTTTAAAAATGTTGTTGAACATTTTCTTAACAATTTCAAACATTTATGTAGTGAGAAAATCTTCACTTTGACAGTAGTGTACAGAATATGTGTTGTGCTGTAATTATTTGAGGTTGTTTTTTCTTCAAAAATGTTCAAAAGAATTCAAAAGATTGTGAAAATTCTGACAAATATCCAGTTTGTAGATGGAATGTATGTGTTGATCCATAATAATTTGAGGGTTTAGCTTAGTATTATATAAGAAATTTGTTAACTGACTGTCACCTCCTCCAGATGATCAATGCACTATGTATTTATATCTTAATAATATCCGATTATGGTGAAACAACTGTAATCCGGAGATTGTCTTTGCTTCTATCATTATTTCAATGTTACACCTGTCTTCAGGCAATTTCAACGTTTGCGAGCGAACATCACTGATGCGTGTTTGTATGTAGTCAAGGGGGATGATTAAATGGCTTGTATTGTTTTCTACAAGCTATTTAGGGAATTTCTTTTGACTGCACATACTTATGCACGCACATCTCATATGACAAAAATTCCCTAAATAGCTTGTAGAAAACAATACAAGACATTTAATCATCCCCTTTAAGATGATGGTGTAGCTCAAATCTTGCTTCTAAAGCAATAACCATGATAACAGCTTCTCGTCGTGTGGATGCAATAACGTTGTAACATTTTCGGCCAATTTGAGTTATTAGTTATTTATGCTCTGAAAATCTCCACTTTTATAATGTTGTGAACATTTTCAAACATGTAAGTTGTGTTCAGAAAGTGTCTGTTAACCCTTACAGCCCGCACCCCATGAAATCCCATTTCCCAGCCTGTCGGTTCCACCTGGCGCTGAGGTTTTTGGGTGAAATAATGGCCCCGGGCTACATAGCTGGGCGAATACACTCGCTACACTCGAAAAGTGCTATGACCATGAAACTTTGGGAATAAATTTATAAGCATATTACCTAAATTCTCTCATGAGTTTCTGCAAATACAGTGTTTACTATTTGAAAAAAGTATTTGTTTCCAATTTTGATTTTAGGGAAATGTTCAAATGGCTGTAAAAGGTCTAGAAACACTTAATTAGTAAAAACTCAGGAGATAACTTTCTAAACTTAATTACCTTTAATATGACACTTTGTTTGTGCAAATTGAACATGTAGTTTTTTCTGTAGAAATTCACAAAATTTAGCAAGATAGTGTTTCTAGAAAATAGTGAAAAAGTACTAACATTCCCAGTGAATGAACCATCCATCTCCACTCAGTTGTAGAGGGAAACAATTTGTGTTATACCTTGGTGTTTTGGCATCAAAATAAAATAAAAGTCTTTAGCATACATTGACTTTAAAGAAGAGAAAAAAATATTTACAAAACTATGTGTTTTCTGAAATTTGGCAGTATTTGGGAATTCGGCTACGCCTCGTGTATTAAGTCAATGGGTTTTCAAATAACAACAAATTCCGTAAATCAAAAACGGCTTTTTGGAAAAAAACCTTGTGCATATCATCTTTTCTTATCAATATACACATCCTCTGTTATTTTGAAGCAAATCATTGCCGGTCACCGTAGCCGAGTTAGCCACCTTAAATCTTCATAAGATTAATATTGAGTTCCAAATAAATTAAAAAGATTTTCAGTGATTAATTTCAAATTTTATGAAATGTTTATGTGAGCATTATATTAATGAAATTCATATGGTTAGGTTATTTGAGTGTGCTCATCATCTCTGGATTGGCAGATATCAATTACAATATCTATCAGAATAGTGAAATTCATGATGTTTGAGTAAGCCTCTAGTATAATGTCATTGATGCTATATCTATGAATGTTGAATGGGTTTGTATGATGGAGCAGGTGTTTCAGAAACCTCACGCATGGTTTGGAATCGAGAGACGATTGCTCAGTAATGATAAGACTGTCAATTTGGCAAACTGGTGATAAACATTTAATATTGTGCCAATTCTAAATATAGATAGAGTAAGAAGAAACATACTGTACTCTATTTGGCTTCCTCTGGACAGTGACGTAATTTAACAGGCGCTGCTTGGACACACGCGTATGTATCTTCCGCCTTTCAACGCTCATGTGTATACGCCAACGCCGCGAGTAGGCGCGCGCGATATGGGAGTAATTCTGTCATACCCTTCACAGAGGTATTCATAGTGCATAATTTTTAAGAACGACGCATACTACCGATGTTGGTGTGTAGGGTATAACAGAATTATTCCGCGATATGTGCTGCAGTTAGTAGAATACGTGGTTACGTCACTGTCTCATGATGGCCAAATGGACTATAGCTTGCCATGTAAGACCAAGCTCTACTTTGAAATAGATAGAAACCGATATAATTTACAAGAGCAAAGGTATAACCAGCGGAGCTCTTTTTTCCCCTCTCCCTTCTAGCCCCTACCTTACTCCCCCTCCTAATCCTACCCTCTCTTTCTGTTCCCCCACCTCTACCTCCCAAATCTGTATGAATATAAGGTTAAGAGATGTGTTGCCGTGATCACAATGATCTCCTTTCAAACAGTGGCATAGCAAGAGGGGAAGGGGGGTGATCACCCCTTCATTTATTGGAGCTGTGTCAGTGCGATTGGCACTGTCGGTTATCAAGTTCAATGTTTTGCGCCGGTTTGAGGGACACCCCTAACACACCACTTCTAACTGTTGCTTGCCCCCCCCCCCCATATTAAGAACTTAGCTATGCCACTGCTTTCAAAGCTATTTTTGGTAAATCAGTAGGTCTAAATCTTTACACTTTGCCATTTCCCCATTGATTTTATATACATGACCTTTTTTAGCACTTTATACAACATTTTAAGAATAATGATGAATAATATAATGAACCCATAAATGTACAAGAAAATAAGACAAATAAGGGGTCAACCAGTTTATAGGGGTCGTTCCAAATTATCGCCATTTTCACTTACGTACAGAGCGTACGTAATTTTTACCCCCTCCCCCCTCGAGTTACGTACGCAATAAATGGCGAAATTTAAAAAAAAGAAATCCCGCCTCTCAAGATCGCCATTTAAGTTACGTACGGTTGGGTTATATTTCGACCCCCTCCCCCCTCTTACGTACGCTTTGTACGTAACTGAAAATGGCGAAAATTATGGATGACCCCTTACTAGACTGGTGAAAAGGCGACCCTATTTGGCGGCACATTTCCGTAACCTCAGATCCACTGAGTACCCCCCTCCCCCGTTCAAAGATTTCCTCTGATGGATGATGCATCGCTGTCATGAAGTATATTTGCAAATGGCATCAAATATGTTTCACTTCTTATTTGACCGTATCAAAATGTATTCCAGCATTTGTCTGTGAATGACGGATAATTTTTAATTCAGAATGATAAAATTGAGAGATTTTATAAAGATAAACTGGAGAGATTTGATAAATGTCACAGAATTTGTGTTTAAAGTTGATATTGCCTGACTTTATCGGATGAATAGGACCTTGAATGAAATAAAACACATTCATGAAGGTCACATATGATGCGATTGCAGGAAATTACAGCAAACATAAGTGCCAAGATGGTGGAGGGTGGTCACTCAACATATTTGTAGCGTAATACTGTAGGGGTGACTCGTGTTCATGCAATTATGCGAGTGATGTATGAGGAATAAATGCATTCATGAATGTAACATACTGTGATTGCAGGAAATGGCAACAAAACATACTGCGTGAGGGCCGAGGGGACGTGTCATTAAATCCCAGGCAATACAAAAAATGCTACGTTTAGCATTTTATTTCTATTCTTTTTCAAAGTATTCCTTGGGCCTGGGGACTGTGATGAATGCACTAGGAATAAGTACGTACATAGATAAGTGAGCGAATTCATTCATTCATTCATTCATGAATCCAACCGAAGAACATATCAATCAAATACGGAGCAGTGAAAAAAAACTGTGCGATTAAGATTATGTGATTCTAAGTTTTAGCGTAGATTATCACTCTGGTTTAAAACGTGAATGTACCAGGTGTGAATGCATACATGAATAAGACTGTATGTACTGTAACTACACACAACAAAATATGTGAATTCCCCCTAGCATATACTAGAATATTTCCAAAAATATTTGATGGATTTAAATAAATTTGAGCTAGAAAGATGCACACAATTGTTAGGCACATTTTGATACCAAATTTGTTGGCCTTGAGACAATGGAACGATAAGAAATTGTGCCATTTACCAATTTTTATACAGAAAAAAGTGGCACTAAATCTCACTGGCTATGGCTAGTTTTGTCCATAAATTAACAGACATTTTCTTGGTGGATTTTCGTGCACAAACATGGGAATCTACCAAACAATTATGTGTGGCATCATTTCAAGCAAATCAATAAGCAGATCATAATTATGTGTGGCAAGTTCGTCTGATTATGAGTGACGTGGCAATTTGGTCCGGTTATGAGTGACGTGGCAATTTGGTCTGATTATGTGCGACATGGCAAAATGGTCTGATTATGTGTGACAGGGCAATCTGGTCCGAGTATGAGTGACATGGCAATTCTGTGTGACATGGCAAAATGGTCTGATTATGTGCGACCACCGCTCCCCCGGGAATTTTCAGGAATAACAAATTACTTCTCTATAGGGGGTGTGCACATATCTAGAATAGCCCAATTTTGTATCATATGAATGCTATGTGTTTATAGGGCATTGCAGTGAACATTATGCAAGTCTGAGTTGACTTAGGTCATCCTTTATACAAGTGCGACTTGGGCCCGGAACTTGGGTTCATGCACCTATATGTGAGTGTGCGAGGAATGAATAAAACCTTGAATGAAAGCATTCATGAATGAAACCAATGAAGCCAAAGAATATATGAAATACATGCATGTTTAAGTGTGTTCATAGTGCTAAAATAAACAAGACTTGTAACATTGCGAATCAGTATGAACTAGCATAGACACGGTCTAACTCAAGCGGATAAACATTTTTGTGTGTCTGTGTTGGTATAAAATATACATGCTTGCATGGCTTGGCAGTACAGTAACGATGCTTTACTTTAAACCAGGACTAGGAGAACCTGTAGTATCTCTGAAGATGATATTGATGAGTTTGAGTCAGTGTTGTGACGGCTCGAGTAACTTGAGCCTGCAACCACACACCCGTAAAATTTAGAAAACAAATATAATATTGAAAAAAGGTTCAAAATAAT
The DNA here is from genome assembly GCA_035610835.1 of Ophiura sarsii. Lineage (NCBI taxonomy): Eukaryota > Metazoa > Echinodermata > Ophiuroidea > Amphilepidida > Ophiuridae > Ophiura > Ophiura sarsii. Next base: position 29,219,183 of record CM069445.1, on the reverse strand, counting down.
GACATTTTTTGTTTCCTTTTATTGCATTTTAAGGTGAATAACATCCACCAGTAAACAATATTCGGTGATGTGGAATTGCAGATGGATTCAAAATTTGCTGAGAGAACTCTGGGAATAAAATAGGGTTTGCATATTGCCATATAAATGTCGGATACCTCGGGGAATGTTGTTCAAATTGAGTTTTATTGCCAATTTGAAGTTGGAGTGTAGGATCGTTTTATTTGGACAATAAAAGAAGAGTTGTCTTACGATTATTGTCACTTTAAAAGATAGCGTAGCTAGGGGCAACGTCAGGGGAGAGGTAGGGGCGCATTAACCCCCTATGATGTGTACAAATAGGGGGATAGTGTTAACAAGGATGAGGAAAAATAGAAATGGGGGAATAGTAAACACACAAGGATGTCATGTTTTGTTCTCCTTGAGTGTAACGTTTGGTTGGTTGGTAAATACGTATCCATCATGGCTGACAGCTTGTGACTTAAAGGGGCACTAGAGATGTGTTGGAGGCTGTACCCTGAATTATGATAAAAACTGGGATTAGTATATTTTTACAATTATATTACATGTATGAACTTACACCTAAGGATTAAGAAAAATCAGCCCTCTTTGTACAACAAAACGTTGATTCAAAAATGCTGTGATCTTATGTTTTATCAATTTTTTTACGTCAGACAGTGTCCCCCTGTAGCACGCGTGATAAATAACGCGAACCATATTTGCAAAGAGGGCGTTTTTGAATAAATAGCGATGGTATTGTTTGAATCAAGTTTTGCTGTGTTTTTTGTAAGTAGAAACAACAATAATGGCAATTTTTAATGTTCATCTTGAATTCTGAAGTAAATTAATTTAAAAAGAATGTCAACACCACTTTTTGTCCTTATAAATCCCTAACCCTACTACACCACACGGCAACAGATTCGTTTTCCGACCCCCAAAATTCACCAGAAAGGTCATCTCGACCCCCCGGGATTTGAACCATGGACCTCCAGCACCAGAGCCTCAATCCAAACCACTACACCACGGCTGTCAAGCACACTCGGCGCAGTATATTCGCCTCGTTATATAGCCTGGGTCCATTTTGTAGCCCAAAAACCTGCACGCCAGGAAAATAACAAAAAAATTGGTGTCGTTACCGTGTGGTGTAGTAGGGTTAGGGTTAATCGATGACACGCCATTTATGTCAGTTTGCAGCCAGTTGACATACATGTAGGTTGCCCAACCAAGGATTTCATTCTGTCAAACCACCGTGACTTTGGCCAGCCAGGTCTTCGTTTGCTCATTTGTCCTGCCCTTTCTCTATGAACAGTTTTCTTGGCATCTGGCAATATGACCAAAGTGTAAGAGTATGGGAGTTAATCAACTCAAGTTATCGCTTCTTCACACCATTAGCAAGTGTAACGTTGCGAGAATAAAAACACCACACCTTTAGATGTCATGATAAATTAATGATATAAAGAGATAAATAATTCAAAATGAATTCTTCTTAGTTGTGTTTAATGTAATTGATTTGTCTGGCCCTGCACCAAAGGCAGTGATTATATATTGATCACCAGGAGATATCTATTAACCCTAACCTAACTGAGTACTACAATTTACTACAGGCAAGCCTATCTCCAAGCGCATGCATGTGTGAACGGGTTTTGAAGACTTTATCAACCGAGCCTATAGTGAGCTAGCTGAGAGCCGTGGCTTGCCTAGGGGTCCAGAGTTTCGGGTTTGGAGGGTCCCCAGTTCGATCCCTGGTTGGGTCACAGCAATTTATTTGTTGATTTCTCTTCCATAATTTGGATCCTGGTTAAAACCAGGTTATTTTAACCGGGTTAGGGTTATAGGGAATTCCAAGAGATGGAGTTCTTTTAACAGGTAAATTATGGAAGCCGGTAGAAAAAGCATTTAGAAGCTGGAATTCACGGAATAGGTATGTGTTAGTTTCTGCTTTCATTAGCAAAGGTTCTCTTTGAAAGACATAGTTCAAACATTGAAAGTGGCTAAAGAAATTCTATAACAATGTCAATATATGGCACCCGATTCCATTAATGTGAGTTGAAATGAAGCAAAAAGCGATGTCGGATATTGATAATTAGATTTCCTTGGACACTTTTTAACCCTATAACTCTACTACACCACACAGCAACTGTGCGGGAAAATGTTTTTATAACTCGGCGTGCAGGTTTTTAGGCTACAAAACGGACCCAGGCTATATAACGAGGCGAATATACTCGTCGAGTGTCGACTGTGGTCTAGTTGCTAGGATCTGGGCCCTGATGCTGGAGGTCCGTGGTTCAAATCCTGGGGGGGGGGGGTCGGGTGACCTTTCTGGTGAAGTTTGGGGGTTGGAGAAGAAATCTGTTGCCGTGTGGTGATCTCGAGTTAGGGTTATAGGGAAAAGGAGAGAGTTAGGTACATTTTAAGAAGAAGAAAAAATGGATGTGACTATCCATAACAATGTACAGTAAGACTATTTTGAGAGCCATGTTGTTTGTGATATACACATCACTGACCTATGATTAATGTTGGTTTATATGTAGGGGTTTTCCCACATTTCCCCCTGTAGGGAATATATGTAATTTAGAGACCTATCCATCGTTCCATCCATTCAATTCTTCTGTGTACTTTGCATTTTTGTGTATTCTGAGTTTATTAATCTGGTGCATTGTGAAAGAAATCCTCATTTCAGTGTGTCATTGTCTGAGGCAGAGAGATTAATTACAAATATTTGAAGGGGTTTTCCCTCTTGTTGTCCCTTAGTACTATATATGGTCATGTGTTTTAAGCTCGCCTCCTTTCGCGTTACACACAGATTTTGGCTTTCGCGACATGAATTTAACTTTACACATTTATATTTGCTTGTATACCCCCCCTGAGGTAGTAAAAGTATACATTTTCTAAAGGAAATTGCATGAGGAAACCAAATATGTCATTAAAATTATAGTACGACCAAGAACTAAAATGGTATGATCAGAAATGTTCGGAAAATATCAGAGTTTTTTAATTTTTAATTTGAGATCCAAATATTTTGTATACCTATCCCTATCATTATTTTGTTTACATATTTGAATTCCTCATGAAATTACCCATTAGATGATATATATTTGTCAAAGTTACTACGTCGGTATGGTAATTATACCGGCTAGTGAATATCTCAAATTTCTATTTTATATATTTTTAGAATTTTCAGAAATATTTGTTTAAGGATGAACCCTTCCCTGATATAAACTGCATTTCTGAATTCCTCTAGTTACAAGCTTTCCAAAAATGTATACTTTTGCTATCATAGGTTGAAAACTTTTTCTGTTATAGTCATTTTTATAAATCCGGTAAATTGAGGCTGATTATTCATGTTGACTGTGTAGCGAATAGGAAGAAAGCTGATGATCATTGTCTTATCCATAATTAATTAGTTGTTAATAATAGTTGACAAGTCTATTGAACCACATACTTAATGACTACTAAATATCCTTTGAAATGGGACCAAAATTGTGTTTTTAACATTAGGGGATGACTAGTTATTGTAAAAAGAACAAAGCATGGGATTATCCCCATTGAGTTTGTACAGGCAGCACCCCTTCCAGAAACACCCCTTCCAGCACCACCCCTGGTCCCCAAACATCAAACAGCTGTATCTCCCTTCTGTATTAGCTATACCAATGCCATTTAGCAGGCAGATAGCTTGTCATTAGGGCTTTAAAATGATACCAAATTTGTTGAGATAGCTTTTGTGGTTTTAAAAATATTTGAGGAAAATGACAGCATGAAGCTAAAAAATGTAACGGCACCACCCTATTGGGAGGCGAGTTCATAATGCGTGACCATATGTGAAGGAGGGGGATGATAATACAAATATCATTGATTGAGGTATTAGGATGTACAATTGAAGATACTGATTTGACTGATTGTTATCAAATGACTGATTTTTGTGACAATTTATTGATTTGATATCCAATGTTAAGATTTTTTCAAAAAACAAAACAAAACAAATAATAACAAAGACAATCCCAGCAGCAAGCTCCCTCCCCCCCCCAAAAAAAAAGAAGAAGAAGAAGAAGAAGAAGAAACACCCAACAATAACAAACAAACCAAACCAAATCAAAAACAAAGACGAAGGAAAGAAACAAACAAAAGACAGAACCCCCCACCCCCACAAAAAAAATCACCCACCAAAAAAGAAGAAACACCCAACAATAACAAACAAACCAAATCAAAAACAAAAACAAAGACGAAGGAAAGAAACAAACAAAAGACATAACCCCCCACTCCCACAAAAAAATCACCCACCAAAAACAAACAAAACCCAATAAAACAAAAATAAAGAAAACAATCAAAAGTGAGATCCCCAAAACCCCAATACAAACAAACAATAAAAAATGACCACAAAAACAGCAACAAACATTTAACAAAAATAAATACAAAAGCTCCTCAAGAATTATACCTTTCATGCTTTAAAGCCTGAAAGAGCAAATAATATTAACCCTGTAACACAATGGTGATCTACCATTTGGAATTAAAATTGGGTTAATTTAATGAAAGTATTCTGGGACGTTTTGTATTTTCAAACGGAATGGGCTGGGATTTGTTAGGAATTGCCTGTACAAACCAGATTGGATGGACTCACACTCTGTAATGATACCCTCTATACTTTATTCAGTTCCAAATAAGCAAAGATTGTGAGACTTGTCTTAATGTGCACGCAAAAAGAATCTCTACTGTTGCACGCATCTATTAGTGTGTTTCTATTGAGACAAATTATCCGGAATATTATGGATAAGAGATTAACTTTACTAAAAGGGGCACGGGGAGATTGGCGATAAAAATGAAATTTGAAGAAGAAAAAAAAAGCTTCAATAGATAGGGTATAATAGAACCCTGAAACGTAATATTTCATGGAAAAGGGTTGAAGATAGACATTCTGGTGAAGCCATGTATGTGCCGAATTCTGCTGATAAATTTGATGTGATCTACATGTACATCGAAATTACCAAATTGTGAAATATTACACGATATACTGCGAATTAAGGTAAACGGTTTCAGATTGTAGTTAGTGTATGCCTAATGTATTACTTTGGTGCAAAAAAAACAATTTCCAGGATTATTGAGGGCGCACTCCCATACGTATCTCTCAATGCCCCTTTAAAACCCTAACCCTATTACACCACACGGCAACAACACGGCCAGCCTGTTTTTATAACCCAGCGTGCACGTTTTTGGGCTCCAAAATGGACCCAGACTATATAACGAAGCAAATATAATGAGCCCAGGTGTAGTGGTCCCGTGGTGTAATGGATTGGCAGCTGGGCTTTGGTGCAGGAGGTCCGGGGTTCAAATTCCGGGGGGAGCGGTGGGCCATTTCTGGTGAATTTTGGGGGTCGAAAAAATAATCTGTTGTCGTGTGGTGTAGTAGGGTTAGGGTTAATAGAAACTGACATTCTCTGCTATTCTCGGATAATAGCATTCATGTACGCTTTTCCCTGGAATTTGTCCTGCTCGAGAAAGGATAATACCAGTGACATTATACGGATAACGCTAGTGAAAACTCACACGGTTCGGATATAGTGTGTAAGTAGTATAGACCCCAGAAGTAAGCATACATTGATACCATCGCAAGCACCATAATTCGTTGGCGACTTGCTTTCATGTACAAATTTGCACGCTGCTGAAGAAGCTGGTATATATTCCGGGGTGGGGGGGGGGGGGGTACTCGGATTTGGTTTGGTTGGGGTGTGCCGCCCAGGGGGGGGGGGGGGGGGGGGGCACTCAACTTTATTTTGGTAGGGGTGTGCCGCCCAGGGTCTCAAAAAGGGGGGCGACAGAACTGAACTGAGTGGAATTTATGACGAAAAATAGGGTCTTAGGAACTGATTTTTTAAAAAAAGTAGGTATTCAGAACTGGCCTATAGTTCAATTTTGATTAGCAAGAATACACATTTTTGATTATTTTTGGTTCTAGAACGCAAAATTTTCGAACAATTAGGGCTTTGGAACACAATTTTTGAATTTTCAATCAAATTGGGGTCTTAAGAACTGATGCAGGCTCAAAAGGGGGGTCATAAGAGCTAGCAGCAGAGGGTGAAAAGGTGTCTTCAGCGCGGCACATACCTATACCCTTTTCCAATGTCAGTGCCCCCCCCCCCCCCGGGTGTGCCGCTGGCGATCAAAAAACCCTACCCATTTCTAAGGGTGATTTTGAAAAAAACCAGTACCCATTTCTAAGGATTTTGCTTTATTTTAGACACAGTTACCCCATTATTAGGGATTTTCCAGCACAAATCATACCCCATGTTTAGGGATTTTTTTGCAAAAAAGCGACCAATTAGAGCGGCACATCCCCGTATACTGTATTAGGCCAGTACCCTCCCCCCCCCCCGGATATATATGCTTATTCTTTTTGTATCTATTTCATCAAGCAAGTGAGGATCACTCACATGTATGATTCAAGGACTTTTTCTGTGTATATAAATGTCAACATTGTCATCAATGGCGCCTTATTGTCAAACTACGTCAACCCACAATGCCTTGCGGATGACCAGAGCATACGACCTTTAGCTGGCTAGGCACGCAACTAACGATATTATGACATGCAACTTTGTATCTTCCCTAGAAAACCAGTCGCCAATAGAAACAGTCCATTCCCCGCTTTTCTTCCCTATTATCCAGTGAGCAATTCACCATGTTTTTGGACACACTATATGTATCTGCAGTGTGCATGCTGTACATGCATACCCAACACACACTATGGCAACAGATGTGCTTAATGCTGGTAAACTCCCTATAGCAGCCCCCCGTTAGAGCTAGCTACTAGAAGCCCTCTGAAAACTAGAAGATGAGGGTTTTTGTACAGTAACAGACCCAGGATGATCACCTACTCTTACCGATATTTAAAGTTCTGCAACTTTTTAAACGTGTTCAGGGACAGCTTTACGAGACTCTCCAAACCACGGCGCACTACATTCACTTTATAGACCTGCGCATATGTACACAGTGAATGGGTTAGAGGAGAAATTCTACAATTACGTCCAATTATCAGCTTAACCCACAGAAATAGAATCCGATAAACCTAACTGAATTGAGATGTGATTGTAGGATTTCCGACCTAGTACTTTTTGGGGTAAGGAACAAATCCTCAACAAATCTTAATTTCAAGAAGACTTGTATCCACAATTTGCACAGATAAATGAGAGCTTCACAATTTTTGGATCGGAACAAAGTATAATAACAGCTACACAAATTGCCTAATGATAAGGGATTAGCCTGTCTAATGTGCATGTGTCTAGCACTCAATTACAATTAAGTTGGATGTTTTCACAGCTATAGGCTGCAATATGTCGCATTTTATGTTATCCCGTCCGCAACTTGTGTACCAGGACCACAAGTGTTTATATTTTGACACTGTTGAAATGATATTCATGAACAAGTGTGTGTCAAAACACTCAGTGGTTGGTGGTTGGGGAGGTAAAAAACAAGGATGGCATGGAATATGGAATATCCTACATTTTAAAACTATTTTGTCAGTATCAGCAATATGTATTTGGACTTGTGTGAAAGCAAAATTAAATGCAAAAGGCAAAGTATACTTGTATATATTCCAGGAAGAGGTAAGGGATGTGGTCATATTAACCTAACTCCCCTGAGTGCTAAAAATGCTAATCCTACATGTAAGTCCATCTCCAAGCGCCTGGGCTGACGGTTTTCCATGACGTAATCAACCGAGCCTATATAGTGACTGCTTTATAGTGCGCGAACGAGTAGATGAGGGCCGTGGCTTAAATTTGAGTGGGACATAGGGCCAGAGTCTGGATGTTCACCGGATCAAATCCAGTTGGTGTTTTTTCTTCGAAATTTGCCATAAACCCTAAACCAGGGTTAGGTTAAGGAACCCATGGATGATTTTTTGCAAGAAATCCTGTCATTTTGGCTAAAATCCTTAGAAGCTAATCTTGTTTTGTGAAAACTAGTTTCAACTCAACTCGTTTTAGTTCATCAACTTAACTGTAGAAAAATGACATTGTAATTTATAAGATCATTTTGTTTTGATTCTTCCTGCATCATTTTGAAGAAGAAGAAAAAAAAAAAAATATATATAAACAATATTCTGAACTATGGTCAAAAATTGTCCATCCAACTCCTAGAGGTATATATGGACAAGCAAACAAACAATTTTAAAAGGTTATTGTGCTTTTCAAATTATTTGTATTATTTTGAGATAAATGTTTTTGAGTGATATGCAGTATGATAATGTCAGCTATCACACAGGTTACTGATTATGCACTTATCAATTGCAAGCACGGCCCCCGGGGACCCGGGGCATGGCGGGGACCATGCGGGGACCGTACACGGGTGTACAAAAAATGATGCCCGGCTATGCGGGGGAGTGTAGGCTGACGTACAAACTGTGCCCCGCTAGCCGGGGCATGTAGCGGGGACGCACGCTAAGGTACACAAATGTACACCCGGGCGCTTGCTATAAATAAGCTAGAGATGCGATGCGCTTGACGAAATAAGCCTAATAACACATAGGGAACACATAGAAATGCATTTCGTTATGGTTGCAGAAAGAAATAAGCGACCTTGGGACTGTAGCCGGGTGAGACTTTGTCCTGGGTAATGGTTGGCCGGGACTGTACACTTGGTCCCGGCCAAGGGGGGCCTGGACTGTAGCGGGGACGTACAAAACATGGTGCCCGGCCCTGCGGGGACCGTACACGATTGTACTCGGGACGTCACATGGTCAATTTGTACGTCCCAGCCCTAATCCCTGCTATCCCCAGCCAGGTCCCTCGGGGCCGGGGATGCAATTGATAAGTGCATTATATTGTGAAGATGTTATAACAAGGTTTGTTCACACTTTGCAATCAATCCTTTCAATCATGCTTGAATAATGGTCAATCAAACGGAACACATGGCTATAAATATCAGAACGTTGTGTGCTGCATAAGCTTCGTCATCATGTATATTTTTGAAATTGTCATTTTGTAAGATTTGAAATGATATACAACTTGGCAAGGTGTTTATAAGATAGATGGTTTCATAGATGCAACTCCGGTTAAATTTCTTATGTTTTATATTGTTTTCTGTGAACTTTAAAGGGCAATATCTGAAAATGAACAAAATGTCAGTTATAGTTCTTAGCTGTTTTGCTATAGACGATGGTCTTATACTGTATAGGCTGTACCACATTAGTGTCGTCGTGTATGGCCGCCTGCGGCGACCATACACGACTCCAAATATGGTACAGCCTATACATTATAAGACCATCGTCTATAGCAAAACAGCTAAGAACTATGTTTTATTCTCTAATTGGTACTGCTTATATTGCATGTATTGTAAGCTTAAGCTGCCATATTGTACTGTTTCTCAGATTGCTTAAATAGGCCTAAGAATAAAAGGTATACTGCTTATATTAAACCTGAAATTTGGCTTTAAAACACCTTAAAAGGCGCATCTTGATACGTATTATATAACACACATATTTACTGCTTATAAGGCGTATCTGAACTGCTTATGAATAAGGTCTATTTTACTGCTTAAAAGCTTAGGTTTCTAAACCTTATTGTACTGCTACGTACCATATAGCGCTTTCAGCCTTTCATTTTTGCTACATGTAGGGTATTGGACCATATGTTTGCTTCAAACCTGTATTGCACTGGTTGCGTATATTCATGCTAAACATCCCCTATACCTCATTCTCTAGAGATTGATTGAAAAAATTAAAATCTTGAATCCTCGCTTATCAAGTTTGCCGTGGCCGGGCGGATATTAATAACTCTCGTTACCCCGAGGGACGGTAAAATAACCTGGCTAGTGACATCATCTGCCCATCTCCGATGGTTGAAAGCATATATTTTCTTGGAATACTATACGTACTCTGTAATACATTTCTAGCGTTTTTTGGTGATGATGAGTGTGATACCGATATTGATCTTTAAGACTAGGCCTATATGCCAGGTTATTGGGGGTGTTCAACCTTGAAGATTTGAATGACCATCTTATATTTCCACATAGATGGGATGTCCCAGACTCTATATGCAATCATATTGCTTAATTGATATTATATGCTTAACCCTAACTCGATCCTGGGAGAAAAACGGGTTAAATTTGAGAGGTAAACCTACTCTATATAATATTTAGTGTTGATGTTGATGTGTGAGTAATGACACGACATGGCAGGGGAGTGCTATTGTGAGTATATCAACATATGTGAACATATCAAGCGCATTGATTTTTTCTATTTTTTTCGAGAAACAAAACATACGCATGTATTGACCTAATTCATACACGGCACTATACAAATCAAAATTTGAGCATAATTTTGTTCTATGTAATAACGAATAAAAACATGTTAACAAGTTTGCTAATATCCGCAGTGAAAATTGGCAAACCCGCGATGCCTGAACAACGAATCAAATGAAAGCGTGTGGTGCGCGTATTTAATGGCGCACACACGGAGTGCATTAGACACTTTCAATGCACTCCGCATATTTAAGTGTCTTGATTTCTGATTGGTTCGACACTAAGAGTGTATGATTTAAAAGACAGTTCATTCGGGAAGACAGCTCATTTGTGAATAAATACCAATATGAGTATCACCACCCCCTTCCCAATTGGGACTTAGCAAAATGTGGGTATCTGTAGTATTGGTTCAGCATAGACTCAATATTTGCATTATTTCATCACCATGCAATTTATAGAGTTCTCTTGACAGCAGATTTCAGTTTCATTCCAATACAAATATTTGAGATGTCATATTATTTTAATTTGGCATTTTTTTCTGAGCTATTCCTGTGGTGGAGGCATGATTTGATTATTAAAGGTACACATTCAATACTGTATACCCAGAAATGTTTGCGTGCATTTAAATTTCGCTAATTTCCCGAGGAGCACCTACTCACGAAAATTTCATGCCGTGAATATCACCAATCTACCTTGTACTGTAGCTGTGCATTGCAAAGTTTACATTCATGAAATGCTATTGGTTTTGTTGCGATACAATGGACTTCAAAGGGTTAGAAAGTAATGAATCCCAGAATACCTTGCGTCCAAGCATGAATTTAAAATATACCCATCAAGCAAATAGCGCGCTTTTCAAACATGCCATCTTAAAGGAAGGATCCCGCAAGCACAACACTTAGTATTATTATTTGTTAGAAAAATAATTATCAAGCCGAAATTACGTAATTATAAAAAACAAAACACCATACTAGTCACAAAAATGAATAAAAACTGCCATCTCTCAACATGCATTTTTTTAAATTTGCGGCGATCGAAAGTCCCGGTGTCGATGACGTCATGGGTATCGGTGCTCAAATTTGCACATTTGCATTGTATAACTATGACATCATCGACACTGCGACTTTCGATTGCCGCAAATTTAAAAAAGTGCATGTTGAGAGATTGCAGTTTTTATTTGTTTTTGTCATAAGTGAGGTGTTCTGTTCTATTTAATTACAAAAGTTTGGCTTGATAGTTATTTTTCTAACATATAATGCACACTTTTATGCAGCGGGAGACCTCCTTCAACAAGTAAGCTGGTCATTGAAGGGTTTGACCCGGAGAAAATAGGTTAAGTACTGATTTTGGTGTCATAAGAAGCAGAATTTTTCCCGAACATATCAAATCATTGCCTCCCCATCAATTGGAAGATATTACCTATACAGAAATAGCACACCGGCCAAAGTCTGTGAATCTATATTACATAGATGTCATATTGGTCCATTATCATGTGACAAAGTTGTAACAAAAAAAGTTCACAAGAGAAAAACAGAAAATATAAGATAAGGCCAAAAAAAAAAGGCCAGAGTCTGAGTCGGACGGTCGGATTTTTATATTTATTTTTTTATTTGACAGGGAGATACTACACATAAACACGTTTTAAAGATTTTTTTAATTTTTATTTTTTTTAAAATGATTTTTAAACAAGCAGATACTACTCAAAAACACGTTTTCATCTTTCTTTATTGTTGTGTGCTTCTTTCAATTTTTTTTTTTTTTTTAATTTTTAAATTTTAAATTTTGAAAAAAAATTTAAAAAAATTTAGCGACCCTAGATTTCCGAAAATTTGGGTCGGTCGGAAAGGGTAAGTCAACTTTTTGTTGTTGTTGGCCTAAGATTTAAATTAATTTTGTAAATGTGACCCAACGCGTATAAATGAGGCACATATGAATATTGAGTAATTTATATCGTTATAATATGTATGAGTTAAGGACGTTTTTGGTAGCAATGTCAATGTTATATCACATTCCTAACTATAGTTATGGATTATTGAAAATCACTTTATCTCAGAACATCAAATACAAATAGTCAAGTTATGACATTTAAAGTTTTGGTGTTGTTAACAAATCAATGGAGTAAATGAAAATTATATCTCAAAATGTAGTTAAACTCTTTATTTTCATGAATCTAAGTCTTTGATTATGTAGAAGATATATCAAAGATCAGAAATAAGACTTTTTATGAATTTTACATAAACTATTATTCTGACCTTGCCCTACATTTTTAGCTACAATTAGCTACTGCCCCATTGTGCCTCATTTACTCATGTAATGGGTCACAAATATTGAAATGAAGCCCGATTTATCATACCGTAAGAAAGTGCCGATGAGCAATGAGTTGAGAATAGTGTCAATTAATTGTAGCCTAATTTTCGTGTTGTAGATTCTTGATTGAAGTTGCATTTCAGGAACTTTGTATGTAGCAAACGTGATGTGAATACGTTCTCGTAAATTGACTATTTTTGATTGACACTCCTGTGGGAATATAATGTGTGTGCAAGCAGCCAAGCAGTAATGAATCCTCTCTGTAACTGACGAAATGATGAAATTGCCGGGGGGTGGGGGGGGGGGGGGCACTCACCTAATACAATATACGGGGATCATGCCGCTCTAATGGGTCACTTTTTTGCCAAAAATCCCTAAACATGGGGTATGATTTTGTGCTCGAAAATCCCTAATAATGTGTTCACTTTTTACAAATGGGTCTATTTTCGCGAAAATTTGGTCTCTTTTCGTAAATATTTGCGAAAATTTTGTCTATTTTCCCGATAATTTGCAAAAAAAATTGGGTCTATAACGAAGCAAAATCCTTAGAAATAGGAACCGGTTTTTTCTTAAAAAATCACCCTCAGAAATGGGTAGAGGTTTTGAATCTCCAGCCGCACACCCCGACCAAACCAAATCTGAGTATCCCCCCCCCCCACGGGAAATTGCCTAATCTTACTCTTAGGCCAAGAAAAAAAAGATCCGTCTCACAAACCACCACATTTGCATAAGTATGTGGAGTCACTTTTGCCACATTACCCTTTTTTGTAGCTGTCTGAAAAGAGTTGGAAAAAAATTGGCTACGAAACAGGAAGAAAAAAAGTGGGCCAATAACACAATAAACAAAGAATTTACCGCATTTAGCATAGTTATTTTTTTCTAAAAATAAACAAATCACGTATAGCAAAACTATTACCCCAAATGTGTGTGAGACAGACCTTTTTTCCTTACTAAAAGTGCTTATTCTATCTCCCTCTTCCAAGTGTTTGATTGTGTTTTCTCCCTCCTATATGAAATTACTCTTTGTAAAACCACAATGTTAGAAGAAAAAAATTTGAACACTTTGTAGGTGTAATGTAAAGTGTTCCCCCTTCCCCCTGATCAATGTTGAATCCCAAAATTTGCCCACCATCAGCACATGGCCTCGCAACATTGATCGGTGGGGAAGGGGAGGGGTGTGAGGAGGGGGAATACTTCAGGCTACCAGAAATAAGTTTCGATTTTCATGTGACTCAAATATCGCGCGTGTTATGGTACAAACAGCATGGCAAATAGGGTCAGTGTTCGAACACATTTTTTTCTATGATTGCAGGTGATTTGGAGGGGAACATAAAATATAAATGTAGGAGAGAATAAAGTGTTTCCATGCTATTTGTCTCGGAGGTATTGACTGATGGCTAAATTTCATCGTCAATTTCAATCCTTAATTTGACATAAAATGAATGCTAGCAACCAACTATATAATAAATTTAAATTGTTCAATCATTTATTTCGTGAAGTCTAAATATACTTTATTCATCCGATTATTATTGGAATGCATGACATGGTTAATGCAGGGAAATGAATGCAAACACATTCTGCAAATTTCAGACTGTGTTTCGTGGATCTGTCATAAGGTAGCGGTCATTTTCTTTCGTAGGGGGCGGTCCCAAAAATGTCATTTATTGTCGACATTTTTTATGACCCCCCTAAACGAAAGTGATTATTTTTATGACCCCAACACACACATGCTAATCTTTACTTATAAGGCATATCTAGTTAGGGTTATTGGGGAAACAGTTGATGCGGAAGTAAAAAAATAAGGTAAACTAGCCCAATTTGTGTTCACAATGCAGACAACAACAAAAACAAAATCAGTTTTCAACTGAAATTTTGTTTTGACCCCCCCTATGGTGTTAATTTCATGATTCCCCCTATTTTCTGTATAAAAAAACCCTATGACTCCCCAGGATATTTAGGTCCCTCCCCTACCGAAGAAAATGACAGCCCCCTAACTATTATATGATTCTGCTGGCAAATGAGCATGCCAAAATGATATCGTGACTTTTTTTGCATGACCTCATCTCCAAATAATATTTGCCTGCGATAGATATGAGTCTTGTTTGTGCAGCTGAGAGCCAGTGTGGATCTATAGCTATAAAAAACACTGAGAATGAGGCTAAAATGACATAGCTGGTGGCTATTGTAGCAATCTGAATGAGACTGTCTGTCTTTCTCTCATAACTTACAACATTGACATGGATTAAACAATAAATTCAGGCCTGTAAAGAGGAATTTTCTTCTTCTTTTTTCAGGGGGGGGGGGGGGGGGGGGCTTTTATAATTGTTAAATTGGGGTTTATTCAAAAATATTTTGGACAATTTTTGATTTGTTTAGAAAATTCTTGAAAAATGATTAAAAATGTGTAACAAACAAATTAAGGAAATCCAACTGACCTTCCCACTGACCCTATCTGAAAGGACCATTTATTCTTTTTGATCTTTTTTATTGTTGCCTAAAATATAAGATTAATGGACATATGCAGTATCTGGATATTTTACTCTGACGGGGAGTATATAACCATAACATACATAGGAAAAAGTGTACTTTAGGTCCCAGATACTGGTATACCAGTATCGTTCAATACTGGAACATAAAAGTTGCCAGTATCGGACGATAAAGTACAGTCCAGAATCTGGGACCTAAAGTACACTTTTCCATAACATATAAATAGCTTATATGGTGTTGCCAGCATAGATTAAGAAATATTAAAATTCATATGCACCATGTGAATAATTGAAATAGTAATAGTAACTTGCCCTCCGGAAATGTTTAAATTGAAGACATTTGTTGTTAACAAAAATTAAATATTGATGGTCGGAGAAATGCTTTAGTAGAAGGAATCTGTAGTCGTGGAAGATAATTTGTTGTAATAATTCTATCTTCCTGATAGCATATGATACTTTTTTGATTACCGCATGGACATATAGTACAAATATCTTCTAATTTGAATCTTGTGTTGTCCATATTTATTAGTGGATGATGTTTCAGTTTCAGTTTCAGTTTTATTTTGTTTCCAGCTTGGTAACATACATAATAACAATGGTTTATAAATAACGAGTACACAAGAGATGTGGATGCCAATCTAAAACGCAGAGCGTGAGGAAGATGGCACCCAATGATATAATAATTACACGAAATAATAATATGTTTTAAGACCCAACCATAATAAGGCCCCCCCCAAAAAAAACACAACAACAACAACACAACAACAACAATTTGACTTGCCCTTTCAGGGCCAGAGTCTGGGTCGGACGGTCGGATTTTTAAATTTAAAAAAAAGAAATTAAACAAGGAGATACATGTACTACACAAAAACATGGTTTAAAGATTTTTTGTTGTTGATTTTTTGTTGTTGATTTTTTTACTTTTTTAAACAAGCAGATACTACTCATAAAACATGTTTTCTCATCTTTCTTTATTGTTATGTGCTTCTTTCAATTTATTTTTTTAAATGTTTTTTTTTTACTTTGAAAAAAAGTAAAAATAGCGACCCTAGATTTCCGAAAATTCAGGTCGGTCGGAAAGGGCAAGCCAACATTTTTTTGTTGTGCATAACCCCAGGTACAAATCAAGCATGTAATAAAACGGCAAACAGTATAGTCCAGTATAGCAATAGAGTAATAATGTGCTTGCAAGGAAAAGAAATTTGCTGGCTGGGAGTTGAACCCATGTTTTTTGGTAGCACGTTTGAAATTGTTTGTATGTAATTCATGATCATTGTTACTCAATGGATACGTATAATAAATGGGAGATGCTGGTTAATAATGCAACCAAATGCTACCGAATACCATATTTCTCTGTGTTGTGTCTCCCCTCAACGCACCAAAGTCTGTCCCCCTACCGACTGAGCTAAGCTCCCAGCGCATATGCGGGCAGCAACTTCCTGCCCACATATGCATGCGGTAGGTGACGTAATCGAGTCAATGCAGCAGCACGCGCGTGGAGATGCTGTATGATTTTTCTTTCTGTGTTGTGTTGCCCCTCAACTTCTCTAATAGCAAAATCAATATATTACAACGATCTTATTTAAAAGCCTTGAAACAAGAAAATAACCAATCATTTTGATTGACCTTTGACCTTATTTGTTTGTTTGTTTATTTGTTTACTATTTACAGGATAGTCAACTAGGCAGAGAAAAGACACAGTACCATGTATCCGGGGGTTGTACAGCATTAATAGCATTATTCATTATGGGAAAACTTTATGTGTCAAACGCGGGGGATTCAAGGTAAGGAATTTGTGATGCAATCTGTGAAAACCCATCAATAATACAAGTATCGACAACTCTAAAGCTGGGTTAACACAACAGGAACATTACCGTTCGAAGATTGATTTATCGATAGAGTATATATGCAATTTGTCTCTTCAAAGAAGCGGCAGCAAATTTGTTGCAGTGACAAATTTGCGTCTGCAAAATGGAATATATCCCGGGCTTTACATGCACTTGTTTCTGTATGGAGAGGAAAAGGATAGTGAAACAGTGTAAGGAGAAGATACTGCTATTATCCAATGGGCTATTCCAGATAATAATGACCCCCCCCCCCCTATAGAGGACAAATTATTATTTTTTAGTCTGGAATTCCTTGACTCCCTCTATGAAAAGTATATGGAATTCCAGATCAAACTTAAAAATAGTATGGAATTCCAGATCAAACTTCAAAAAAAGTATGGAATTCCAGATCAAACTTCAAAAAAGTATGGAATTGGTAGGAAAAAAGTCTTTAATTTCGATGTCCTCTATAGGGGGGGGGGGGGGGGGGGGGGTCTAAATTGTGAAAAAGGTATGGAATTCCATTGAAAGATTGGTGGGGAAAAAAGTCTGGAATTCCGATGTCCTTTATATACGGTGGAGATGGTATTTATTCAAAATGACCACAGAGGATTGAAGTCTATCTTCAGTAGATAGCACATTCTACTATAAAATGTTGATTTCTTTTTATTTTAATGGGATATCAAGACAGTAGATGACAATGAAATAACTTTGTTTTGTTGTTCTTAACATATTCCACGCGGCAGGCAGCTGCAGACGACATTCAAAAAAATTCACAAAATGTTTCAAAAATGTCCATATTATTGAATTTCATTACCATATTTGGAATCACCATGACAAATGCATTAAATTAAGTACAAACATGCCTAGTATTGGTTCAGTAATCCTTGAGATAGACCCTGAAAGTTGGGAAAGGTTTCTGAAAATTCTGTTTTGTATATGGTAAAACTTATAGCCGCGTGGAAAGCGTAACACTTTATGATGGCGCTAACTTGTTAGCACCAAGCTATTTCAGTGTCAGGTATAAGAATTGGCATATCAAAACAACAACAAAACAACCAAAACAACCAAGCAAAAAATAAACACACAAATAAACAAAACAAACACACAAACAAACATCCCTTACAAAAACATGCTTTCGTGGTTTTTGATCCGATTATTTTTTGTTTTCTGTCAGAACCCAACAAGAAAAAGGGCTGACCTTTTATTTTACATATAAGTACATACAAGTAACAACACCAAAACAAAAAAGAGAGAGAGAGAGATCCTTATGATTCATTAAAACTTTAAAACCCTTATTGTACCAGACCAGTTTAAGTATAAATACCTACTTCATCCAATTTCATGTAATGAAATCCCAGCTTCCCTCTTTGTCTCGCTAGGGTCCCCTCTAGTCGAGGAATTTCGTTGATTACTATGTCAAAGACACCGACCGACAGAGAGGATCTGATTATGATAGTTCTACCAATTCCTTTCCAAACATTGAATGTCAATTATAAATATTGTTCCCTCAAATTTGGAAGCTCCTACTAACTACCTATTTTTACAAAATAAAATTCCATCATTGCAGAGCGATTTTGGTAAAAGGCAAAGATCACATTGCCATGTCAACTGATTTTACACCGGTGCTCGAACGACAACGAATGCAGATATTAGCGGAACTTCATCCACAACTACTCAGCGATGAATTCACACATCTTGAGTTTCAGAAGAGGGTGCAAAGGAAAGACCTCGGTAAAAGACTTATGTACAGAGATGGCAATATGATAGGATGGTAAGAATATAAGATGAACACTTCTGGCCAAACAATGAAGAAGGTCTGTCTCAGAAGCCCGCCTGCACTGGTATGTGAAATGAGCTACGGCGTGTAGGTCTATGCGCTGGGGGCTAAAAAACTTCTTTCTTTTTTTTTGACTTTTTTTAAAATCTTTTTTTATTTTTATTTTTATTTTTATTTTTTTAAAGTTAAAAAAGTTCTCTGTAAGCTTGGATAAGCAACAAAAACAAACAATCGCATACCTCATAGCTATTTTCTAAAAAAAAATTTTAAAAAAATCGCACAGCACTTACCTTTTTTTTTGCACAGTGTTTCTGAGACAGACTTTCTTCTTTGTTTGGCCTTACCCAATCATTTGCATCAACGCGATTTCATGAACTTGAATGTTAATTATACATGTGACCTATGTCCTGCATTTAACATAAAGGGTATTAACAGGTTTGCTGTTGAACTTGTACTCCCTCCCCTTGTATGATGGATACCTTTGGTATAAACTTATCGCGCAATTAAGATAGTTGGTACACTTGAAAAAACTTGTGTGGAATTTTGTATTGTGTTGAAAATAGACATAGGGGAGAGCGGGGCGAGTCCGCCCTCTAATTTTCAGGCTTGCCTAGTGGACTCATTTCACAAGTTAGAAAGCTATCCTACTTCCAAATGAAAGCTACGTTTCTTAGTTACATACCCCCATAGTTTCAGCACTCTAGAACTTTTAGTGAGTGCAGGAGTAAGGAAAAACTCCAACAGGGCGGACTTACCCCACACTACTCACGCCGGGGCATGTTCGCCCTCATGATGGGGCAAGCTCGTCCGGCTTCATAGGCAAGTTAAATATTGCAGAAACTATCAGTTATTCTATGTAACGATTGATTAAAAGTCAACTAGACACAACTATGACAAATTAGGCTATGTGGCCCCAACATATGAAATGGACACATCATGTACCCATTTATTATGTTGGGGCGAGTCCGCCTCCTTCTTAGCGTATAATTGGACATGGGCGGACTCGCCCCGGCGAAATAGGGCGAACTCGCCCCAGGGCTCATTTTTTGTTGTAAATCTCATGGTATACCTACTAAACACGGAACGGGAAGTTTTTAACTGCATAATATGTTAGGCAAAGCCCTTACCTTTTGAATGACTATACAAGTTAGTACCATCGCTGTGATGTCTTTAGATTAATGCAACATTTTTAATGACACATAATTTTACTTTAATTATTCAAAAACAATTATTCAAGATAAATCCTTATGGGAGGTGTAACCGGGTCTGAAGTTTTAATAGTTACTTTGCTATGACCGGTGCAACCAAATTACACCAGTCTGATACTTTTCAACAGTCACGTGATGAGAAAAACGTGGTGGGCGGACTCGCCCCGAGGGCGGACTAGCCCCGCTCTCCCCTATTCATGTTTCAGTTCAACATTCAATAGACATTCCCTTTTCTTTGCCCTCCCCCAATCAATGGATTTTGGGACCACCACAGCTGCCAAATTCAAAGACATATCCGCAATTATCATTCATTTTGTGAGGTCGGTTGCAGGGAGGGAGGGGGCATTTTTACTAAAACCCAGCCATAGTTTGCCAACATTTTTGTGTGGATTTGTAGGTCGCACCGTTATTTAAAACCTTCCTATAATTATGATTGTAATCATTTAGACATAGGGTAGCAATGAAATTGTATAGTTTCTGAATCTGTAATTTCTTTTGTCAGTTATCTTTGAAAGGGTAAAGGCCAAAAGAGTTTACTCGTAAGCCTACAGGGTTATAGCTAGCACATAGAGAACAAAATCATTGGTTTAAAAGATTAAGGAACAGCACTTTACTCTAAATTGGATATATGTCACATTACCGTCAAGCTCTTGAAATAGTTATGTTTATTATCATATGAATGGAACGCCATCAGCAGTACAATGTACTACACGCTCAGAATGGCTCTTTGCGTCATTCGATCAGAGTGCAAGAAAACATTACCCAACAAAGCCCGAAGAGAAGAGTGAATTTTTATTGGTGATTTAAGTTTAGAATTGAACGTAAACTTGCCTTAGGGGAGTGTATACATAAGAACGGGCCGTGAGTGATTTGGTATTTTGATCGTCGGATGAGGTTCTATCTTCAGGTGGCTAGCTCATATTATCTCTGCCTGTGTGCATTGTTAGGTTGTATATTACAAGTATTACCTAACTAAAATGGCTGCTCAGTGTTTTTGTCAATAACTTGACCTGATCTTAGTCAGATACAAAGAAGAGTGCATGGCAGCTAAAGCAAATCTTAAATGCCACTGAAATTTTGACTTAAAATTGCCCAAAAAATAAAGTTCCCACTTTTTTGGCACTTTCACATTATGACCCAGTGTACCTTTAAATCAGCTACTGCGTCGTGGTTGTAACACGGTGTTGTGATTATACAAGTATTTGTATCGGCAGTTTGGGATAGAGAATATGTGTAACACGGGCTGATTAATCGAGGTGTCACGATGGTGGAAAACACTTCAACATTGCATGGCTTATACCTAATGCTGCATTGTAGGGAGATGTGCAGACGATTGAGATGTACCTAGTTAACCTATTTCTTTTAAGTATAGGGAAAATCCCAGCTATGGGTGGCTTATTTTGAAATGTTTGTTAGTACTGGATGTGTAAGCTCCGAGGGAAGTGACATTAATATCCCCCATACCAAGTAGCGGTAATTGGATACTGTGGATGTACGCGATTCGTGGTAGCTCAAATTAGAGAAAGTAGTGGCGGCGCCACCATCAAAATGTTTTTTTAGAGAAAAAGAAAAGAAACAAATTGGAGGGTAAAGATGCGTGTAAAGCATGTGAAAAGATATTGACTTTTAGGCGTCAAAATTGCCTGAAATTATTTAAATTTGATATTAAAAGTCAACATTTTCGGTTGTCTGGGGACAAAATGGGGTGGGGCTTGAGCTGACAGTGACAGATTGGGGGGGGGGGGGGGGCAATGATTGTGACTAAAATCTAAAGTGAGTGCCTACCCCAAAGTGAACAAGCCCACATATTAAGCCCACATATTAGTTCACTGTTAAAACGCTGTTTAAATTTTTTAAACAACCCAAGTTAACCAGTGCATCGCTCAACGTTGTTTAACATTTTAAACAATGTTGCTCAAAATTTTAAACAAGTTAATTAAATTTTGAGCAACATTATTGTTTAAAATGTTAAACAACGTTGAGCGATGCACTGGTTAACTTTGTTGTTAACAAAATTTAAACGGTGTTTTCAAAGTGTAGTAGTAATTTGAACACTGTCAGGATATATAGAAATATGTCTATACAAATTTCAGCAGGTGTTAAAGTAGCATTAATTGAAGCGGATGGTAAACGATGTGAAAGCGAAGCAATTAGCGACAGCGACAGCCGAGATTCCAGGGGGGAATTCTAATCAATCTCACCTGAATGTAAATTGGAGAACACGGGATATTGAAGAAGATGTTGACGATTAGGGTTGATTAAAGGCTCGGCCAATTCAGTAATGGTGAAATAACATTGAGTCTCTACGTTTTTAAAGATCTCTTTACTTGAAAAGAGTTTACGAGCTCATACAGCTCAAAATCTCATACAAATAAATTAATACCGCATTGCGATTAGATAAAAGTGTGTGATGAGATCACGATAAACCTTTTGAGGACCTTTACACAGGTACAATCCCTTAGGGATTGTTTTAAATCATGTTTTAGTGTATGTGTATCACCAATCTACAACGGTGTTCACGTCGACCATGTTAAATAAACATGCAGACCCGCAGAACGCAAGTTGTAGATTGGGGATGCACATACGCTGAAACATGATTTAATCCCTTTCAACAACGACAATTTTATTCAAGCTATTTTCAAAAACCTTAACACTAAAATAATCAAATCAAAATATATTCAAAGTTCACTTTAGATTCAAAAGTCGATAGCGTGTGCACGATTACTCTCAGATAACGGAGGGATGCTATTAAATTAAATAGCATCCAAAGCATGCCACTTCCGTTTCATGGAGTAAATGAGCTTGATCGAGAGTGCCCTCTCTCAAACTTAATTATTTCAAAACAACTCCACACAGTGCAGCTATGATCGCGTAGCGCACAAATACATTATCTGCGTTGTGCGATTCGATCAGCCTGCTGGTTTAAATAGCAGCTTGGTTTATCTCAAATTAACAACACTTTGCTGCTGTACTTACGGTGGGGGTAGTTGTTTAGTTTAGTTTAGTTTTATTTGGCTTATCAAAACACAGAGATACAATACATCAGATTAAATATACAAATCTTAAAAAGTTACAACAATTAACACAACATATTAATAAAAGAAAACATATAATGCCAAGGATAGCCCAAGAAGCTCTAAAAAGGGCTTATTTCCATTGGGGTCCTTCAAATATTAAAACAGCACATTATAAAAACATCATATTTGCACACCGAATAATATTGCACTTTTTATGAAACAATTGCATATCTTTTTTTTTTTTTAAATGGATGAAAGATCAAGATAGAAAGTGACTTTTTACTGCCTTTTTGAACTGCCCGTGGGTTTTGGATGTTTTAACCTGAGTTGGTAGCAAGTTCCATTCCTGAGTAAAGAAAAATGTATTGCACTGCTGACCTTTAGCTTTAGGAACCAGAAATTTTGTTGCACTGCCCCTGGTATTGTATCTGTGGGTGTTGGACAATTTGGTAAAATGAGAATTCAGGTACTCGGGTGCTATTTCATTATAGATTTTAAATTCATACACAATTACAAAACGATACCAAGCAAGACAGAAATGCAAATAACGTGGATTTATTCACCCAAGGTATGACAATAATATAAAACAGGAATGCCCAGTTTGGTGAGGTGCGCAATTTACATCGAAATAAGTATGGCCTAGAACGCACCTCCCCCTCCCCCTTTAGAAGACCTCTGTCCCAAAAAAGAGGCCTCATAATTGAACTATAATTAAGCTGCTATTGTTTGTAGCGTAAACATTCATAACAACATGTTATGATGAACCTACCGTAAATCGCGAAATATGTATCTACGGAGCACCATTCCCCTCGTAAAATAATGGGAAGGCGGTGTGCCGACCATTTTTGCCTGGTGGATGGCTAATGAATCTTAGATTTGTCTACTTACTGTCGATCGCGAAATATGTATCAACAGCGCACCATCGGCCATGTATTATATAGGCGAGGCGGTGTATGTGACAAGCAATTGAGCCTGCAGGCTATTTATGAAATTAATCATAATGAACATAGTGAACTGCAAGGTGCGAAAATGTCCCGGCAGCGTGCATTTCCCTTCGTGGCATGAATGAGAAATGTTAGTTTTTTACAAGACTTTATTTTAATGCAGTTATTAATAATGACATATCACCCAACGGAACCCTACAAGGGTTTCGCCCACCAAATTATTTAACTGCAGGGTGTGAAATATCCCGACAAGTACATCTCCACCGTGGCATGAATGAGAGATGAAAAATGAATGAGAGATGAATAAGACAAAATTAATTGAAGTTTATGCCATACCGCCCAACGGAACCCTGGCAAGGGTTTCGCCCATACACACTGACCTCTGAAGCGTGGGCGAGGTAAATGGAAGCTAATCCTGAACGGCATTGAAAGGTGGGTAGGCTGTTACAATTGGAAACCAAAAAAAATAGTCTAAGGCCTGCTGAATGATATAACTAAAATAACTGTAGCCTTTTGCATTCAAATGAACGCTATCATAGTGGAAATATGAATGATCGGACGATGTGATAGCAGGGAAGTTGATGACCTTGCCACCTGCCCGCCAAAACAGATTACGGGCCGTCCGGTTGACTTGAGCCCGTTTCTTGTGCATGGCCTTCTGTGAATCTGCCCCCTTGTAAAAAAGACGGGGGATAATACTCGACCAAATCAAAGTGACATCAGGCAAATTATAGTTACAAAAGGATAACAACTCATGCAAAGACCTATATAAAAATTGATTAGAGTGAGATGTCAAGTCATTGGTGCCTAAATGAAAAATGATACAATGAGGCCGCTCAGATGTTTTTGACAGGATTTTTCCGTTGAAAGTCTTGGCCTCGACCAATGTCATCCCCCCACGCCCCTTCCAAGTTAACAGATAATTATACTGATCCAACCCCAGTTGCATCCCCACAGTCTTTAAAATATGCTGAGCAGTGCGTTGTATGTGGCTGTCGCCGACGATCCAAATATTCCGAGTCTGATTTACAATTATAAATGATAAAAGTATATACAGTGATGACTGAAGCAACAACTAACACGATGCCAAAAAGATGACATTGATTACATGGGACATTGATGGCAAAAAGCATAGTAAAAATTGGATGTATTTAATCAATGATGAAATGTGACCTACAACTGATTGCGCCCTAAGGACTGATGCAGAATGTCGGAATACGGATGTATTGCTTGAAAACTCCTGAGCGCCAGCGACCCATGACCTGAATGCCTGTGTCAGACATACCATTCATGCGTGCAGTAGTGGCTGCCCCAATCCGAAAGGAATGGGACTTGAATAAGTCTATGTTAGGGAACCCACAAAAAACAACTGCTTTCCGGAGCATAGCCGAAAACTGAGACTTAGTCATGGGGGACATGTCAAAATGTGAAAAAAGCACTTCGGAATCCCAGCGATCTGCAAATAATCTGTGAGAGCTGAAACTGGGCACATATTTGAAGTAGCATGAGACCGAATAATGATTGATTGATCTGCACCAAATTGATTGTTTTTGGACACACAGAAATTTACCTCAACTGCTACAGCACTCTCAATTGATTTGAAAGAGACATCAGACCTTAATAAAACTGAACGTTGTATGCAAGACTTGGAATTAACGGCCAATTCCCCAATTCGTAAAAATCCAAAAAAAGCCAAGAGAAACGCGGCTCTGAATAAGGATGCTTCAAATTGTGAACTTGAAATGGTAGGCAATGCTGACACTATGCTAGCAAGATGATTGAGAGTTAGTGGAAGCCGAACATCCCTTTGCTTGCCCTTGTCTTTTTCAACCCATCTAGCATCTTACGAATCACAAAACAATCTGTTGGGTCAGACAGACATAATATTTTATGTTTAAAAGCGATACCAGCTAGGTAAGATGCAACTGTTGAACTTGCATAACCCTCCTTGGACATATAAGCAATAAAATGAGACAAATCTGAAATACTAACTGGGATAGTATTTTTTAAACCTGTCAATGAAGCGAAATCTTTGAACTTATTCCATGCTGAATCATAGGAGCTGTACGTGTTTTTTGCTAGCGCTATACTCTAGCAATCTATTTTTTTCAACCTCAAGAACCGCTAA
The DNA here is from genome assembly GCA_035610835.1 of Ophiura sarsii. Lineage (NCBI taxonomy): Eukaryota > Metazoa > Echinodermata > Ophiuroidea > Amphilepidida > Ophiuridae > Ophiura > Ophiura sarsii. The sequence goes on along the minus strand of CM069445.1, from coordinate 29,193,266 downwards.
CGGGCCCACTGAGGGGGCGGTGTCAAATCCTGATCTGCGTTGGGGGCTAACACTCTGAACCGCTGCCTCTGAAATCGAGAGAGGGCATCAGAAATACCATTTAATACACCTTCGATATAGTATGCTTTAAACATAATGTTATTTGATAATGACAACAGCACTAACTTCCGAACAAGTTGCATAATGTGTGGGCATGGGGATGTTTGCTTGTTGACGATGCTCACAACCGCTTGATTGTCTGACCACAGTTTGGTTTTTTTGTTCTGTAACTGGGCTCCCCACAAATCCAAAGCAACAACAATTGGAAATAACTCAAAAAAGGCAATAGAATGACTACCTTGCAACACCCAACACGGCCATAATCCTTGTGTCCAATGGCCCTGAAAATACGCCCCAAAGCCTATACTGGCGGCTGCGTCCGTGAATAATTCCAATGTTGAATTTGACAGCCAATGCTCATCCAAAAACATTGTGGTACCGTTGAAGTCACGTAAAAATGCAGTCCACATTTGCATATCCATTCGTGCCCCATGCCCGATCCTAATTTGGGTATTTGCATGTGATACATTCTTAGTAAGGTCGATTAACCTTCTTATAAATGCCCTACCCGGTGAAATCGCCCTACAAACAAAATTCAATGAACCGATTAAAGACTGAATATCCTATAACCCTAACACACAGCAACCACACAACAGCAGCACTTGGCTTGCGCGCGCACCAGTTCTATCTCATGTAGCACTAAAATGCGGGTATATATGGTCTCCGAATTATTAGCCTGTGAAGCCCTCCCCCCGTGGCTGAGTGGTAGTATATCTCGCCTGTCACGCGGCCGACCCGGGTTCAATTCCCGGGGCCGGCGGACATAATTTTTCGCATTTTCTATTTAACCCCCTCCCCCTGTTCTTCGTTCCATCCCCACTGCCATGTTCTAGGGTTAGGGTTAATACGACACCACACAGTGCATTTGTTTAATACGACACCACACAGTGCATTTGTATAACCCTAACACTACTACACCACACAGCAACCACACAACAGCAGCACTTGGCTTGCGCGCGCACCAGTTCTATCTCATGTAGCACTAAAATGCGGGTATATATGGTCTCCGAATTTTTAGCCTGTGAAGCCCTCCCCCCGTGGCTGAGTGGTAGTATATCTCGCCTGTCACGCGGCCGACCCGGGTTCAATTCCCGGGGCCGGCGGACATAATTTTTCGCATTTTCTATTTAACCCCCTCCCCCTGTTCTTCGTTCCATCCCCACTGAAACGTTCTAGGGTTAGGGTTAAAGACATTGTCTGAACTGATAAAGCCTTTTCCAAACATACCAAAAGCGCATTAACTTTGTCTAGTGGTACTCTGACTGTTTTCAAGATAGACCAGATTTAGGTTGGACAAAAAATCAAACCTGGCAATAGATGATAAACCCACACTAGAAAAGGACTATCCCACATGTGATGTCATACAACCAAACCAGATGAACTTATGACCTCATGAATAAAATTTGCATAACCATCAGGTAGCCCAGGCCATGAAAATGCTGCCCTCACATGACCAGATATAAAATCACAATTCATAACTAGAGTAAAAAACCCAATGAGGAGAGAAAAAGAGGGGCCTATCCAGAGCAATAGCGATGAATTTAATACCAGATTAAATCTGGAACTTTGTCCCATTTAACTGAATTTAAAAACATGATGGAGTTTAAGTTGTTTAATTAACTCTGTCTTCAACTTTCAGCATTTCCAGTTGAATTCACTATAATGAATAAAGGACACAATAATACACATTTAACAGGCTAGTCACCTCATTTAACGTATTAAAAACCTCTTTCTCACTCTGAAGCCCAATATCACATGTAGTGACTTTGACAGTTTTTCCAAGATTGCCACAAATTGTTTGCTATTTGCAGCGTGAACCGATATTTACCAGTTTGAGCGTAAACTGATGAATCAATTAGAAAAAGCAATGGTAACTGATTTGAATTGACATCTAGGAGTATAATTCTCTCAACATATCAGTCATCTTTCTTAACAGTTAACGCTCTCAACATTTCTGTCAACTAAGCTCTCAGCATTTTCAATACAAAAACCTAATTGTGGCTTCGAAAGGCTCAATTAATGCTATTCATCTTATCAATGTTTTTTTATATATAAATTGCTGTTAAAAGATTTCATAGTGTGTAAAAAATGGCAAAATCCTGCTTCAGGCCTGATTTGATCAAGTGCTCTGCACGGCTCTGTTGTGCTAGTTTCCTTGGGTAACTCTAGATCCATTCTTGACATTTCATCTAAAGAGGAAATGCGTAGGCATTTTGTGCTCTACATACAAAATCATGTGTTAAAGAAACAAGCATCAACAGTCTTATACTGCAATATTGCATGATAACTCAAAAGCAAATAAGGAATATTGATTGAATGGGAACTGGAAAGAAATCCCAAAAACTTAAAAGTTGATAATCAGTATGGATCCCAATCTTGCATAAAAGTCCTATATTTTGTATGGTTTAAATCCTGTAAAACACTATAAATTTGTGGATACTTTATTTCGCGAATTTAAAATTACTGCTATTTTAGCGGGCAATTAATTTCGCGAATCTGGAAAATGTTACTGTTACTTTCAATTCAAAATTGTCAGTTTCGCTGGTATTTAATTTTACAAAGCCACATCCCTCGTGAAATTAAATCCCTCACAAAACTTAGTGGTTTACAGTATTTAAAACATAAATTTCCGCAGATTTCGTTCATGCATAAGTGTGTTCAGATGTGGAGACATGCCTTTAAGCTCCAATAAGAATGGTAACCATTAGTTGTTATTAGTGCCTGGAATTTTCATCAGTAAGGTGACAGCAAAATAAATCTTGTTCCATGGGCCTGACCACTCCATTTTTGTATAATGTTTGATTTTTTGTGCTTTTGTACACAAGAAAATTGGATTTTTAAAGTTTTTTTTAAAGAAAATCAAAAATGGTTGAAATTCACCAATTTGTTCATGAAAAACCCCACCTGACCATCCAATCCAACCAGAGAGGTCTTGCCCGTAGAACAGGGTTTTTTTTGTCGCCTTATAGTTTTCTGAACCATATAAATGAATATTTGCACTGACAAAGCTATTCACCAAAGCATTGATTTACCCAGCATTGATCTGAATAGACCTATTAACATTAACCTCATTTTGTTTTCGTATGCATATTTCAGGGCCTACAAAGAAGTCACAGAGAACGATTTGAAATTCCCGCTGGTGTACGGCGAAGGTAAAAGGGCTCGGGTACTAGCTACGATCGGAGTGACTCGGGGATTCGGTGATCATGAATTGAAAGTACACGGGACTGATATACACATAAAGCCATTCCTAACACCCGCACCAGAGGTATGTTGATTAAGGACTTGCCATACCACTTCAAGTATGCATGTAACATAATCCGGTGGGGGGGGGGGGGGGGGGGGGGGCACTCATGTATAAAAGTTGTAATCATCCGTGTGAATCCACTCTTAAAAACTACCCTTAACGTGGATTCTCAAAGAAGTAAAAAGTGACCCTTATCAAGGATTACAGCTCAACGAATCATACTCATAGCAAAGGGTATAGGTCCTTAAGAGAGTTTAGACTGAAAGAAACATATTTTTACAATGATGGCTTGTGACTACCGGTCCTAGAAACCCTTAGCGCGGATTCAGGTTGAAAAAAGACACCCTTATTCTCTGAAATTATCGATTTTGATACCCTTAGCACCAACCCGCGTTGCGGTCGAAAAAAAGCACCCTTATTAGGCGTTTCATTCATGCGGATGATTGCAACATTATACCTGACTGGCCCCCTGGGCATCTAATCTAGTTTATCTTAAATATGAAAGTAATTTTTGCTGAAAAATAAACAAAAAGTTTTGTGAGCTAACCCCTTTTCTCACCATTCCAATGGGGTTTACACATTAAGCCATGACTGTTTGGCATGATGAAATGGACTGCACATTCACTAGCAATGTATGTATCTGTAATGTATTCAGCAGACACCTGGTTTGTGATAGATTAAACATAGAGTCATTTATGTTTGTGAAGGAATATATTTGCTAGATTCACAAATTGTAAGTACTGAGTTTCACTTTTGACCATTTTTGGCGGCCATTTTGGACACCATCTTGAATCCCCTTAGTATATACCAACATTATTTTTGGTAACATCCTGAATATGTTCGTTTGGGGGAGGGTGCACGGTAACCCCCCCCCCCCTCTACCCCCCCACCCCGTATAAACCTGTCTATTTGTAAAAAATGAATTAGCCTCGTCACAATTTAACATAGAAATGGTCTCTTTGTTGATATTAAGGTCTTGAACAAAGCCTTCCATTGATATGATCACCATTCACACTCAATTTAGTCACGCTACAGTAACAGACAGTCATGTCTTTAGGTATCTGTAGGTTTCTTCTAAGCGTCGTATATGGACGAACATGTGAACAAATGCTCAACGTATATATAGCGTATTTATCACTACGTTGGTACGGCCCGTTCACAATTTTGAACACGCTAAAAATAAATAAATCAGAAACCCCAGTACCTCTGCGAACCCCATGCGAACCGCTAACAAATACAACGTATGCCAAATATGTCACAACAATTGACAGTAACAACTAAAAGTATAGATCTATAGAAGTAATCAATTGAAAATTTGATTCAATGACTATACCAGAATATACTATTACTATGCTTTTCTTTCATTTATAATATTTTCAGGTTAAAATCTATAACTTGTTTGATTACGATCACTCGGAGAACGACGTGTTAGTGATGGGATCAGACGGTCTATGGGATATTCTCTCAAGTGAGAGGGTCGCTGAAATTGTCCATGAAGTGCTAGAAAGCTTCCCGCCAGGAGACTACAAAAGGTGAGAAAAAACCTCATTCTTTATATATAAACAACCTAAACCTAGAAACAATTTATGCGGATTGTAATGATTTTGAGATAAGGCTGTTCAAATTGATCTGAGGAATCCAAATGTTACATTAGGTAAAAGCCTAATTAACCCTAACTCCTAACTCTCTCACGGTCTTGCAGTGGTGATGGGGGAGGGGGTTGGAAAAAAAGGGAGAACAACATTTGTTAGTTTGCAGCCCGTGGGAATTGAACCCGGGTCGCCGGGCTGGCGGGCAAACCCACCCAGCCACGAGCACTGGGCTGCCCAGGCTAAATGTTCAGTGACTATCTATAAATCGGAGGGAGGGGGAGAGGGGGGGGGGGGAGAGGCGCGCAAACAGGTGCGGCTGGCCTTGTGGTTTTGTATGGCGCAGTGGTATCAGGGTTATCACATGGACATCACCCTTTACCCTCTCCAACTTAAAAATGACTCTTTATTTGTCTCCTGGTATAATACTGATACCACTTGGTTATAACCACCGATCCATTTGGGTATGCCGCCTACCATTGTTGTGGTTTCAGCTGCTCATAAACATCCTTCACATTTTGTTCTCCCTGGGTTGCTGCACTGCACTGCACTTTACGTTTTAAATTTGGTGCAATTCCCTTTTTTATGCAGTGCAACTTTAGGGGGACTCTTTAACCATAACACCATTACATTCAAAATTATACGGCCAGCAGCACCTGTTTGCATGAGCACGCGAGGTCTATCCCATACCCCAATAACCCCCTGGTATATAGATAGTCACCGAACATTTAGCCTGGAAAGCCCAGCGCTCGAGGTGTGGTGGTTGAGTTACTCGCGTCCAGCGACCCGGGTTCAATTCCCTGGGGCCATGGACCAAATATTTTAGTCCTCCCTGTTGACCCCTCCCCCAGTTCCTTGGTCAATTGCCAATACAAGATCATGCGAGCTAAGGTTATAAGACACAATGGACCCTCGTCACATGAGGTTAAGCTCGCGTAAAGTACGCGAGCTCAACCTCATTTCAAAACGGTGCAACGGTCATCCGTGTTGGCACTACGTAATCTCGACCTCACGGCTCTGATTGGTTGGTGCTCAAATGTGAGAACTGAGAAACTCGTGAATAAACATGAGCTTATTCATGCACCATCATGCCCCACTGCGTTGGTGGTTACGGCGCAGCGTGACGATCGTTAAAAAGGCTTCAGCTTAAATTTGACCAATCAGGCGCTTTGGTGTTATTGGTTGGCAGTATTTTGTGAGTTCAAGCATGCGTGCGCAGCCTGATTAAGTGCGCCCACATATGTCGAGCTGTGGTCAGGAGATTATGTGCCTTAGATCCATTGCAATTTTGCACTAGACTTTGAAAGTTCTATCGCAATAGGCATATGTTAAATGAAAATTTCAAACCAATATGGGAACATTTCAAGATGTGCTCATCTATATAACAATTATGGTCTCGCATCTATCAACAGATATGCCTCAGCAGCTCAGGAACTCGCCATGTCGGCGCGAGGAGTACTCAAAGAAAACGGCTGGAGAACCAAAGAAAGCAAGCCTGGCTCAGGAGATGACATCACAGTGTTTGTTATCCCATTATGTCATCATACCCCCTTGTCACCCCAGAACAGTCTCACGGAGTCCAACCAAGCCGTCCCGTACATAGATAGTGATGATTTGTAGGCTGTAGTGAGAGTTTAGTGCTCAAAAGACAGATAGGCCCTCTATACGATAACTGCCTCGTCGCTCTTTATTTATGAAAAATGTAGAACTACTTTGCTCTGGAAAATGGAATATTCAAAATCATGTCAAATCCTAATAATTGGTTTGATCCAGGAATTCAAGTTCGTTAATTTTCAAAACAAAAACAATACAGGAACATGCCTTGTTTATTCTGTATACTTTAACAGTGTATTATAACGTTAATAACATTGACAAAATGTTTATAATAAATATTGTTTTATTTTTCAATGGCAATCGATCAATTGTTTCATTTCATCATTATTTCAATAAATTAAATTCTAGACTCCTGTGAAGTTAATGGTTTTCAGAGCAAAAGGGAAAAACATCCCTTTTTTTGGTTTTGTCCCCAAGGGGACCTTGGATCAGATCATAATTCAGTCTCAAGATGCAACTAATTCTAAGATTATATTGAATATTCCGTAATATTTGTTTCAAATGAAAAGTAGTTCTATTTTCTGGAATAGGAAATCATGGCTGCCCTTTGTAACTTTGTAAGGATTGACTTCAGAGTTCAATACAAACTATTACATGTAATGCATATGGCAGCTATTCTATGTAAGGCCTTATAATTCTGACACTAAACCCGCCATATTAGAGGGTAGGGCATCTGGGAACTCACGACAGTTACCACTTTCCACACGACCATTTGTTTTACCATATACAAAACAGATTGTTTAGAAACCTTTCGCAACTTTCAACGTCTATCTCAAGGATTCCTGAACCAATACTAGGCATGTTTGTACTTATTTCAATGCATTTCTCATGGTGATTCCAAATATGGTAATTAAATTCAATAATTTTGACATTTTTGAAACATTTTGTGAACTTTTGGAATGTCGTCTGCAGACGCCTTACGCGGGGAAAGTGTTACAACTGGTGCAGTTTCAACAGACAGATGCTGTTGCTTTCACCACAAGTGTGATGCATCGCATCAATCGGTACACCTTGGAATAATTTTGAAAATATGACATTATGACAAGAGCTAACAAAATGTTAAACAACAAATTCTAACATTTTTTGAAGATATTAGTAATGCTTTCAAAGATAACATGAAAAGATGTATATATTTTCTATTACTTTCTTATCACTTATTATAATATGATCTAAATCTTAAAATATGCCTGATCGACAAGATATACCTTTTGAAGCGATGTCTTACAAGTTGCTATGGCTCAAACACTTGATTTGACAGGTGTAACTCAAGCGCCGCCCTCTTTTGCAAAACAGACGTTCTTGCCGAAGGGAGGGCATACTATGTACAAAAATGATTGTATTGGAAAGTGCTACAACATTTGTAGACATTTCTGACCTTTAGAACATCAGCAACACATTTGTCTTTGTATTTTTTAAGTTTATTAGCTCAAGTGTGCAGAAAAAATTGTGAAAATGTTCAAACTTGTTAAGGAAATTTTATAACCTGCGCACATTTGTGATAAAGTTGGCAGAAATGGTTTAATGTATACTGATAGGTCCAATTTATTGGAATATCAGTATATCTTTAGACTTCCCAGAGTGGCACTTCCCTGTAAAAATCAAACTGGTGTACCCCCTCCCCCGGTGGTGCCTACACATCATTACCATCTAAGTATTATGTGCACAATAATATAGTACTATACATAATGCTGGTCCCTGTACCCTGGATCCCCACGCCAACTCATCCATAGGTGCACAGGTACGGGTTTGTCAAGTTGTAGTTGAGATGACGCTCCGAATGTATTGCCTGCACTGCAATGGCTACAGAGCAATTGGGAGCATGCTACTTCATGCGTGTGAAGTCAGACGCTGTTGTTGGCGCAGACACAGTGTATTTTGTGCCAATCAGAGAATTTGTAATCGATCTAAGCGTGATACTGGCATTGATTTGAAGATAATTTGACGCCATTGCATGCAAATGCATGAAATTTATGCCAGCAAATCAATGTGATGACATGATTTGCATGTACCTGCATCTATGGATGAGTTGTGTGGAGCCCATTGATACAGGGAACCAGCAATACTATACACAGATATATATGCTTTCATAGTGTTATGTACATGGGACAAGTTGAACTTCAAACCTGTAGCTTTTTAAAAGCTTTCTGTGTCACATCTGGTTTAAGCATACATGGGTGTTTTGAAAATAAGCAACGATCAAATTATTTTATGATTTTATTAATTATTATGTAAGATTTTTAATTATTTTAACTGATGAAAGTTTGAATATAATTTATTTATATAGTAGTTTTTTGTATTGCCCGGCCAACCCTACCTGAGAGGTCCGTTTGCCCGTAGAACAGGGAGATTTTTCCCGTCACCTTGGATAGAAATGCAATAGTAGCCCAACTCAGGTTTACGGCCAGCTCGTTCATCATGCTTCTGTCATAGGGCATCCATTGATATCAGCGATTGCAAATTGACATTGCTGAAACTCGCATGCCTATATCTGTCGATGTCACGTGACCCTCAAACACAGGAGTATGAATGGGCCATCAACCTGGTTGCTCCTCTGTATTGTTTTGGATCCAGTTCCTACTGCACTAAACCAGAGAGCAACTGGCAATCAAGTTTTGACATTTAATATGGCTTAAAATAGGCTCTTTTTGAAGTAAAGCAGTTGATGATTGTTTAACCCCCCCCCCCCCCCCCCCCCCGAGCTTTACCTGCCTATCGAACAGTGTTCATGATTGGTTTATTACAAGATACACCCATATGAATAACCAATTAAAATACTGCTTATTAAGTATTTCACTTCAATCTTAAACAGGGAGACAATTATTCTAACAACGTCTCTGATTGGTGCAACAAATGGTGTATCCATCTTTCTGACCAATCGGCAGGTAGTTCTCAAGGGGTTAACAAACTGTTTATAATTAGTACATAGTTGTCTGTGATGTGAATTTATACTCCAATTGAGACCTGTATTTTAACACCATAAAACTCACTGAAACAAATCTTGGACAAAAACCATGATGTCAAGTTGGGAAAAATTATCTAAAGGTTTATCAAAATACAATGAATTCATTTATTTCTAACTTTTTAAATAGATTTTTATGTCAGCTTGAGAAGTGTATCCTATTTAGACATGGTTTTGGATCGGGAAGTTAGATTTTGGGGCTATAAAACACTTACCAATAATGTTTTCAAGTTGAAATAACAAAGTTTATTGTTGTTTTATTCATAGAGTTTGAAATGACCTTTTCTGCATATTCTTAAGGGATTTCTTTGTTTTGTTCAATGACAAACTGCACCCTTTTTGGACAAAGTTTTACAGTTTTTTTTGAAAAATATTTTTTGTACAAGGTTATGCTTGCATCATAGAATACTGAATGTCGACAAAATCGTGTGCACCTGTAAATTCATTTAATTGCAAAACTATGAGGGGTAACCTCTACTATAAACATATTGCTACGTTCTAACCTATATCGGATCACCCTGTATAAACACACCACCTCACTCAATAAGATAAAACAATTTTGAAAATAATATCTCTGACATTTGAATCAATGTAAAAAAAATTGAATAATTTACTTCACAAATGATGAATTTTAAGCCCTGATCACTGTGTCAGCCGTGTACAGTCATGCACATATAACCTTTAAAGATGCAATTCCCCTATGCCTAATAGGAAACGAAGCTTGCCTTAACGATAGATGTAAACATGGAAGTATAAAACCCAAGGTGATTATTAATTAAGCAGGCTGGATTTATTTATGCAATCTTAAACTAGCATATTTTGTTTTTCTGATTGGAGAGCGGAGTATTTTTGCAGCACATATATTTTCACAATTTTCATACTTTTGATCGTACTTTTCAAATTCTTAGAGACTTCCTTTACCAATTGTTTCAGTTAGTGTTTTCAAATTTTGCACTAAAGATTTCCTTTCTCGAGTTTAAATTTGCTCTTGGTAATAAAACTATACAGATGACAACCAATGAAGATTTTAAAGTTTTCCCACAATGCATTGCGCAAACGCCAGCCAACTAAAGCATTTTTACACGATTTTAGACACATAAATTTACCATAAATGGCTATGAAAAGGGGTCATTAATTTACCAGACGGGTGAAAAAATGTGGTGGCACCTCCCTGTGACCTTATATCCACTAAGTACCCCCCTGAGTTTTATCCTCAATCAAGGACTGAGGGTGTTATATACCTTTAATCAATGAACTTCTATAACTAGACAAACATTCTACACTAAAATTGAAGACATCCGTGTAATTGTTGATTGATTTTAAGTCTACTTGTGTATTATATTCCCTGAGCTATTAGAAACCAGACGTTTCATGGTTCGTTAACATTTTGAGCCAATTATTCATGAGACTCTCAGACAGCTTACGAGGAGTTCTACAGTCGCCTTCAAAATTGTTGGCCGGTTTGAGAGATGTGCGATGAGCGTCTGATGCGTGTTAGTTTGCAACCACACTGGTGTATGACGGCTTTATCTAAGGCGACAAAAAAGAGAAACCCTGTTGATGTACGGCCCCTGACCAATCTTTTTTTTTAGAAATTATGGGAACAAAATTCATGTGCGAATGAATACCGATCCACTTTTTTTGTGCTTGTCAAAAAATGGCAAAATGTTTACAGATTTTTTTGAATTTTTACAAATTTTGGGGATTTTTACTGTCATTTTTAAGGGAAAAAAAGAAAGAAAGAAAAAACCAGACCGACTGACCCGACCTTTATAGGGTTTCTTTTTACGTTGCCTAAGTGTGTAATTTTTGAGAATTACAATCTTTATGGATATTTTGCATAAATACATGCACAGGTTTGCCATCCAGGCAACAATTATAAAAGTGGCTTTAGTTCTGTTCAATATTAAACTGCAGCTTTAGTTTGATATTGTATACATTATACAGTCATTGTTTGGCCATTAAGAAATAATTGCTGGTTCCATATAACCCGATTGTATTTACCACACACACAAAAAAACATTACCTGATTGAATTGGTTAAAACATACTTTGTTTTATTTAATCTTTTGATTATCATTAAGTCACCCACTGGTACAATAAATGTCAAGTCCACCTCTACCCCCACCCCTTCTCCTCCCTCCTCCCTACCCTCATAACATACATATATTAGCATTATTTTAGCTATCGTGTTCTATGAACTATGAACACTGTAATGATTTTAACAATCATTCATTACTTCATGAATAATCGCGATAGCTGCGTATCAAGTGCGCTCCAATAAAATGAATCGTTAGATGAGAACGCGCACGCCGAGCGCAGGTTACTAATAATTGCCCGAAAGTACTGCGCCAAAGTGTTCCATTGTTTTGCTCACTGACCGACCAATCAAATAAACGCCTCACGCCCCTAAACTGAATATTCATTGAATTATGAGGAAACACGATTAAAGCTTATTTCTGATTGGTTGAAGGAGGGGATGACCCGACTCGGACTGTTTCAATAACTAAGAAGGGCAGGGGTGGACAAAATAAACAAAACAACTAATTAATTATTAGCGAGATTATATCGGTACAAATCAACGATTTGGATAAATATGCATCTTTTTCAGTAATGAATGAGAATAATGACTGCTTAACAACTGTTTTCGCGAATTTGTTGTGAAATACTCGGTTGCTGTTATGGTCATTCGGAATTGTCCCTCAGGGGCTGCGCCCCTTCGGGACAATTCCTCAGACCATAACATCAACCTCTTATTTCACAACAAATTCGCGAAAACAGTTGTTACGCAGTAATTATTCTCTAAATAATGTTACATCAGTGTACACATAAATAAAACATATCATATATAAGATTCCTATATTTTACTGATTCATTTGAATAAACATGCCAAAAGTGGATTAAAAAGTTTTAAAAAACACACAATATTTGTAAACTTATTTATTTGTGACCATTAGAAAGTATTTCAGAACAATTTTAGAACTATTTTTGTTAAAATATGCATAGTTGCATAAAAAACCACAAGATTTATAAACTTATTTACCATTAGAAAGTATTTAAGAACCGGCATTTTAGAATTATTTTTGCCAAAAGATGCATAGTTAAGGTGCCCCAAAAATAAAACCTGAATAATTTATTACTAATTTTCATTATATGGTAGATTTAATTGACAAGTTAAGGAAGAGACCATTGCAATATATAGACAGTTGTGTCAAGAAAGGACTTCAGATGTCTCTTTGAAAAAAAGTACTTTTAAAGGACCGTTCGCAATGTGACCAAGAGGCCTAAAATCGGTTATTTATAGTGAGAACATATCATTTCACAATTATGGCTGTACATCCATGGTAGCGATTTGATAAGCTGAGTGACCTGCCCTATATGCTTGCATGGGAATTGGGAATAACCCAACCCCATGAAACTATGCTGGCAGCATGAATCGCTTCAGTCTATCTCGGCTGGCGCTCATGGCGGGTGATGAATGCACATGGAATTTTTAATTGTGGATGCGTGACACCCTGGGCGAGAGGACTATAACACTATTATATACTGGAGGACCTGGGGTCGAATCCCGTCGCAAGCAAGTCCGATTTGTCCCGCTAAATTTCGCCCATTTCCACCACTGGTTAGTTTTGTCAACATTTCCATCCCAAATATGAAAGAGAGATGTCCTTCATATGACAAATGTATCATTTATATACCAAAGAAGTTGCCTTTTAAACTCATCGGTGGGTGGGGTTGGGGGAGGGCGCACCCAAGTTCAAAAGCTGTAAATTTCTGCGGGAATGCATTTTCAGTAAAAGGCAATTACGATATCAACCTTTTTCAAGCGTGACCAGAAGAATAGTGTTTATACAGGATTTGTACCCCACACCCCTCATTCACTTGCAGGTTATGCCTATGACCATGTTCCATTCATTGTCATTGACTGTCTGTTTACTCTTGATGTTCAGGGGTTCATGACCTGTAAATTGTAACTATAGATGGTCTGGGGTTCATGTCCTTTAAATTTTAAATAATGGTCAGGGGTTCATGTCTCGTTAATTTTAACTAATGGTCAGGGGTTCATGTCTTGTACATTTTAACTAATGGTCAGAGGTTCATGTCCTGTATAATTTTAACTAATGGTCAGGGGTTCATGTCTTGTACATTTTAACTAATGGTCAGGGGTTCATGTCCTGTATAATTTAACTAATGGTCAGGGGTTCATGTCTTGTAAATTTTAACTAATGATCAGGGGTTCATGTCCTGTATATTTTAACTAATGGTCAGGGGTTCATGTCCTGTACATTTTAACCAATGGTCAGGGGTTCATGTCTTGTAAATTTTAACTAATGGTAAGGGGTTCATGTCCTGTACATTTAACTAATGGTCAGGGGTTCATGTCTTGTAAATTTTAACTAATGGTAAGGGGTTCATGTCCTGTACATTTAACTAATGGTCAGGGGTTTATGTCCTGTACATTTTAACTATAGTCGGTCATCGGTTCATGTCTTATAAATTTTAACTAATGGTCAGGGGTTCATGTCCTGTAAATTTTAACTTATGGTCAGGGGTTCATGTCTTGTAAATTTTAACTAATGGTCAGGGGTTCGTGTCCTGTAAATTTTAACTAATGATCAGGAGTTCATGTCCTGTAAATGTTAGCTATAGATGGTCATGGGTTCATGTCTTGAAATTTAAAACACACTTTTCTGGTGCCCACAATATTATGAAATGCTGGCCGCCTCAATTAGCGCCAGCCCACGTTGTAGTTGACAAAAGTGCTACAACTTAGGTCACACATATTGTGATTATAACTTATTATATGAGCGCCTCTCTCCCCAGAGTTAGGCATTGTATTGTCAAGTATTGGTATTATATCAACTATTCTGTATGTTACAGAAAAATAACTTAATTTTATGAAATGCTTTTTAAAATAATTTAAATTATTTGGAATAAGCATATTAAAATATGATGAGAAACAAATTATATGTATGACAAAAATCTTTAAACAGTTACTTGATATTGTCAAATCTGTCAATTCTAAAGTTTGCCGACACAATACCAACTATAGTTTGATCAGGTCCAAATTGATGAAGCCGCCTTACAGCATCGAATACAGAGGGACACGGACGCGCATGAACGCAACCAGCGCGCACCATATGAGTAATTGATGATATGTGCGTGTGACCTTTATCGCATGCATGTGGCCTTAACCACGGTGCGTACGCTTGGATTGCTTTTACGCGCGGAGAGATAAAAACTAAATATTTCTGGCCGATTTTGAACTGATTAAACGATATATGTCCTTTAATTGTTTGTATAATATGAGGATGCAAGTCTAGAAAAATCGCCAAGTTTCAATGTTACAATATTCCCCTATTAATAATGTAACAGTAACTGACTTTACATCCTTATGCGAGATGAAAACAATTAAGAGCATCCTGCTTATAAATGAAATATTGGGCAATATCAGTTTGAAACTATTGGGTCAAACAATTCACTGATATTGGTATCCGAAAAATTGGACACCTCTAGTACTTAAGATAAACTATTATTATCAACTTAAATGCACATTTCATTTAAAAAGTTTGATGCAAGAACTTCAATAAATTATTAACATATATCAGCTGTACGTATGTTATAAGCTGCATGTGATATATTGTCAATTTATGCTGTGTATGTAAGATTCTTAGCTATTATTGCTATTGACATCAAAGAGATTTATCTATATAGAAGGGCAAAGAACCGAAAAGATGATACCGGCTAGATGGAAGAAATGATCGATCCATATGTCAGCTCTGTGTTTTTAACCTGTAAGTTTTTATGTGATATATTGTCAATTTATGTTGTGTAAAATGTTATCTATTTTTGCTATAAGATGAAAAGAGATTTATCGATATTGAAGGGCTTTGAAAAGATAAGATTAACCCACATGATGTGGGTATTATATATATATTGTAAATGAAAGGGCGAGTTTTCACGTCACACGCAAGGAACCATTTTTTCAATTTTTGTTTCCTTCCAAACTTTACAATTTAGCCACTTAAAACTATTGTACAAAATATCAAGATTTGATCAGTTTAAAGTACAAACAAAATCAAAACATTTGGATCACAGAAAATAATCAATAGTAGATTAAACAACACCTGTTCTACATGTCTGACCGATCCTGAATTAGTGAATTCAAGGATGTTCTTTTTAATTTCAATTTTTTAAAAACATTTTTAATGAAAAATAAATTATTGTCAAACATATTTTCTCTATTATTTAAAAAATAAAACAAAACAAATCAAATAAATCCATACACCCACATAAGTGTGCAAACAATCTATCATATGCTGGCGTCAGAAAACTCCAAATTAAGTTCTATTGGCCTTTAAAAATTGTAGTCTATGCTTATATAGAATTTATAAAATGGTTTATGAAAAAGTTATTGCAGAGTTTTATCTATAAAAGGATATATTGTGTATTGTAACAAAGTGTGATATGTTTTATCTGTTTTTTTTATACAAAACTGCCATATTTTAGGCTTAAATGTGTTTATCCACCACAAATAGGCTGTAAAGTCAAACTTTCTATCTTTTGAGATAAACACAGGAAAACTCTTAGAGATGTAAAAGTCCAGTGGCGGCAGTATGGGGGAGGGGGGATACCCACCAGTAGCGACTTTTGTCCCCCAAAATGTTGATGCTGGTGCCGCCACTGTGAAAGTCAACTTTTTAAGACGATATATTGCAAGTCCATAATACTTGTTACTTAGGTTGTATAAATTTAATAGAAGGGCTAAGAAACCCTGTTTCCTATCGTTTGAATTGAAAGGTTACCTTGAAACAGCTTTGTGGACTTTACAGCCCCTGAAAGTGGATAGTGACTATGTGTCTTGTATATTCAAACCTCTTGGTTCATAGATATATTGTAGTTGTCTTCTCTCTAAATGTAAAAGAGTGAAAACATGACTCTCTAAAAGAATGAAACTCTTGAAAACTACTCTGAAAAGAGTGAAATGACCGATTTCACTTAAGAAGCCACTCAAAAAAGAGAACAATTCACTCCAAAAAGTGATATGCCACTATCAAGGAGCTCACCGAGCAATGATCTAACACCGAAGAGTGGTTTTCACTCTTTTCAGAGTGGTTTACAAGAGTTTCACTTTTTTGAGAGTAAAGGTTTTACTCTTTTACATTTAGAGAAAATAAGATTCATTTTTCATGGTTGAAGCCAAATAGCTTCATTTAGTGTTAACGATCATGTAACAACAGGACATCATAGATGGCAGGTAGTTTGTTGTAGCCAGTGTCTTGGTTAGACCGGTGGGTCCTGTTCCTAATTCATGTTTGTTTGTTCATAGTTTTTACATTGATAGCCTAAATTGTGTTGCATCAAATTAGACCCAAACTGCATATTTTAGTGGCTTGCATTCATTTACTTCTTTTACTGGTGTAAGAAATACCGAGCAAAAACAAAATGTTGCCATTTTCTTCTTCTTTTGAAAATGACAAAATGTTACAATGCGATTATGGGTATGTTGTCAAACCAAGTACTTAAAATAAGTTGATCATTGTTATACAAATATAGTAGTAAATGGGGCATTGTGTTGACTAATTGTCTTAAAAAATGGTCAATGATGTGTCATATGACTAAATATGTATGCAGGAACTAGTCTGAATATTTTATGTCACATGATGTAGTATCAACCAATCAAATGACAGGAATATTTTTATGTGTTATATAATACTGTAAAAGTGGTAATTTTCATGTGATTAAATGTTCGCGCTTTGCCAACTTTCAGCCATTTCGCTTGTTTTTAAATTCGTGATTTGAAAATTCATTACATAGACTTATACACAAAGTAAATATGTTCGAGTGTTTTTAATTTCACGGTAGCTGCTTGGAGCGTGAAAATTAATGTAGCGCGAACATTTCCACTATTACAGTATCTGGTAAACAAATTGTGGAGTGATGTACCATGTTATTAAATCATGAATATAGATGTAAAAATATAGATAACTATATAAATGCTGCCAAAATGTGCAAAATATCACAGTTGAGGAACGGTAAAGTTGAGTACGGGCAAGGGGTAGGATACAGCCATATTTAGTAAGACTTGTTGGTTACTGAAGTATATTTTGTGTTATAGTCACCATCATGATCATTTAGACCTATGGCCAAGTGAAACAAAACAACAGTTGATCGTCCCCGCCCGCTTCCTTTGTTCGTGCCGCATTTATTTTTTTATTATTTATTTAATATTTTTTTTATAGTAAAACTTTTCAAAAATTGCATGTAAAACTATTAAATGTTTAAGTTGCTCCAGTAAAACTTTATTAAAACTGTATCTGTACATTAAATAAATGCATATACAATGTAAAGAGGATCAGACTGTAAAATCTTTACTTCAAAAAGCCGGCGGCCATCTTGGAAAAAATAAAATAATAATAATAATAAGCCCCTCCCACATCCTTTTTTTGAAATGTCCAGACGATCAACTGTTGTATTGTTTTACTTGGCCTAATTCAAATTAAACTGGTCATAGTGATGAGTTGAATGCCAGCATCGGGCTTCAATTATGCTCATTATGTGTAGGTTCATTCTGTTTAGCTTTAATGACAGCGATGATCCAGCAGGTCAATGTAGTGAGCTCTTTTAAAAACAATTCAGAAAAAGTGTACTTTAGGTCCCAGATATTGGTATACCAGTATGTCCAATACTGTGGAACATAATAGTTGCCAGTATCGCTCGATACTGCATGATACAATTTTACTTTTCAAGTATCGGTCACCAAATTGTGTTCCAGTATCGAGCGATACTGAACGTTTTTATGTTCCAGTATCGGGCGATACTGGTACACATGCTACCAGTTGTGATTTGTCCCAGTATTGAACGATACTGGTACATAATTGTGTTTCAGTATCGCCTGATACTGGTACATTTTATGTATGCCAGTATACTCCGATACGGGAACACTGACTTTGTACACTATTATGGGACGATACTAGTACAGTCCAGAATCTGGGACCTAAAGTTCACTTTCCAACAATTCTACCCAAATCTGGCAAAGTTTACGTTGACATTTTGAAAGTACGGTTTCAAGGTATCTGTTAATGACAAAATATAAGAAATATTAAATAACACATTTTTGTGATGGAATTTAATTGTCATATGTTCATGTATTCCTTTTCAAATGTTCATAATAACAAATTAATTTTCTTGCACGAAAAATATTAAATGCAATGTTGATATGTTAAAAATTCTTTGTATTGTGATTATATTTTATTGATGATGAACAGGGGTCAAAATGTATAGTACTATACACATATCCAGTGCTTTGCTGAAGAAATATTGTTTCATATAAATGCAGTTTACATGAAAATGTCTTTCCATGCGTCTGTTTCTTTTTGTTGTTGATTGTTAATGAATTGTCCCAGCTAGGGCGCCACTCAGATACAAAATTGCAAGTACCGTATTATCCCTATTAAGCGCCCAGGGCGGTAAGCAAAGTCATTTTGGGTGGGCACTTATTATGTTACCTTTTTTAAACTTTCATGTAAGTACATTATGTAAATGAAATATATGTACAAGTGGTCATTTGAGGATGCTGACCATTTGAAAAGGTGGGCACTTATAAGGGATTGTTTGTTGGTAGTCATTGAGAAAAACAGGGGTGGGCGCTTATAAGGTCCTGGGCGCTTTATAGGGACGGTATATGTGTGAATGAAAACGTGAAATACGGCCATTAGAAGAAAAAACCCTGCTCCACGGGGTGGCGCAAAAATAGAGTTTATTGTTTTAATTTGGGGGGTAGGGTGGCGTTCTCAAAACTGGCACGCGCAAAAATAGAGTTTATTGTTTTCATTTGGTTATTTTTAATGCAATTTTCAAATATTTCACACATTTTTCACAATTTCAAGATTAAACAGAACAGAACAGGGTTTTTTGGCTTTGGCCTAAGGGTGTATTTTATAGGACAACACAGGCCCGGGCCTTTAAATCTTTTATGGAGTACCGATCAAGATATTACCAAAAGTTATTTGACTAGCATTATATATGAATAATTCCACAACAGAAGTTAGAATTTTTTGAATGACCCTCTTACAAACAACTCGCAACCCAAAAGAAAAGATTGCGACAGTCAGATTTTGTTACAAAAGACATTTTATTTACAACACACATTTGTTTGACAGTTATCTTGGATAGAATGCCTAGAAAAAAATATACAGACGACAATAAACACAACAAGAAATTCAACAACTCTCCTTTATAATAAAAGGTAGGTGTTCCGATTAATAATGTAAGGTACATGTAGGTGTTCCGATTACTGGCCTGATTTTCAACTTGATGTTTTATTTTCTACATGAAGGGTCATCCTTAAAAAGGGTGTATTCCAAACTTTGAGATGCGTAACTCCAATGGTTCTTATTTTAAAAGCACAAGGTGACATGAAATGTGCCTATTGATCAGTAGTACACAAACTGGCTGGGTGGTTAACCACCTTTGGCAGTAATTCACTGCATGTTGGGCCCTAACTTCTAAATAGAATATAAACGCCTCAAAAAAACTTTTTTTAATCACAAATTTTCCAGATATTTTGTAATGTATTCATATTGTGTTTCCTCTCTATGAAAAGCAGATGTGTTTCTCTTTCCAATCATACCTCATTTGTAGCAATCATTTGTTTCAGTGCCCAGCAATTTGAGAACATGGGGAGGTCACAATCTGAATGTGCCAAAATCATCACTATCTTTTGAACTATTAATGTAATGTATATAAAAGTATACATTTTTGAAAAGGAAATAAGTCAGAGAATCCATTTTTGGTATCAAATTTCACTAAAAATTCTGTTTTTTAAAAATGTTGACAAAAGAAAATCACTTTTTTGGCTCAATTTTTTTTGGACAATGTAACAATATTAATTTTTGGGTAAAAATGCCAAAATTGATTTTTAACCTTAAAAATGCAATTGTTGACCTTTTTATGTCTATAATGTATATCTACATTGTATCCACACTTGGGTGATGCCTAATCTTTTAGTGAACCACACTACCCTCTCACAACAAAAAATACATGCATTATGAGATAATTGGTGACGTTTCGGAGTAATTCTGTTATACCCTTCACAGAGGTATTCATAGTGCATGATTTTTAAGAACAACGTATACTACCGATGTAGGTGTGTAGGGTATAACAGAATTATGCCGCCGTTTCTGCCGAGCCATTATAAACCTGTCCATGTTTTTTGGTTGTTAGTGTAATGTGTAGGTTATATATTTTAACCCTACATCTGTTAAGGTCATAACTCTATTTTGACAAAACTGTCTGTTATATCGTTTTGTAATGGACGGTTAGAATACTGACGATGCAAATCTGGAACAAGACTGAATCTTAATTTTAATATAGAATGATTATGAAAATATAAACAATTTTCAATGCCATTTTGCTGGGCTTGATTTCACATTTTGATCATTTAAAAAAATCAACGAAGTGAAAAAGTAGTAAAATATGCTTGCCACTTTATTTATAGGATTTTTGTTCAGTCATCACCAAGCAGAGGCAGTTATAAAAGAAATCACCCGTTTGTTCCTCCTTATAACAGGTGTTTACATACAAGACTTCAAACAATTCATATTTCCCTCATACTGACTTTGGTTTAGGATACAGTGGGTTTTGCAAGCATTTTTTGGGATAAAGTGCATGAAAATCATCCCGTTGGAATTTGTGCCTATTTTATACTGAACAAACTATATTCAAATCCACTCATAACATCACATCCTCAATAAAACACAACGAACTACTGTAAAAGTGGAATTTTTCGTGTGTGTAATTTTTTCGCGCTTTGCACATTTTGAACAATTTTGCTTGTTTTTATTTTTGCGAATTTGAGCTTCCTTCAAAGACCTACATGCAAAATAAATATATTTGCATGTTTTTATTTTGCGCTTGCTGATTTTTAGCGCGAAAATAAATGTAGAGCGAAAATGCCCACTTTTACAGTAACAGTATACCATGGATCAAGCTTGATATACGTAATACCTTTATATTCAAGTTGCCATCATTTCAAACAAAGCTTAAAGGCATATTTTGTGATCTTTGCCAGGGAGCGCCCTCTTTTCATGATTATTTTTTAGAAAGTAGATTTTCTTGCAGATTTATATCTCTGATCATAAATCATAAATATAGTCTGAGTTCCAGAACGATACGATTCCTAATTACTTCAAAATCATGGTTTTAGAGTGAAAAAAAAACAACTGTCCTGCTAGCAGAACAGTTTATTTTCACCTCTTTAAACCATGAAGAAATTAGGAATCGCATCGCTATGTAACTCGGAATATATGTATGATTTATGATCAGAAATGTCAATCGGCAAGAAAATCTGCTTTCTATTTTCTCTCGAGGATTGAGGGCATTCCCTGGAAAAGATCACATAATATACCTTTAATAAAAGCCAGTGTTTACTGGTACAATACTTTTCTTTCTCAACATGA
Source organism: Ophiura sarsii (assembly GCA_035610835.1). NCBI lineage: Eukaryota > Metazoa > Echinodermata > Ophiuroidea > Amphilepidida > Ophiuridae > Ophiura > Ophiura sarsii. Next base: position 29,171,298 of record CM069445.1, on the reverse strand, counting down.
GAAGTGTAAAATTAGCCAATTCTAGATTGGCATGATTTTTCTAATCTACTATGGACATTTTCACAGCTATAAAACTATACACAATCATATGGCACATTTTTATGTGAAAAATGTGAAAAAAACTCTAGCAAATTCGCTTGAAAACAGATTTTGTTCACCCTCCCCCCTCCTGAATTGATTACTTTTGTTGTGCCTGAGAACTGAGTAAAACCAAAAAGAAAACAAATATAATTCGGATATGTCACATCAAAAGGGACATGGTGGAAAGAAAGTGAGCCTCGAATCCCAATTTTTTTCATATCATTTGAAAGAGCACAAGGTAAGCTTTTTAAATGACCTTTTTTAGACTGAACCCCATGCCCTGGGTGTGGCTGCATCCGGGCTTGATCTGCATATTTACGTTGAACAAATCCATAAATTGTTCAACATAAATATTCACCCAATTTTTCAATCAACAATTCAAAGATTAAATTTGTTACCCTTGAATTCTAAGAAGATTCTTTTTGTTTTTGTCAACATGTCCTTTTGAAAAGACTGATCACATTTAATACAATTTAGAAGCAATGCTCAAGGTAAGCAGGCGCTGGGCGATTTTTACCCATCGGTCCTTCTGCCATAGCGCCCGGTAATGCTGAAAAATAAACAATCGAGCGCTGATATTTTGTCCAAACCAGCGCCCGTTGACGATCGGGAAGCTCGCCCAAGACGTCAAATGTCGAGTTGACAATGCTGCCACGCTGGATTTAATAAAAAGTTAGCTCCCGGTAGACTGAAAGTAGCTCCCGGTTCTCAATAAATCCCATGATCCAGCCGCTACTTTTGAAAAAAAGTAGCTCCCGGTAAAAAACCTGTTATCTTGAGCCTTGTTTAGAAGTCACTTTGGGGGTACTATTCTTTTGGTCACGTTGGGTACTACCCCTGGCCATAGAGGCTTGACCAGCTTCCTCTCACATAGCAAGATAGCATTCTCAATTCAGTTCACCAACTGAGCGAGTACTACAGTTATCGTCATAATCCATAGGATATAATCTAAATCCTTTGGATATAATCCAAGCGTGCTGACCAATCACACTGTGTCAGATTATTTCAGACCAATCATTATCACGAGGCACCATACCCACATCAAGGAGGGAAGAAATGCAGACTCTGCTACACTCTATATAACCCAGCAGTTTATGGAGCGTGTCACTTTTGACGTCCAAAGTCAATCCATTCACACTTCTTTTGTCACACGACAAAACGCTTCAAATCGGTGCACCTACAAAACTGCAATTCCCATCACAATGGCTGGATACTTTGTTGAGACATCGTCTAATCATTCCAGGCATGAGGAATGAATAGCGATCTCCAGGTGAACCTATCACATCAACCAATAAGACTGTCTATACTGATACAGAGTTCCCATTGCCATATAGCGACGAGGTAGATGTCTGTCTGAATCCTGCTTGCCGAGTACTTCTGGCATGTTTTTGGAGATCTTAAGTTCTTGATGTTTTCTGTCTATTCATCTTGGTTGGGAGTCCAGAATGCCTGAAAAGAAATTGAATAGGAATATTGTAAATCCTGATATATATGAAATAATGTTATGAAATTTATTAGAGGTCAGGTCCAATTACTAGTTCTCCCTACTTTTTTAAGGATATTATCACACATAATATTTCATGCGCACATGACTAACCAGAATAAAATTTGTGATAATATGAGATGAGACGATGAATAAAACACAGCCTGTTCTGCGGGCCCGACCAACCCATTTTATTTTTAACATCTAAAAAAATGAATGTTGGGAAATTTTGTTTTGTCAACAACAACAACAACAAAATAAAAATAAAAAGTGTTGAAATTCACCAAAATTTTCATGAACATTTTGAAGGAAAAAAAACTGCCCGACGCTTCCTGAGAGGTCCGTTTGCCCTTAGAACAGGGTGTCTTTTTCGTTGCCTTATTCAAGATTTAAACAACCTAACAAATGTTACTGTGATTAATTGATATACCTTTTTCGAGCCATTGTTCTTAAGCTCCGTAGCTTTAAGGATTGTCGCAATATGGAGCTCGAGAACAATGGCTTGAAAAAGGTATTTATATTAACTATTAAAATATGATTGAAATGAACCCAATATCAGTCAACATGCTGCTTTACGTTTGATGATTTGGAATGTCAAGGGATAATCCATGCATGAAGTTGATGGTAAACCATTTAAAAATGAAATAAATGTAGATGTATTTTTTAATAAGTGATAAGATGATGGATGTTGGAGATTATATGAGTGGGTAAATAATACGGTTCTAGAAAATAATTCAAAACTTTCATCCATGTCTGTCTTATACAGGTTTGCCGCATAGAAGATTTCATGAGCATTACCAGCATGCTTCACTTTCATCACATGACCACTGATTTCTGTCACCGGTGTCTTCTGGCTCCCATTGACATTACATTGCAATGAAAGGCATAGCAACACCAGCATGCTTCACTTTTATCACATGACCACTGATTTCTGTCACCGGTGTCTTCTGGCTCCCATTGACATTACATTGCAATAAGGCTTATAATGTTGTTAAACAAGGGTCTTTAAGAAAATCCTGCTGCAAGTAGTACAAATGGTGTGACTTCAATTCAGTCCTCTCTTGTATTTCTTAAAGACCCTTTATTTTAGGAACAACACATTTTAGTCGAGAACTTGAGATTCAACTTCTTTTTATATCTGTGCCCATGATGCCTATTTGTACCATGTATTATGATGGTGGAAGTCTGACCATGGTCTGATGATCTCCAGCTGTTAATTACTTTAACACATGTTTACAGTCATCACAAGAAGTAACTGACCAGGTAATAAACATGCTGATAACTCTAAAAGTATAACTACTCCTACATAAACATATTTTATTATAAAGTTGTTGAGAAAATTCTCTTCTTGAATTTGAGATATTACACGCTAAGAATGGTTGATTAATGAGTAAGTTACGATTCCAAACGTTAGGGAAAGTCTGATTTTCTTTTCAACACGGGGAGAGTACGACAGGTAAAGCGTGTGTGCCGTATTGATTTAACCTAACAATGCCACCGGCCGACTATCCAACAACCAGGCCATCGACGGGTGAATTGGCACTACCACTACCAGTAATCAATAATTTGCCGGTCTGAGTCCCTGTGTTGAAAATGAAAATGTGAAAATGAAAATCAGACTTGACAGTACATTTAGGATTGTAACTTCCATAATAATCAGCCATTCTGAGCGTGTAATATCTTAAATTCAAGAAGAGAAATTTCTCAACATGTTTATAATTTAATTAAACATGTTTATAATTTAATATATTTATGTAGGAGTTATACTTTTAGAGTTATCAGCACATTTATTACCTGGTCAGTTACTTATTGTGATGACTGTACACTGTTTGTTTTGGGACAAATTCCTGTTGGTACTGTGGTGGTGCTAAGCATGCTGGACTACACAAGAAATCTTCTTTGGGTTTGCCGCATGCACGCACAGAACACAAAACCAATCACACCATATGCAAGAAGAAAAAAATCAATTTAAAAATATTTCACTCTCTCATGCTATCTATATCTCACCACATACACCACACGCAAAACCAATTACTCCATACACCGTGCAATGAAAATTATTTTTATGATTCGTTATGACATGCTTTGCATACAGGGTGTCCCAGAATTATAGGTAAGTATAGCGGAACAAATCTGTTATCCCCTCCAGATGTAGATGTGTAAACCTAAAATTTCCCTCCAAATTCAACATTTCCTGAGAACCAGGTTCCATGAGTTCCCCATTTTTATGAAAGATTTGCAAAACATCAATGGGGACAAGTTGTATGTGAAACTTTTAAACTCTGTTCTTATTTTTAAGAAAACCTGAAGACATATTTGTACTCGGAACCATTTGCTTGACGTGACTCTACTCATCTTTGTATATTTGTCATGCATTTTAGTATATGCCTTTTTATGTTATTTTGGTTGTTATGCATAGAAGCACAGCGCCATGAACGTCGCTTGCGGCGGATACTGGCGCTTTGCAAATAACCATTATTTACTCCATTATCTGTGCAAGAAAGAAAGTGTACAACTTTTAAACAAGCATTATCTTTCGTATGATTGCCACATGCATAGACATAAAACCATTTGAAAGGTGAGTTCCTGTTCATGTGCAGACACTTTCTCAAATTTGAATTGAAGCTAACCAAAAGCTCACTGCCCCGTTGTTTCCCATAGGCAATAAAAAAGGTCAACATTTACCAAGTATTTAATTTTAACGGGAAAAAATCAAGATGCAATAATTAAAAAAAATAGAATGAAAACCCTTATGAAAAATACCACTTATCGATATATCATATCATGCACGGTGCGAGTGAATATAGGCTTTTAACTCTCAAACCACTAACAACAGTAGGAATAGATTTGCTGCTCACTGAATTCTGCGAAGACGTCGCGACCATCATGAACTTGGGGTTGAACTGGACACAGTGGATGGGGTTCTCCTCTTTGGATTGTAACGTCGCCACTTTACTGCCGCTCTCAGCGTGCCATACGTGGAGTTTACCATCTTGGGATCCTGGATAGACAAAAAAATATGGAGAGGTTAGACAATAAAAAAAACCAATCCTGTTATACAGACTTTTCATCAGTCGGTCGGTCATTTCCCTCCAATTTCAAAAATTGTTCAAAAACTTGTGAGGATATGTGTGTGTGATATGGGGATCCAGGGTTATAGCTACGCCGGTCGGGCGTGCTGGCACTCACTCTGGCCAGCCGGCACTCTTTAAAAAAAGGTTTAAAAAAAAAATTTAAAAATAAATGTGTGGATAAATCATTAAACTGCCTCATAAAACAAGAAATTATGTGGCAGGAACCCTCAAAGTACATTAAAAAATAAAAAGCTTATTCAAAAACTTGTGAGGATATGTGTGTGTGATACGGGGATCCAGGGTTATAGCTACGCCGGTCGGACGTGCTGGCACTTACTCTGACCAGCCGGCACTCTTAAACTTAAAAAATTAAATTAAAAAAATTTAAAATTAAATCTTGTGGATAAAATCATTAAACTGCCTCATAAAACAAGAAATTATGTGGCAGGAACCCTCAAAGTACATTAAAAAATAAAAAGCTTATTCAAAAACTTGTGAGGATATGTGTGTGTGATACGGCGATCCAGGGTTATAGCTACGCCGGTCTGGCGTGCCAGCAGCCCATCACTCACTCTGGCCAGCCGGCACTCTAAAAAAAAATTTAAAAAAAATAAAAAAAAATGTTTTGGATAAAATCATTAAACTACCTCATAAAACAAGAAATCATGTGGCAGGAACCCTCAAAGTAAAAAAACAAACATTAAGAAGGCTTCTGGACCTCATTCCATGATCCACTGCACTTTGTTCGCTACACTTACTCCATTCGCCGTCAGTAAAATTAGCCGGCACTCAATCTGGCCTAGCTATAACCCTGCGGGGATCCTATAGATTCATGATTACAAAGGAAGTAGTACACAACACATTGAAATATATGTGATGTGACCAAGCCAAATGAGTCAGAACTCTCAAATATTGACTTTAAGATAAAGCCAAACGAAAGAAATAATGTCTTTCGTTTCCTATTGTTTTTGCAACTTCAACTGCTCATATCTTTGGAACCAATCGAACGATTTTAATGGGTTTTCTGCAATATGTAGCTTTTCAAAACAAAATAAAAATTGAATCTGACCGACTTCTAACTCATTTTGCTTTATCACATCGTAATTTATGTTTAAAAATAATAAGCTACTGGTACTCAGAAATTTGGAAATACACACCATCTTAAATTTAAAATAAATGTATTATTTGCACCAAATCCACATTTTTTTAAGGGAATTAATGTTTCATAGCTGTAAGTTTTTTAAATACTTTAATACTTTAATACGTTTTCAGAATATTTGTCCATCCCAAAATTTCCCTTTCATATAAATGATTGAAACAATCACAATCACATATGCATTTTTGTCAATCAATTATTGTCAAACTCTTACCTGATAATACAAACTGTGCATCTGGAGTAAATGAGGCTTCTAATAACAAACCCTTTTGGTTCATCTGTCCCTGTTAGATTAAACACAATAAAAAGTAATTGTTGAATTATTCATCAGAATTGGTATTAAGGAGACCAAAAACAACAGCCTGTTTTACAGGCAAATGGACCTCTCAGGTAGGGTCGGTCGTCTGGGAGTTTTGTTTTGTTCTTCAATAATTTGGAATTTTCAAAAAATGAAAAAAAGAAGAAAAATATTTGTTAAAAAAAAAAAAAAAATCAAAATCAAAAGTTGAAAAATATGGGTTGGTCAGGCCCATAGAACATGTTTTTTGTTTGTTGCCTAATCAAGTATAAGACTTGCTCACACAGTATAATCTACCACACACATTTTGGCTATTACGGATCATGTTGTGGACACTAAGGCAAAAAAGCCAAATTTGTTTCCTAAAAGAAATCCATAGTAAGGAAGCAGTCTAGAGATTAGAAAAGGAGATGCCACCATGAGCTGAGATGAGGGGCAATATCATCTTTCAATGTTTTTGAAAATCCTATATGGCCTGGAGAGTCAAGAAATGTACTGGCTATTTCAAAATCATCGCTGGGAAAACTCGCTTTAGCATCAGTGGCAGTAGATAACTCATCATAACTAAACATTTGATACAACAGGTTACAACAGCCGTTGCATAACATAATATACAGTAAGCATACTATTTTGTTTCATTCTTATGAACATATGGTCTAGTGGATAGCACGCAGGGTTCATGATACAAAGGTTGTGAGTTCAAGCCCGCTATAGCCAACATGTTTGTATCCTTGGGCAAGGTACTTAGTCTCAATTGCTTTGTCGGCCCAAGTGAGATTGGGGAGCTGTTAGGGGATATTACAATCAAACAATGATACATTGTGTGCGCGGTGTCCGTAGCCTGGTAAATGAAGCGAAGTGATTGTGACGATTTCCTAATGGCAGCAAAAACCAGTGGTTCGGAAGTCACATAGAAATGGTGGTCCCGTGCATCGGAAGAGCAATACCCGAGCATGTTAAAAAGGTTACAGACTCTTTCGTAAAGAGTAGGGGATCACCCCGGTCTGTATCTGTTCACACATCTAACGGACCCCAATGGAAATAAGCTATAAAAGCTTATTGGGTTATCCAGGGTCGTAGGACTCAAATCATACTTCCCCCAAAGAAGTAAGCTATAAGTTCAGGATGCAAAAGCTACTTCTAATAACCCAGTTGAATTGTGCCAATTGTGAGCAATGCCGATGTGACTTACCATAAAGGTCTGCATGGGTTGACCGCTGAATGCGTCTACAAGCCTGATGACTGCTCCATTAGTTGATATGAGTATCATCTTACCGTCGTTACTAAACTTGAGTGATGTCCAGTCGCAATCTCTGTCTTGCTGCAGCTTGAATGTTGTGAATGGACCCTGTGCATAGAAGATATCAAGAAATATGGGGGATAAGCTTCTAGTTCTAGGGCGAGTAAAAATCAACAGCAATTTGTTTTCAAAAAGAAAGTGCCCCATGGCCCTATTTCATAAAGTGCAACTTTTGATTAATTTTAAGTTTATAAGTCAAGAAGAGTTCCTTTTGCATTCTTCTTAAGTTAGGAATAAAAACTCTTCTTAAGATAAGAAGAATATTACCATAGAATTTAAGTAGAATTCCTTAGTAACTTAAAGGTAGATGACCCGACCACATTTTCATAACACAGAATTATTTCAAACATACGGAGATTTTCATATCATATGAAAGCTCGTATTTTTCTCATCATCATACTGAAATTTGACGGCCTAATTCGGTGTAATGACAGAGAAATCGACGAAATAGCGTTGAATTACCGCCAATGGTGGTTACCACCGATATAGTTTGTGTACTACTCAATGGGTACAGTTCACAGCATCTTGTGCGTCTAAAATAAGAACCATAATAGCTATGCATCTCAAATTTTGGGACACAACTTTTTTAAGGATGACCTTTCATGTAGAATAGAAAACTTCAAGTTGAAAATCGGAACATCTACCTTAACTTACGATAGCCTCTGATCTAAGTTAAGAAGGAACTTAATAAGGATATCCTTCTTAAGTTGTTTTATGAAATAGAAGATAACGATCTTCTTAACTTAAGAAGAGTTCAGGACTTGAGAAGAATCAAAGAAATATCAATTCTTCTGAAATCCAACTTAAGAAGATCTTGGATAAAGTGTACTTTAGGTCAGAGGCATGTATCAATTACACAGGATAGAATACAGAGTACCTTGATGTAACTATATATGATGCACTGTATTGTACCTTTTCATTGACGTGTATTCCTGGAACCCGACATATCTACACTATTTCTCCCTGTTCCTTCTAAAAACATGAACCAGTGATCCAGAAGCTAATTTGTTTGAAGCAGGAGCACAGGAGTTACAAAGTTGGAAACAAAGTTGGGCTTGTATTTTAGCAGAGCCTAAAAATGAGCAGCTGTGGACCTAAAAAACATGAAAAAAGCACTGATCGGTTTACGAGAATCTTTGCATCTCTGATGATTCTCACTGAATTTCTTCCCCTGCCTTCAGTTTGGTTGGCAATCAGAGGAGTGGTTATAAATACACCCAGTACTCTCTTAATCTGATTCTTGTAAGTGGATGTAGTTGCATGAGCATGAGCCAAACAGTTCTCAATTAGTTAGCATTTGGTACCACCCAGAACAATCAATCAATCAACCAATCACTGAAATTTATATAGCGCCAGAACCAAGAAACTTGTACTAAGGCGCTTTGGCACAGTGTACCACAGAGAAAACTACTTTACAAAAGCATGTTCAAAAAGATGACATTTTAAAAGTCGTTTAAATATGTTGATGGAATCTGCATTTCTGATATAATCAGGAAGCCGGTTCCATTGACGAGGAGCATAGGATGAGAAGGCACGATCAGCAAACACCAGGTCATGCGCATTTTTTCCTAATAATAGACCTTATTGAAAAGTGACAAAATTTGCCCACTTTTCTATCCCACAATGCATCATAAAAGGATAATCAATTGATTTTTAACTATTTGCGATAAGGTCTATCAGTAAACTAAGGCTCTTATCCCCTGGAATCAGAAGATTTTCTTTATGATGTGATAAAAACCTGATACAACCAAATCCAATTACCTTATCAAACGACCTCAGGTCATACAATTTGACCATTTCTGAGTTGATACCGCAAGCAAAGATGAGTCCCTCTGGATCAAAAGATGCCACAGGCCTGCCTTGTAGATTCATCATACCCTATCATAAAAGAAGGTACATATTATTTATTCAATTGAGATATAATTATTTTTGGTCTAATCTGCGTGCAGTGTGAATATTCAATCTAGGTACAAAAAGTGATGCAATTTCTACAAGGTTTTGATCAGTATTTGAGCGTGCTCAACGAGTTACATGTATGCACAAAAGTGATCAATCACAAGTCTACCCACCTGGGTTGAACAATGACTTAGAAGATACACTGCAACATGCATGCATTCTAGTTTACCTGTATTCTAGAGTATAGTTCAGTACTGTTTTATACTTCATCTCATCTCATCACTCACGACCAATTCCTGTGAAAAACACATCACTAAACCACTGCCACGTTGATGCACTCTGTCAAGAAGCTCATACTACACTCAGATGGGATGAAGATTATATAGTAAAGATTTATATCAAAAGAACTATATTATTTACCTGACAATTTGGTGATCTGAGGTCCCATAACCTTATCGTTTTGTCCAGTGATCCTGACAAGAAACTATCATCAATTGGAGACATACTCAAACTCACAACCCTGTAAAATATAATGACATCGAATGTATCAAGATTAATGTTTGTTTTTCAATCTATAAAATGTTTTTTTTTTTTCATTTCCTACTGTATGCTTATCTAAGTGTGACATATGTGAGAAAATCAGGACAGGATAAGTTAGGATTTCACAGTTAAAGTAATTTGTTGATTTTTGGTAAATGGATATGATTTTGTTTTATTTAGACAACTTTTGAAAAAATGTGCTGTGGGATGAAAATTTGCTTTTTTGGGCAAAAGGTGCTTTTCTGCACTATTGTCCTCAGAAGGTTAAGCTATGTACTGTAGACAAGAAACTACGACACACAGCCAATTTGTAAACTTTACTCACAACTTTAATGATATGTGGGATGAGCTGGAGTAGTCAAAGCATCACTGCCTGATGCACACAACTGAAATAAGTATTTATCTTCTTTCATAGAAGTAGTAACAATATAATATTATACCATGCTTTATACACCATGCATTAGAAAAAAAATATACCATGCCTTAGTCAAGAATACACCATGCTTTTTAGTCAACAAAAAATGTAAGCCTATCCTACGTTAAGTAGGACGAGGATCTGGATCTGGACCACGATTTGGAAGGGATCGATTTCCCCGAATGGAGCAACTCGAGCCCTCCACAAATTCACAGGCAAAACCATTGAAACGAGCATAACAAATATGGTCCAGACCATTATCCCCCTAAAAAAACTGCCCTACCCTTTACACCCAAAAAAACAAACCAAAAAACCTGCCAGTCATCGGCCGAGTCCGGCTCAGACCCAAGCCAGCAAAAAAAAAATCAGGTCTTATAATGCCTGAACGACCCAAACAACTCCTCCAATATGAATAACTGGGTGGGTTGGGTGGGATTTTTACCATGCACCTATGACTACTCCAACAAGACATTGACCCAAAGCCAAAAACAGCGCGCCATCATGCCAACTACTCGATACCACACGCCACCTGATTGGACGAGCCTAGGCATGAATACTAATATGGCCAATCACAAATTAAGATAGGGAGACCAAGGCCACAGCTGCAACCACAATTGGTATGAGTGCCGATAAGGACCGAGGCAGGGCAATTTTATTTACTGGCCATCCCCCCTCCGAAATTTCAAAACAAAAGCAAAAATCCAAAACAGGGAAACCTCATGAAGACAAAATCGCCTTTGATTAGATGGGACTAATAAAAACCGGAATTATTTTGTTTTATTTAGACAAATTCTAAAAAAATGTGCTGTGGGATGAAAATGTGTTTTTGGGGGCAAAAGGTGCTTTTTTGCACTAAAGTGCATTTTCCCTCGATTTACAATGAATGTTGCATTATTATGTCAATGTCATACTTGGTATCCTTTAACGGCATAAAATGGAATGTTACCATGACAAAGCTTTGAGCAGTTCACCTATCAATACATTGCCAAAATCTTTCTTGCGATCGAGATGACTATATCATTTTATTCAAAATTGAACAACACATACACAAGTCAAAGATGATCTAGCACAAACTAATCACGCTTCTGGTTGTGCGCACTTCATGCAATGCATGCGATACACTGTTAAAATTTGTTAGTTCAATTATCTGATTTTATAATAGTAAATGGACACATCTTGAAGTCTAACCAATGGTAGTAAGTAAGGCCCACAAAATATAAACAAGGCAAATGCACATATGGCCACCTTTATAATGAGCCATCCTATGGCTCATAGACTTTGTTTCTTTAGACAATTTTTGTTGGTACAGTATATGTTATTTTGTCTATTTATTGTACTATTTGTTGATTGTTGATGAATTACAATAAGTATAAACCAACCTTCATCGATACTTATTTTATAGACAAACTGGCAAAGTAAGCAAACTTTTACTCAATTACATCTTACACTTTCACACTTACTTTTTTGTGTGCCCTGGAAAATATCTTATATATTTATTGTCGTGTAAACTTAAGTAGCGTATTGTATCGTCCACCTTGTTAGATGTGTAGATTACAGTATTGACTGCGTGTGTGAAACGAATCAGATCAACACCATACTTCTTGCTGTATAATGTCTTCTTTGGTCTGCAAAATGAAGGAAATAAAGTTCCATTGGGGTGATATTATTTGGTCAATACCCCCACATATTTTGTTATAATTAATGGCCATCTTTTAAATTAGCACTGACACATAGCTCTAATTTACATAGAGCTATGAAATGAAGCCACTCAAAGGACTTTAGATATTTTCATAAATATTTTAAAACTTTCCTGAATAACATTAGTCAAACTTTTTGCTTCATCAGATGTCATGTTTAATGTTTGTAATAGAATATGTATGTCTTGGTTAAATAGCTCAAGCTATTTCAATTTCCAAGAACAACTGACTTGAATTTGGATCACCCTATAGACATTATTTTTAATTGGTGATTTCAGGCTAAAGAGGAGACATACTCGATGTGACGTCACTAATCATAACGAAAGTGAGGCCCATCGTGTTAAACTACATCACTTGTGTCAGAACGTACATTAGACCACTTCATTTGGGAACATAAATTCCTTCTAATAAAATATAAGGCGGCGCGCAGCTGCGCCCTGTCATTTATTTTGTACTCAATGCGCATTTAAACATGCAGCCGATGTAACTTGTGTGGAAAAGATATGCATAATCATGTCTCTTTCTTAGTCTGACAGTGACACTTTCTAAGCATTTAATATAAATGAGTTTGGCTGCTCTATTTTGGAGACGTTGTTGTTGTAGCCGTTTAATTAATATCTGTCAATCAGTGTCCGATTTAGAGGGGTTTTACATGCACAAAATGCATGTTACCTTGGCTCTGTGCATGTAGGCCTAAACATTTGCCGGTGTGCATGTAAAATTGTGATATTCAGCCATTTTTAAGGGGGGGGGGGGGGAATTCATTTTTTCAAGGAAATATTGCCGTTCGTTCGTTGTGCAGGTAACTTTTATTTTCTAAATCGGACACTGCTTTCAATCAACTGAAATTGGGCCCTAAAAAAAGGCCAACCACTGATCTGCCTGATTATAAATTCATATTTAATTTAAGATTATATGAAAATACTTTGAAATAGGCCTATGCCGCCTAGTTAAGTTAGGTCCGACTCAGGCATGATTATCAGGTCTGAATGACTTTGTAAAAAGGCTATTAAAAACTATTTTATAAGCCAAGGTTTAAAACATAAATTTAGTAGATTTATCATGATGCTCATAACTTACTTTCCCTCCAGACAATCATAAATCACAATAGAATCATCTTCGCTACTTGATATTAACGTTTCTCCGTTGTGAGAAAAGTCTAAACTGTTTATTTTATCGGTGTTTTGATCCTTGAACAATTTGGCAACGCGAAAGGTTCGCATAACTTGGTCTGTTAATTTCATTGTGACACTCGATCCACTTCCCACCGATGTCTGACTTGTAGACAGGTCCTTCATCGAAAATTTGAAATTCTGCGGTGCAAATTAAAGGATTTATGATCAAATTTACAACGGTCTAATTTTCTCGGTCGCACAATTCGACATGCTTGCAAATCGTGATTTTTTTCCGAACTCTTTCTAGAACAACTGCTAATTTCTATTTCCCTGAAGGAAAGAATCTAATCACAATTTACTTATGACACATATCAAATTGTTTCAATAATACATTGGTTGGTAATGAAATATACCCATGAAACTATTTTAGTTCATTAAAGATGGATTAATTAATTGAATGAATAGATTTTGAAGAGTAAATTAAATTGATAATTGATACATTTGTAGTTCAACAAAACACCATATATGACCTTTGAACTTTTAAACGCGGTTAAGGTCAAATGAGTTGCCAGTTCATTTGTAAATAAACCTCCATGTTCATTTTGTAAATAACTAAAACAGCTGATTGATAAAGATAAAGCTATGAATGATACATGTACATGCAGATAGCCACAAATGTATATGTGCCACCAGGATTGTGAAGTCCCCGTTCGTGGTAAGTGGTTTCTCCAATTTCTCAATCTTTTCCACTGAATGACACGACTGTCAATAATTTATAAAAACATAAAAATACCACCTTTTATTAGGCCCGTCTTAGTCTTAGCTTACAA